>JASTWF010000825.1:0-85524 GCA_030390025.1 Squalus acanthias
AAGTGTAACATAAACAGAGACAGGGTCCAGTGTAATATAAACAGAGACAGGGTCTAGTGTAATATTAAACAGAGACAGGTCTAGTGAAATATAAACAGAGACAGAGTCCAGTGCAATATAAACAGAGACAGGGTCTAGTGTAAATATAACATAAGACAGGGTCTAGTGTAATATAAACAGAGACAGGGTCTAGTGTAATATAAACAGAGACAGGGTCTAGTGTAATATAAACAGAGACAGGGTCTAGTGTAATATAAACAGAGACAGGGTCTAGTGTAATATAACAGAGACAGGTCTAGTGTAATATAAACAGAGACAGGGTTTAGTGTAATATAAACAGAGGACAGGGTCTAGTGTAATATAAACAGAGACAGGGTCTAGTGTAATATAAACAGAGACAGGGTCTAGTGTAATATAAACAGAGACAGGGTCTAGTGTAATATAAACAGAGACAGGGTCTAGTGTGTAATATAACAGAGACAGGGGTCTAGTGTATATAAACAGAGACAGGGTCTAGTGTAATATAAACAGAGACAGGGTCTAGTGTAATATAAACAGAGACAGGGTCTAGTGTAATATAAACAGAGACAGGGTCTAGTGTAATATAAACAGAGACAGGGTCCAGTGTAATATAAACAGACAGGGTCTAGTGTAATATAAACAGAGACAGGGTCTAGTGTAATATAAACAGAGACAGGGTCTAGTGTAATATAAACAGAGACAGGGTCTAGTGTAATATAACAGAGACAGGGTCTAGTGTAATATAAACAGAGACAGGGTCTAGTGTAATATAAACAGAGACAGGGTCTAGTGTAATATAAACAGAGACAGGGCTAGTGTAATATAAACAGAGACAGGGTCTAGTGTAATATAAACAGAGACAGGGTCTAGTGTAATATAAAAGAGACAGGGTCTAGTGTAATATAAACAGAGACAGGGTCTAGTGTAATATAAACAGAGACAGGGTCTAGTGTAATATAAACAGAGACAGGGTCTAGTGTAATATAAACAGAGACAGGGTCTAGTGTAATATAACAGAGACAGGGTCTAGTGTAATATAAACAGAGACAGGGTCTAGTGTAATATAAACAGAGACAGGGTCTAGTGTAATATAAACAGAGACAGGGTCTAGTGTAATATAAAGAGACAGGGTCTAGTGTATATAAACAGAGACAGGGTCTAGTGTATATAAACAGAGACAGGGTCTAGTGTAATATAAACAGAGACAGGGTCTAGTGTAATATAAACAGAGACAGGGTCTAGTGTAATATAAACAGAGACAGGGTCTAGTGTAATATAAACAGAGACAGGGTCTAGTGTAATATAAACAGAGACAGGGTCTAGTGTAATATAAACAGAGACAGGGTCAGTGTAATATAAACAGAGACAGGGTCTAGTGTAATATAAACAGAGACAGGGTCTAGTGTAATATAAACAGAGACAGGGTCTAGTGTAATATAAACAGAGACAGGGTCAGTGTAATATAAACAGAGACAGGGTCTAGTGTAATAAACAGAGACAGGGTCTAGTGTAATATAAACAGAGACAGGGTCTAGTGTAATATAAACAGAGACAGGGTCTAGTGTAATATAAACAGAGACAGGGTCTAGTGTAATATAAACAGAGACAGGGTCTAGTGTAATATAAACAGAGACAGGGTCTAGTGTAAATATAAACAGAACAGGGCTGTTATAAACAGAGACAGGGTCAGTGTATATAAACAGAGACAGGGTCTAGTGTAATATAAACAGAGACAGGGTCTAGTGTAATATAAACAGAGACAGGGTCTAGTGTAATATAAACAGAGACAGGGTCTAGTGTAATATAAACAGAGACAGGGTCTAGTGTAATATAAACAGAGACAGGGTCTAGTGTAATATAAACAGAGACAGGGTCTAGTGTATATAAACAGAGACAGGGTCTAGTGTAATATAAACAGAGACAGGGTCTAGTGTAATATAAACAGAGACAGGGTCTAGTGTAATATAAACAGAGACAGGGTCTAGTGTAATATAAACAGAGACAGGGTCTAGTGTAATATAAACAGAGACAGGGTCCAGTGTAATATAAACAGAGACAGGGTCTAGTGTAATATAAACAGAGACAGGGTCTAGTGTAATATAAACAGAGACAGGTCTAGTGTAATATAAACAGAGACAGGGTCTAGTGTAATATAAACAGAGACAGGGTCTAGTGTAATATAAACAGAGACAGGGTCTAGTGTAATATAAACAGAGACAGGGTCTAGTGTAATATAAACAGAGACAGGTCTAGTGTAATATAAACAGAGACAGGGTCTAGTGTAATATAAACAGAGACAGGGTCTAGTGTAATATAAACAGAGACAGGGTCTAGTGTAATATAAACAGAGACAGGGTCTAGTGTAATTAAAACAGAGACAGGGTCTAGTGTAATATAAACAGAGACAGGGTCTAGTGTAATATAAACAGAGACAGGGTCTAGTGTAATATAAACAGAGACAGGGTCTAGTGTAATATAAACAGAGACAGGGTCTAGTGTAATATAAACAGAGACAGGGTCTAGTGTAATATAAACAGAGACAGGGTCTAGTGTAATATAAACAGAGACAGGGTCTAGTGTAATATAAACAGAGACAGGGTCTAGTGTAATATAAACAGAGACAGGGTCTAGTGTAATATAAACAGAGACAGGGTCTAGTGTAATATAAACAGAGACAGGGTCTAGTGTAATATAAACAGAGACAGGGTCTAGTGTAATATAAACAGAGACAGGGTCTGTGTAATATAAACAGAGACAGGGTCCAGTGTTATATAAACAGAGACAGGGTCAGTGTAATATAAACAGAGACAGGGTCTAGTGTAATATAAACAGAGACAGGGTCTAGTGTAATATAAACAGAGACAGGGTCTAGTGTAATATAAACAGAGACAGGGTCTAGTGTAATATAACAGAGACAGGGTCTAGTGTAATATAAACAGAGACAGGGTCAGTGTAATATAAACAGAGACAGGGTCTAGTGTAATAAACAGAGACAGGGTCTAGTGTAATATAAACAGAGACAGGGTCTAGTGTAATATAAACAGAGACAGGGTCTAGTGTAATATAAACAGAGACAGGGTCTAGTGTAATATAAACAGAGACAGGGTCAGTGTAATATAAACAGAGACAGGGTCTAGTGTAATATAAACAGAGACAGGGTCTAGTGTAATATAAACAGAGACAGGGTCTAGTGTAATATAACAGAGACAGGGTCTAGTGTAATATAAACAGAGGGGGGAAGTGTAATATAAACAGAAGGGTCTAGTGTAATATAAACAGAGACAGGTCTAGTGTAATATAAACAGAGACAGGGTCTAGTGTAATATAAACAGAGACAGGGTCTAGTGTAATATAAACAGAGACAGGGTCTAGTGTAATATAAACAGAGACAGGGTCTAGTGTAATATAAACAGAGACAGGGTCTAGTGTAATATAAACAGAGACAGGGTCTAGTGTAATATAAACAGAGACAGGGTCTAGTGTAATATAAACAGAGACAGGGTCTAGTGTAATATAAACAGAGACAGGGTCTAGTGTAATATAAACAGAGACAGGGTCTATAGTTCATATAGAGACGTCCAGTGTAATATAAACAGAGACAGGTCTATTGTAATAAAAAGAGACAGGGTCTAGTGTAATATAAACAGAGACAGGGTCTAGTGTAATATAAACAGAGACAGGGTCAGTGTAATATAAACAGAGACAGGGTCTAGTGTAATATAAACAGAGACAGGGTCTAGTGTAATATAAACAGAGACAGGGTCTAGTGTAATAAAACAGAGACAGGGTCTAGTGTAATATAAACAGAGACAGGGTCAGTGTAATATAAACAGAGACAGGGTCTAGTGTAATATAAACAGAGACAGGGTCTAGTGTAATATAAACAGAGACAGGGTCTAGTGTAATATAAACAGAGACAGGGTCTAGTGTAATATAAACAGAGACAGGGTCTAGTGTAATTAAAAGAGACAGGGTCTAGTGTAATATAAACAGAGACAGGGTCTAGTGTAATATAAACAGAGACAGGGTCTAGTGTAATATAAACAGAGACAGGGTCTAGTGTAATATAAACAGAGACAGGGTCTAGTGTAATATAAACAGAGACAGGGTCTAGTGTAATATAAACAGAGACAGGGTCTAGTGTAATATAAACAGAGACAGGGTCTAGTGTAATATAAACAGAGACAGGGTCTAGTGTAATATAAACAGAGACAGGGTCTAGTGTAATATAAACAGAGACAGTGTCAGTGTAATATAAACAGAGACAGGGTCTAGTGTAATATAAACAGAGACAGGGTCTAGTGTAATATAAACAGAGACAGGGTCAGTGTAATATAAACAGAGACAGGGTCTAGTGTAATATAAACAGAGACAGGGTCTAGTGTAATATAAACAGAGACAGGGTCTAGTGTAATATAAACAGAGACAGGGTCTAGTGTAATATAAAGTGAGACAGGGTCTAGTGTAATATAAACAGAGACAGGGTCTAGTGTAATATAAACAGAGACAGGGTCTAGTGTAATATAAACAGAGACAGGGTCTAGTGTAATATAAACAGAGACAGGGTCTAGTGTAATATAAACAGAGACAGGGTCTAGTGTAATATAAACAGAGACAGGGTCTAGTGTAATATAAACAGAGACAGGGTCTAGTGTAATATAAACAGAGACAGGGTCTAGTGTAATATAAACAGAGACAGGGTCTAGTGTAATATAAACAGAACAGGGTCTAGTGTAATATAAACAGAGACAGGGTCTAGTGTAAATAAAACAGAGACAGGGTCAGTGTAATATAAACAGAGACAGGGTCTAGTGTAATATAAACAGAGACAGGGTTTAGTGCAATATAACAGAGACAGGGTCTAGTGTAATATAAACAGAGACAGGGTCAAGTGTAATATAAACAGAGACAGGGTCTAGTGTAATATAAACAGAGACAGGGTCTAGTGTAATATAAACAGAGACAGGGTCTAGTGTAATATAAACAGAGACAGGGTCTAGTGTAATATAAACAGAGACAGGTCTAGTGTAATATAAACAGAGACAGGGTCTAGTGTAATATAAACAGAGACAGGGTCTAGTGTAATATAAACAGAGACAGGGTCTAGTGTAATATAAACAGAGACAGGGTCCAGTGTTATATATAACAGAGACAGGGTCTAGTGTAATATAAAGAGAGACAGGGTCTAGTGTAATATAAACAGAGACAGGGTCTAGTGTAATATAAACAGAGACAGGGTCTAGTGTAATATAAACAGAGACAGGGTCTAGTGTAATATAAACAGAGACAGGGTCCAGTGTAATATAACAGAGACAGGGTCTAGTGTAATATAAACAGAGACAGGGTCCAGTGTAATATAAACAGAGACAGGGTCTAGTGTAATATAACAGAGACAGGGTCTAGTGTAATATAAACAGAGACAGGGTCTAGTGTAATATAACAGAGACAGGGTCTAGTGTAATATAAACAGAGACAGGGTCTAGTGTTATTATAAACAGAAAGGGGGTCAGTTAATATAAACAGAGACAGGGTCTGTGTAATATAAACAGAGACAGGGTCTAGTGTAATATAAACAGAGACAGGGTCTAGTGTAATATAAACAGAGACAGGGTCTAGTGTAATATAAACAGAGACAGGGTCTAGTGTAATATAACAGAGACAGGGTCTAGTGTAATATAAACAGAGACAGGGTCTAGTGTAATATAAACAGAGACAGGGTCTAGTGTAATATAAACAGAGACAGGGTCTAGTGTAATATAAACAGAGACAGGGTCTATGTAATATAAACAGAGACAGGGTCTAGTGTAATATAAACAGAGACAGGGTCTAGTGTAATATAAACAGAGACAGGGTCTAGTGTAATATAAACAGAGACAGGGTCTAGTGTAATATAAACAGAGACAGGGTCTAGTGTAATATAAACAGAGACAGGGTCTAGTGTAATATAAACAGAGACAGGTCTAGTGTAATATAAACAGAGACAGTGTCTCGTGTAATATAAACAGAGACAGGGTCTAGTGTAATATAAACAGAGACAGGGTCCTAGTGTAAATAAACATAGACAGTGTTTAGTGCAACAAAACTGAGACAGGGTCTAGTGTAATATAATCAGAGACAGGGTCAAGTGTAATATAAACAGAGACAGAGTCAGTGTAATGTAAACAGAGACAGGGTCAAGTGTAATATAAACAGAGACAGGGCTGGTGTAATGTAAAACAGAGACAGGGTCTAGTGTAATATAACAGAGACAGGTCCAGTGTAATGTAAAATTAGACAGGTCTAGTGTAATATAAACAGAGACAGGTCAGGGTAATATAAACAGAGACAGGGTGGAGTGTAATATAAACAGAGACAGGGTCTAGTGTAATATAAGTGAGACAGGGTCCAGTGTAATTAAAACAGAGACAGGGTCTAGTGTAATATAAACAGAGACAAGGTCTAGTGTAATATAAACAGAGTCAGGGTCTAGTGTAATATAAACAGAGACAGGGTCTAGTGTAATATAAACAGAGACAGGGTCAGTGTAATATAAACAGACAGGGTCTAGTGTAATATAAACAGAGACAGGTCTAGTGTAATATAAACAGAGACAGGGTCCAGTGTAATATAAACAGAGACAGGGTCTAGTGTAATATAAACAGAGACAGGTCTAGTGTAATATAAACAGAGACAGGGTCTAGTGTAATATAAACAGAGACAGGGTCTAGTGTAATATAAACAGAGACAGGGTCTAGTGTAATATAAACAGAGACAGGGTCTAGTGTAATATAAAGAGACAGGGTCTAGTGTAATATAAACAGAGACAGGGTCTAGTGTAATATAAACAGAGACAGGGTCAGTGTAATATAAACAGAGACAGGGTCAGTGTAATATAAACAGAGACAGGGTCTAGTGTAATATAAACAGAGACAGGTCTAGTGTAATATAAACAGAGACAGGGTTAGTGTAATATAAACAGAGACAGGGTCTAGTGTAATATAAACAGAGACAGGGTCTAGTGTAATATAAACAGAGACAGGGTCTAGTGTAATATAAACAGAGACAGGGTCTAGTGTAATATAAACAGAGACAGGGTCTAGTGTAATATAAACAGAGACAGGGTCTAGTGTAATATAAACAGAGACAGGGTCTAGTGTAATATAAACAGAGACAGGGTCTAGTGTAATATAAACAGAGACAGGGTCTAGTGTAATATAAACAGAGACAGGGTCTAGTGTAATATAAACAGAGACAGGGTCTAGTGTAATATAAACAGAGACAGTGTTTAGTGTAATATAAACAGAGACAGGGTCTAGTGTAATATAAACAGAGACAGGGTCTAGTGTAATATAAACAGAGACAGGGTCTAGTGTAATATAAACAGAGACAGGGTCTAGTGTAATATAAACAGAGACAGGGTCTAGTGTAATATAAACAGAGACAGGGTCTAGTGTAATATAAACAGAGACAGGGTCTAGTGTAATATAAACAGAGACAGGGTCTAGTGTAATATAAACAGAGACAGGGTCCTGTGTAATATAAACAGAGACAGGGTCTAGTGTAATATAAACAGAGACAGGGTCTAGTGTAATATAAACAGAGACAGGGTCAGTGTAATTAAACAGAGACAGGGTCTAGTGTAATATAAACAGAGACAGGGTCTAGTGTAATATAAACAGAGACAGGGTCTAGTGTAATATAAACAGAGACAGGGTCTAGTGTAATATAAACAGAGACAGGGTCTAGTGTAATATAAACAGAGACAGGGTCTAGTGTAATATAAACAGAGACAGGGTCTAGTGTAATATAACAGAGACAGGGTCTAGTGTAATATAAACAGAGACAGGGTCTAGTGTAATTAAACAGAGACAGGGTCTAGTGTAATATAAACAGAGACAGGGTCTAGTGTAATATAAACAGAGACAGGGTCTAGTGTAATATAAACAGAGACAGGTCTAGTGTAAATATAACAGAGACAGGTCTAGTGTAATATAAACAGAGACAGTGTCAGTGTAATATAAACAGAGACAGGGTCTCTTGCAATTAAACAGAGACAGGGTCTACTGTAATATAAACAGAGACGTGTCTAGTGCAAACATAAACAGAGACAGGGTCTAGTGTACTATAAACAGAGACAGGGTCAATTGTAATATAAACAGAGACAGGTATAGTGTAATATAACAGAGAAAGGGTCTAGTGTACATAAACAGAGACAGGGTCTAGTGTACCTTTAAACAGAGACTGGGTCAAGTGTAATATGAACAGAGACAGGGTCTAGTGCAACATAAACAGAGACAGGGTCAAGTGTACTATAAACAGAGACAGGGTCGAGTGTAAGATAAAGAGAGACAGTGTCCAGTGTAATTATAAACAGAGACAGGGTCTAGTGTAATATAAACAGAGACAGGGTCTAGTGTAACATAAACATAGACAGTGTTTAGTGCAACATAAACAGAGACAGGGTCTAGTGTACTATAAACAGAGACAGGGTCAAGTGTAATATAAACAGAGACAGGGTCTAGTGTAATATAAACAGAGACAGGGTCGAGTGTAATATAAACAGAGACAGGGGCTGGTGTAATGTAAACAGAGACAGGGTCTAGTGTAATATAAACAGAGACAGGGTCTAGTGTAATATAAAAGAGACAGGGTCTAGTGTAATATAAACAGAGACAGGTCTAGTGTAATATAAACAGAGACAGGGTCTAGTGTAATATAAACAGAGACAGGGTCTAGTGTAATATAAACAGAGACAGGGTCTAGTGTAATATAAACAGAGAAGGGTCTAGTGTAATATAAACAGAGACAGGGTCTAGTGTAATATAAACAGAGACAGGTCTAGTGTAATATAAACAGAGACAGGGTCTAGTGTAATATAAACAGAGACAGGGTCTAGTGTAATATAAACAGAGACAGGGTCTAGTGTAATATAAACAGAGACAGGGTCTAGTGTAATAAACAGAGACAGGGTCTAGTGTAATATAAACAGAGACAGGGTCTAGTGTAATATAAACAGAGACAGGGTCTAGTGTAATATAAACAGAGACAGGGTCTAGTGTAATATAAACAGAGACAGGGTCAGTAGTGTAAAATAAAACAGAGACAGGGTCTAGTGTAATATAAACAGAGACAGGGTCTAGTGTAATATAAACAGAGACAGGGTCTAGTGTAATATAAACAGAGACAGGGTCTAGTGTAATATAAACAGAGACAGGGTCTAGTGTAATATAAACAGAGACAGGGTCCAGTGTAATATAAACAGAGACAGGGTCTAGTGTAATATAAACAGAGACAGGGTCTAGTGTAATATAAACAGAGACAGGGTCTAGTGTAATTAAACAGAGACAGGGTCTAGTGTAATATAAACAGAGACAGGGTCTAGTGTAATATAAACAGAGACAGGGTCTAGTGTAATATAAACAGAGACAGGGTCTAGTGTAATATAAACAGAGACAGGGTCAGTGTAATATAAACAGAGACAGGGTCTAGTGTGTAAATCACAGCTACGGGTCTAGAGAACATACAGTCTCAGTGAAAAGTGATATAAAAACAGAACAGGGTCTGTGTAATATAAACAGAGACAGGGTCTAGTGTAATATAAACAGAGACAGGGTCTAGTGTAATATAAAAGAGACAGGGTCTAGTGTAATATAAACAGAGACAGGGTCTAGTGTAATAAAACAGAGACAGGGTCTAGTGTAATATAAACAGAGACAGGGTCTAGTGTAATATAAACAGAGACAGGGTCTAGTGTATATAAACAGAGACAGGGTCTAGTGTAATATAAACAGAGACAGGGTCTAGTGTAATATAAACAGAGACAGGGTCTAGTGTAATATAAACAGAGACAGGGTCTAGTGTAATATAAACAGAGACAGGGTCCAGTGTAATATAAACAGAGACAGGGTCTAGTGTAATATAACAGAGACAGGTCCAGTGTAATATAAACAGAGACAGGGTCTAGTGTAATATAAACAGAGACAGGGTCTAGTGTAATATAAACAGAGACAGGGTCTAGTGTAATATAAACAGAGACAGGGTCTAGTGTAATATAAACAGAGACAGGGTCTAGTGTAATATAAACAGAGACAGGGTCTAGTGTATATAAACAGAGACAGGGTCTAGTGTAATATAAACAGAGACAGGGTCAGTGTAATATAAACAGAGACAGGGTCAGTGTAATATAAACAGAGACAGGGCTAGTGTAATATAACAGAGACAGGGTCTAGTGTAATATAAACAGAGACAGGGTCCAGTGTAATATAAACAGAGACAGGGTCTAGTGTAATATAAACAGAGACAGGGTCTAGTGTAATATAAAACAGAGACAGGGTCTAGTGTAATATAAACAGAGACAGGGTCTAGTGTAATATAAACAGAGACAGGGTCTAGTGTAATATAAACAGAGACAGTGTCAGTGTAATATAAACAGAGACAGGGTCTAGTGTAATATAAACAGAGACAGGGTCTAGTGTAATATAAAGAGAGACAGGGTCTAGTGTAATATAAACAGAGACAGGGTCTAGTGTAATATAAACAGAGACAGGGTCTAGTGTAATATAAACAGAGACAGGGTCTAGTGTAATATAAACAGAGACAGGGTTAGTGTAATATAAACAGAGACAGGGTCTAGTGTAATATAAACAGAGACAGGGTCTAGTGTAATATAAACAGAGACAGGGTCTAGTGTAATAAAACAGAGACAGGGTCTAGTGTAATATAAACAGAGACAGGGTCAAGTGTAATATAAACAGAGACAGGGTCTAGTGTAATATAAACAGAGACAGGGTCTAGTGTAATATAAACAGAGACAGGGTCTAGTGTAATATAAACAGAGACAGGGTCTAGTGTAATATAAACAGAGACAGGGTCTAGTGTAATATAACAGAGACAGGGTCTAGTGTAATATAAACAGAGACAGGGTCTAGTGTAATAAAACAGAGACAGGGTCTAGTGTAATATAAACAGAGACAGGGTCTAGTGTAATATAAACAGAGACAGGGTCTAGTGTAATATAAACAGAGACAGGGTTTAGTGTAATATAACAGAGACAGGGTCTAGTGTAATATAAACAGAGACAGGGTCTAGTGTAATATAAACAGAGACAGGGTCTAGTGTAATATAAACAGAGACAGGGTCTAGTGTAATATAAACAGAGACAGGGTCTAGTGTAATATAAACAGAGACAGGGTCTAGTGTAATATAAACAGAGACAGGGTCTAGTGTAATATAAACAGAGACAGGGTCTAGTGTAATATAAACAGAGACAGGGTCTAGTGTAATATAAACAGAGACAGGGTCTAGTGTAATATAAACAGAGACAGGGTCTAGTGTAATATAAACAGAGACAGGGTCAGTGTATATAAACAGAGACAGGGTCTAGTGTAATATAAACAGAGACAGGGTCTAGTGTAAATAAACAGAGACAGGGTCTAGTGTAATATAAACAGAGACAGGGTCTAGTGTAATATAAACAGAGACAGGGTCTAGTGTAATATAAACAGAGACAGGGTCTAGTGTAATATAAACAGAGACAGGGTCTAGTGTAATATAAACAGAGACAGGGTCTAGTGTAATATAAACAGAGACAGGGTCTAGTGTAATATAAACAGAGACAGGTCTAGTGTAATATAAACAGAGACAGGGTCTAGTGTAATATAAACAGAGACAGGGTCTAGTGTAATATAAACAGAGACAGGGGTAGTGTAATATAAACAGAGACAGGGTCTAGTGTAATATAAACAGAGACAGGGTCAGTGTAATATAAACAGAGACAGGGTCAGTGTAATATAAACAGAGACGGTCTAGTGTAATATAAACAGAGACAGGGTCTAGTGTAATATAAACAGAGACAGGGTCTAGTGTAATATAAACAGAGACAGGGTCTAGTGTAATATAAACAGAGACAGGTCTAGTGTAATATAACAGAGACAGGGTCTAGTGTAATAAACAGAGACAGGGTCTAGTGTAATATAAACAGAGACAGGGTCTAGTGTAATATAAACAGAGACAGGGTCTAGAGTAATATAAAGTGAGACAGGGTCTAGTGAAATATTAACAGAGACAGGGTCTAGAGTATATAAACAGAGACAGGGTCTAGTGTAATATAAACCACAGACAGGGTCCCAGTGTAATAGAAGAGAGACAGGGTCTAGTGTAACATAACAGAGACAGGGTCCAGTGTAATATAAACAGAGACGGGTCTAGGGTAATATAAAGTGAGACAGGGTCTAGTGAAATATAAACAGAGACAGAGTCCAGTGCAATGTAAACAGAGACAGGGTCTAGTGTAAATAAACATAGACAGGGTCTAGTGTAATATAACAGAGACAGGGTCTAGTGTAATATAAAGTGAGACAGCGTCTAGTGAAATATAAACAGAGAAAGGGTCTAGTGTAAATATAAACAGAGACAGGTCCAGTGTAATATAAACAGAGACAGGGTCTCGTGTAATATAAACAGAGACAGGGTCTAGTGTAATATAAACAGAGACAGGGTCTCGTGTAATACAAAGAGAGACAGGGCCTCGTGTAATATAAACAGAGACAGCGTCTAGTGTAATATAAACAGCGACAGACCCTTGTGTAATATAAACTGAGACATGGTCTAGTGTAATATAAACAGAGACAGGGACTAGTGTAATATAAACTGCGACAGGGTCAAGTGTAATATAAACAGAGACAGTGTCCAGTGTAAAATAAACAGAAACAGGGTCTAGTGTAATATAAACAGAGACAGGGTCTAGTGTCATATAAAGTGAGACAGGGTCTAGTGTAATTTAAACAGAGACACGGTCTAGTGTAATATAAACAGAGACAGTGTCCAGTGTAATATAAACAGAGACAGTGTCCAGTGTAATATAAACAGAGACAGGGCCTAGTGTAATATATACAGAGACAGGGTCTAGTGTAAAATAAACAGAGACAGGGTCTAATGTAATATAAACAGAGACAGGGTCTAGTGTAATATACACTGAGACAGGTCGAGTGTATTATAAACAGAGACAGGGTCTAGTGTAATATAAACAGAGACTGGGTCTAGTGTAATGTTAACAGAGACAGGGTCTAGTGAAATGTAAACAGAGACAGGGTCTAGTGAAATATAAACAGAGACAGGGGCTGGTGTAATGTAAACAGAGACAGGGTCTAGTGTAATATCAAGTGAGACAGGGTCTAGTGTAATACAAACAGGACAGGGCCAGTGTAATATAACGAGGCACAGGGTCGAGGTAATAGAAACAGTGACAGGGTCTCGTGTAATATAAAGTGAGACAGGGTCCAGTGTAATTACACAGAGACTGCGTCTAGTGTAATATAAACAGAGACAGAGTCCAGTGTAATATAAATAGAGACAGGGTCCAGTGTAATATAAACAGGGACAGGGTCTAGTGTAATATAATGTGAGACAGTATCTAGTGAAATATAAACAGAGACAGGGTCCAGTGTAATATAAACATAGACAAGGTCTAGTGTAATATAAACAGAGACAGGGTCTAGTGTAATATAAACAGAGACACGGTCTAGTGTAATGTAAACAGAGACAGGGTGTAGTGTAATATAAACAGAGACAGGGTCCAGTGTAGTATAAACAGAGACAGGGTCTAGTGCAATATAAACATAGACAGAGTCCAGTGTAATATAAACAGAGACAGGGTCTAGTGTAATATCAAGTGAGACAGGGTCTAGTGTAATATAAACAGAGACAGGGTCCAGTGTAATATAAACAGAGACAGGGTCGAGTGTAATATAAACAGTGACAGGGTCTAGTGTAATATAAAGTGAGACAGGGTCCAGTGTAATTAAACAGAGACTGGGTCTAGTGTAATATAAACAGAGACAGGGTCGAGTGTAATATAAACAGAGACAGGGTCGAGTGTAATATAGACAGTGACAGGGTCTAGTGTAATATAAAGTGAGACAGGGTCTAGTGTAATATAAACAGAGACAGTGTCCAGTGTAATATAAACAGAGACAGGGTCTCGTGCAATATAAACAGAGACAGGGTCTAGTGTAATATAAACAGAGACAGGGTCTAGTGTAATATAAACAGAGACAGGGTCTAGTGTAATATAAACAGAGACAGGTTCAAGTGTAATATAAACAGAGACAGGGTCTAGTGTAATATAAACAGAGACAGGGTCTAGTGTAACATAAAACAGAGACAGGTCTAGTGTAATATAAACAGAGACAGGGTCTAGTGTAATATAACAGACGAGGACAGAGAGGGGTGTGTCTATAATATAAACAAACAGGGGTGTGTAAATAAACAGAGACAGGGTCTAGTGTAATATAAACAGAGACAGTCAACAGTAATAATAAACAGAGACAGGTGATGTAATATAAACAGAGACAGGGTCTAGTGTAATATAAACAGAGACAGGGTCTAGTGTAATATAAACAGAGACAGGGTCTAGTGTAATATAAACAGAGACAGGGTCTAGTGTAATATAAACAGAGACAGGGTCTAGTGTAATATAAACAGAGACAGGGTCTAGTGTAATATAAACAGAGACAGGGTCAAGTGTAATTTAAACAGAGACAGGGGTCTAGTGTAATGTAAACAGAGACAGGGTCTAGTGTAATATAAACAGAGACAGGGTCTAGTGTAATATAAACCAGAGACAGGGCTAGTGTAACATAAACAGAGACAGGGGTCTAGTGTAATATAAACAGAGACAGGGTCTAGTGTAATATAAACAGAGACAGGGTCTAGTGTAAAATAAACAGAGACAGGGTCTAGTGAAATATAAACAGAGACAGGGGTCTAGTGTAATATAAACTGAGACAGGGGTCGAGTGTAATACAACAGAGACAGGGTCGAGTGTAATATAAACAGAGACAGGGTCTAGTGTAATAGAAACAGTGACAGGGGTCTAGTGTAATATAACAGTGAGACAGGGTCCAGTGTAATAAAACAGAGACTGGTCTAGTGTATATAAACAGAGACAGGGTCGAGTGTAATATAAACAGAGACAGGGTCGAGTGTAATTATACAGTGACAGGGGTCTAGTGTAATATAAACAGAGACAGGGTCAGTGTAATATAAACAGAGACAGGGTCTAGTGTAATATAACAGAGACAGGGTCTAGTGTAATATAAAGAGAGACAGGGTCCTAGTGTAATATAAACAGAGACAGGTCTAGTGTAATATAAACAGGACAGGTCTAGTGTAATATAAAACAGAGACAGGGTCTAGTGTAATATAAACAGAGACAGGGTCTAGTGTAATATAAACAGAGACAGGGTCCTAGTGTAATATAAACAGAGACAGGGTCTAGTGTAATATAAACAGAGACAGGGTCTAGTGTAATATAAACAGAGACAGGGTCTAGTGTAATATAAACAGAGACAGGGTCTAGTGTAATATAAACAGAGACAGGGTCCTGTGTAATATAAACAGAGACAGGGTCTCAGTGTATATAAACAGAGACAGGGTCCAGTGTAATATAAACAGAGACAGGGCCTAGTGTAAAGTAAACAGAGACAGTGTCCTAGTGTAATATAAACAGAGACAGGGTCTATTGTAATATAAACAGAGACAGGACTAGTGTAATATAAACAGAGACAGGTCTCGTGTAATGTAAAAGAGACAGGGTCTAGTGTAATATAAACAGAGACTGGGTCAAGTGTAATATAATCAGAGACAGGGTCTAGTGTAATGTAAACAGAGACAGGGTCGAGTGTAATATAAACAGAGACAGGGCTAGTGTAATGTAAACAGAGGACAGGGTCTAGTGTAATATAAACAGAGACAGGCGTCTAGTGTAATTTAAACAGAGACTGGGTCTAGTGTAATATAAACAGAGACAGGGTCTAGTGTATCTAAAAGGAGACAGGTTCTAGTGTAATATAAACAGAGACAGGGTCTAGTGTACTATAAACAGAGACAGAGTCCTAGTGTAATATAAACAGAGACAGGTCAGTGTAATATAAACAGAGACAGGGTCTAGTGTAATATATACAGAGACAGGGTCTAGTGTTAATTTAAAGTGAGACAGGGTCTAGTGTAATATAAACAGAGACAGGGTCTAGTGTACTATAAACAGAGACAGGGTCAGTGTAATATGAACAGAGACAGGGTCCTAGTGTAAAATAAACAGAGACAGGGTCAGTGTACTATAAACAGAGACAGGGTCGAGTGTAAGATAAAGCAGAGACAGTGTCCAGTGTAATATAAACAGAGAGAGGGTCTAGTGTATATAAACAGAGGACAGGGTCTAGTGTAATATAAACATAGACAGTGTCTAGTGCAAATAAACAGAGACAGGGTCTAGTGTAATATACACAGAGACAGGGTCAAGTGTAATATAAACAGAGACAGGGTCTAGGTAATGTAAACAGAGGACAGGGTCGAGTGTAATATAAACAGAGACAGGGTCTAGTGTAATGTAAACAGAGACAGGGTCTAGTGTAATGTAAACAGAGACAGGTCTAGTGAAATATAAACATAGACAGGGTCTAGTGTAATATAAACAGAGACAGGGTCTAGTGTAACATAAACATAGACAGGGTTAGTGTAATATAAACAGAGACAGGGTCTAGTGTAATATAAACAGAGACAGGGTCTAGTGTAATATAACAGAGACAGGGTCTAGTGTAATATAAACAGAGACAGGGTCTAGTGTAATATAAACAGAGACAGGGTCTAGTGTAATATAAACAGAGACAGGGTCTAGTGTAATATAAACAGAGACAGGGTCTAGTGTAATATAAACAGAGACAGGGTCCAGTGTAATATAAACAGAGACAGGGTCTAGTGTAATATAAACAGAGACAGGGTCTAGTGTAATAAACAGAGACAGGGTCTAGTGTAATATAAACAGAGACAGGGTCTAGTGTAATATAAACAGAGACAGGGTCTAGTGTAATATAAACAGAGACAGGGTCCAGTGTAATATAAACAGAGACAGGGTCTAGTGTAATATAAACAGAGACAGGGTCTAGTGTAATATAACAGAGACAGGGTCCAGTGTAATATAAACAGAGACAGGGTCTAGTGTAATATAAACAGAGACAGGTCAGAGTGAAATTAAACAGAGACAGGGTCTAGTGTAATATAAACAGAGACAGGGTCTGTGTAATGTAAACAGAGACAGGTCTAGTGAAATATAAACAGAGACAGGGTCTAGTGTAATATAAACAGAGACAGGGGCTCGTGTTAATATAAACAGAGACAGGGTCTCAGTGTAATATAAAGTGAGACAGGGTCTAGTGTAATATAAACAGAGACAGGGCCTAGTGTAATATAAACAGAGTCAGGGTCTAGTGTAATATAAACATAGACAGGGTCTAGTGTAATATAAACAGAGACAGGTTCTATTGAATATAACAGAGACAGGGTCCAGTGTAATATAAACAGAGACAGGTCTAGTGTAATATAATGTGAGACAGGATTTAGTGTAATATAAACAGAGACAGGGTCCAGTGTAATATAAACAGAGACAGGGTCTAGTGATAATATAAACAGAGGACAGGGTCTAGTGTAATATAAACAGAGACACGGGTCTAGTGTAATATCAAACATAGACAGGGTCTAGTGTAATATAAACAGAGACAGGGTCTAGTGTAATATAAAACAGAGACAGGGTCTAGTGTAATATAACAGAGACAGGTTCTAGTGTAATATAAACAGAGACAGGGTCTAGTGTAATATAAACAGAGACAGGGTCTAGTGTAATAACAAACAGAGACAGGTCAGTGTAATATAAACAGAGACAGGGTCTAGTGTATATAAACAGAGACAGGGTCTAGTGTAATACAAACAGAGACAGGGTCCAGTGTAATATAAACAGAGACAGGGTCGAGTGTAATATAAACAGTGACAGGGTCTAGTGTAATATAAAGTGAGACAGGGTCCAGTGTAATTAAACAGAGACAGGGTTCTAGTGTAATATAACAGAGACAGGGTCTAGTGTAATATAAACAGAGACAGGGTCGAGTGTAATATAGACAGTGACAGGGTCTAGTGTAATATAAAGTGAGACAGGGTCTAGTGTAATATAAACAGAGACAGTGTCCAGTGTAATATAAACAGAGACAGGGTCTCGTGCAATATAAACAGAGACAGGGTCTACTGTAATATAAACAGAGACAGTGTCTCGTGCAACATAAACAGAGACAGGGTCTAGTGTACTATAAACAGAGACAGGTTCAATTGTAATATAAACAGAGACAGGGAATAGTGTAATATAAACAGAGACAGGGTCTAGTGTAACATAAACAGAGACAGGGTCTAGTGTACTATAAACAGAGACAGGGTCAAGTGTAATATGAACAGAGACAGGGTCAAGTGTACTATAAACAGAGACAGGGTCGAGTGTAAGATAAAGAGAGACAGTGTCCAGTGTAATATAAACAGAGACAGGGTCTAGTGTAATATAAACAGAGACAGGGTCTAGTGTAACATAAACATAGACAGTGTTTAGTGCAACATAAACAGAGACAGGGTCTAGTGTACTATAAACAGAGACTGGGTCAAGTGTAATATAAACAGAGACAGGGTCTAGTGTAATGTAAACAGAGACAGGGTCGAGTGTAATATAAACAGAGACAGGGTCTAGTGTAATGTAAACAGAGACAGGGTCTAGTGTAATGTAAACAGAGACAGGGTCTAGTGTAATATAAACATAGACAGGGTCTCGTGTAATATAAACAGAGACAGGGTCTAGTGTAACATAAACATAGACAGTGTTTCGTGCAACATAAACAGAGACAGGGTCTAGTGTACTATAAACAGAGACAGGGTCGAGTGTAATATAAACAGAGACAGGGGCTGGTGTAATGTAAACAGAGACAGGGTCTAGTGTAATATAAACAGAGACAGGGTCTAGTGTAATGTAAAGTGAGACAGGGTCTAGTGTAATATAAACAGAGACAGGGTCTAGGTGAAATATAAACAGACACAGAGTCCAGTGCAATATAAACAGAGAGAGGATCCAGTGTAATATAAACAGGGACAGGGTCCAGTGTAATAGAAAAGAGACAGGGTCTAGTGTAACATAAACAGAGACAGGGTCCAGTGTAATATAAACAGAGACAGGGTCTAGTGTAATATAAACAGAGACAGGGTCAAGTGTTAATATAAACACAGGCAGGGTCCAGTGTAATAGAAGAGAGACAGGGTCTAGTGTAACATAAACAGAGACAGGGTCCAGTGTAATATAAACAGAGACAGGGGTCTAGTGTAATATAAAGTGAGACAGGGTCTAGTGAAATATAAACAGAGACAGGGTCTAGAGTAATATAAACAGAGACAGGGGTCTAGTGTAATATAAACACAGACAGGGTCCCAGTGTAATAGAAGAGAGACAGGGTCGAGTGTAACATAAACAGAGACAGGGTCCAGTGTAATATAAACAGAGACAGGGTCTAGGGTAATATAAAGTGAGACAGGGTCTAGTGAAATATAAACAGAGACAGAGTCCAGTGCAATGTAAACAGAGACAGGGTCTCGTGTAATATAAACCATAGACAGGGTCTAGTGTAATATAAACAGAGACAGGGTCTAGTGTAATATAAAGTGAGACAGCCGTCTAGTGAAATATAAACAGAGAAAGGGTCTAGTGTAATATAAACAGAGACAGGGTCCAGTGTAATATAAACAGAGACAGGGGTCTCGTGTAATATAAACAGAGACAGGGGTCTAGTGTAATATAAACAGAGACAGGGTCTCGTGTAATACAAAGAGAGACAGGGCCTCGTGTAATATAAACAGAGGACAGCGTCTAGTGTAATATAAGCAGCGACAGACCCCTTGTGTAATATAAACTGAGACATGGTCTAGTGTAATATAAACAGAGACAGGGACTAGTGTAATATAAACAGCGACACACCCTTGTGTAATATAAACTGCGACAGGGTCAAGTGTAATATAAAAAGAGACAGTGTCCAGTGTAAAATAAACAGAAACAGGGTCTAGTGTAATATAAACAGAGACAGGGTCGAGGTGTCATATAAAGTAGACAGGGTCTAGTGAAATGTAAACGAGAACAGGGTCTAGTGAAATGTAAACAGAGACAGGGTCTAGTGTAAATAAACAGAGACAGGGTCTAGTGTAATATAAACAGAGACAGGGTCGAGTGTAATATAAACAGAGACAGGGTCGAGTGTAATATAACAGAGACAGGGTTTAGTGTAATATAAACAGAGACAGGGTCTAGTGTAATATAAACAGAGACAGGGTCTAGTGTAATATAAACA
This sequence comes from Squalus acanthias, assembly GCA_030390025.1. NCBI lineage: Eukaryota > Metazoa > Chordata > Chondrichthyes > Squaliformes > Squalidae > Squalus > Squalus acanthias. Next base: position 20,199 of record JASTWF010000825.1, read on the forward strand.
GAGACAGGGTCTAGTGTAATATAAACAGAGACAGGGTCTAGTGTAATATAAACAGAGACAGGGTCTAGTGTAATATAAACAGAGACAGGGTCTAGTGTAATATAAACAGAGACAGGGTCCAGTGTAATATAAACAGAGACAGGGTCTAGTGTAATATAAACAGAGACAGGGTCTAGTGTAACATAAACAGAGACAGGGTCTAGTGTAATATAAACAGAGACAGGGTCTAGTGTAATATAAACAGAGACAGGGTCTAGTGTAATATAAACAGAGACAGGGTCTAGTGTAATATAAACAGAGACAGGGTCTAGTGTAATATAAACAGAGACAGGGTCTAGTGTAATATAAACAGAGACAGGGTCTAGTGTAATATAAACAGAGACAGGGTCTAGTGTAATATAAACAGAGACAGGGTCTAGTGTAATATAAACAGAGACAGGGTCTAGTGTAATATAAACAGAGACAGGGTCTAGTGTAATATAAACAGAGACAGGGTCTAGTGTAATATAAACAGAGACAGGGTCTAGTGTAATATAAACAGAGACAGGGTCTAGTGTAATATAAACAGAGACAGGGTCTAGTGTAATATAACAGAGACAGGTCTAGTGTAATATAAACAGAGACAGGTCTAGTGTAATATAAACAGAGACAGGGTCTGTGTAATATAAACAGGAGACAGGGTCTAGTGTAATATAAACAGAGACAGGGTCTAGTGTAATATAAACAGAGACAGGGTCTAGTGTAATATAAACAGAGACAGGGTCTAGTGTAAATAAAGAGAGACAGGGTCTAGTGTAATATAACAGAGACAGGGTCAGTGTAATATAAACAGAGACAGGGTCTAGTGTAATATAAACAGAGACAGGGTCTAGTGTAATATAAACAGAGACAGGGTCTAGTGTAATATAAACAGAGACAGGGTCTAGTGTAATATAAACAGAGACAGGGTCTAGTGTAATATAACAGAGACAGGGTCAAGTGTAATATAAACAGAGACAGGTCCTAGTGAAATATAAACAGAGACAGGGTCTAGTGTAATATAAACAGAGACAGGGACTAGTGTAATATAAACAGAGACAGGGTCTAGTGTAATATAAACAGAGACAGGGTCTAGTGTAATATAAACAGAGACAGGGTCTAGTGTAATATAAACAGAGACAGCGGTCTAGTGTAATATAAACAGACGACAGGTCCTTGTGTAATATAAACAGAGACAGGGTCTAGTGTAATATAAAACAGAGACAGGGACTAGTGTAATATAAACTGCGACAGGGTCAAGTGTAATATAAACAGAGACAGTGTCCAGTGTAAATAAACAGAGACAGGGTCTAGTGTAATATAAACAGAGACAGGGTCTAGTGTCATATAAAGTGAGACAGGGTCTAGTGTAATATAAACAGAGACAGTGTCCAGTGTAATATAAACAGAGACAGTGTCCAGTGTAATATAAACAGAGACAGGGCCTAGTGTAATATATACAGAGACAGGGCCTAGTGTAATATAAACAGAGACAGGGTCTCGTGTAATGTAAAGTGAGACAGGGTCTAGTGTAATATAAACAGAGACAGAGTCCAGTGTAATATAAACAGAGACAGGGTCTAGTGTAATATAAACATAGACAGAGTCTAGTGTAATATAAACAGAGACAGGGTCTAGTGTAATATCAAGTGAGACAGGGTCTAGTGTAATATAAACAGAGACAGGGTCCAGTGTAATATAAACAGAGACAGGGTCGAGTGTAATACAAACAGTGACAGGGTCTAGTTTAATATAAAGTGAGACAGGGTCTAGTGTAATATAAACAGAGACAGGGTCTAGAGTAATATAAACAGAGACAGGGTCTAGTGTAATATAAACACAGACAGGGTCCAGTGTAATAGAAGAGAGACAGGGTCTAGTGTAACATAAACAGAGACAGGGTCCAGTGTAATATAAACAGAGACAGGGTCTAGTGTAATATAAAGTGAGACAGGGTCTAGTGAAAGATAAACAGAGACAGGGTCTAGAGTAATATAAACAGAGACAGGGTCTAGTGTAATATAAACACAGACAGGGTCCAGTGTAATAGAAGAGCTAAAGGGTCTAGTGTAACAGAAACAGAGACAGGGTCCAGTGTAATATAAACAGAGACAGGGTCTAGGGTAATATAAAGTGAGACAGGGTCTAGTGAAATATAAACAGAGACAGAGTCCAGTGCAATGTAAACAGAGACAGGGTCTAGTGTAATATAAACATAGACAGGGTCTAGTGTAATATAAACAGAGACAGGGTCTAGTGTAATATAAAGTGAGACAGCGCCTACTGAAATATAAACAGAGAAAGGGTCTAGTGTAATATAAACAGAGACAGGGTCCAGTGTAATATAAACAGAGACAGGGTCTCGTGTAATATAAACAGAGACAGGCTCTAGTGTAATATAAACAGAGACAGGGTCTCGTGTAATACAAAGAGAGACAGGGCCTCATGTAATATAAACAGAGACAGGGTCTAGTGTAATATAAACATAGACACGGTCTAGTGTAATATAAACAGAGACAGTGTCCAGTGTAATATAAACAGAGACAGTGTCCAGTGTAATATAAACAGAGACAGGGCCTAGTGTAATATATACAGAGACAGAGTCTAGTGTAATATAAACAGAGACAGGGTCTAGTGTAATATCAAGTGAGACAGGGTCGAGTGTAATATAAACAGAGACAGGGTCCAGTGTAATATAAACAGAGACAGGGTCGAGTGTAATATAAACAGTGACAGGGTCTAGTGTAATATAAACAGAGACAGGGTCTAGAGTAATATAAACAGAGACAGGGTCTAGTGTAATATAAACACAGACAGGGTCCAGTGTAATAGAAGAGAGACAGGGTCTAGTGTAACATAAACAGAGACAGGGTCCAGTGTAATATAAACAGAGACAGGGTCTAGTGTAATATAAAGTGAGACAGGGTCTAGTGAAATATAAACAGAGACAGGGTCTAGTGTAATATAAACAGAGACAGGGTCTAGTGTAATATAAACACAGACAGGGTCCAGTGTAATAGAAGAGCTAACAGGGTCTAGTGTAACATAAACAGAGACAGGGTCCAGTGTAATATAAACAGAGACAGGGTCTAGTGTAATATAAAGTGAGACAGGGTCTAGTGAAATATAAACAGAGACAGAGTCCAGTGCAATGTAAACAGAGACAGGGTCTAGTGTAATATAAACATAGACAGGGTCTAGTGTAATATAAACAGAGACAGGGTCTAGTGTAATATAAAGTGAGACAGCGTCTAGTGTAATATAAACAGAGACAGGGTCTAGTGTAATATAAACAGAGACAGGGTCCAGTGTAATATAAACAGAGACAGGGTCTAGTGTAATATAAACAGAGACAGGGTCTAGTGTAATATAAACAGAGACAGGGTCTCGTGTAATATAAACAGAGACAGGTCCAGTGTAATATAAACAGAGACAGGGTCTAGTGTAATATAAACAGAGACAGGGTCTAGTGTAATATAAACAGAGACAGGGTCCAGTGTAATATAAACAGAGACAGGGTCTAGTGTAATATAAACAGAGACAGGGTCTAGTGTAATATAAACAGAGACAGGGTCTCGTGTAATGTAAACAGAGACAGGGTCTAGTGTAATATAAACAGAGACAGGGTCCAGTGTAATATAAACAGAGACAGGGTCTAGTGTAATATAAACAGAGACAGGGTCTAGTGTAATATAAACAGAGACAGGGTCTAGTGTAATATAAACAGAGACAGGGTCTAGTGTAATATAAACAGAGACAGGGTCTAGTGTAATATAAACAGAGACAGGGTCTAGTGTAATATAAACAGAGACAGGGTCTAGTGTAATATAAACAGAGACAGAGTCTAGTGTAATATAAACAGAGACAGGGTCAGTGTAATATAAACAGAGACAGGGTCGAGTGTAATATAAACAGAGACAGGGTCTAGTGTAATATAAACAGAGACAGGGTCTAGTGTAATATAAACAGAGACAGGGTCCTAGTGTAATATAAACAGAGACAGGGTCTAGTGTAATATAAACAGAGACAGGGTCTAGTGTAATATAAACAGAGACAGGGTCTAGTGTAATATAAACAGAGACAGGGTCTCGTGTAATATAAACAGAGACAGGGTCCAGTGTAATATAAAGTGAGACAGGGTCTAGTGTAATATAAACAGAGACAGAGCCTAGTGTAATATAAACAGAGACAGGGTCTAGTGTAATATAAACAGAGACAGGGTCTAGTGTAATATAAACAGAGACAGGGTCTAGTGTAATATAAACAGAGACAGGGTCCAGTGTAATATAAACAGAGACAGGGTCCAGTGTAATATAAACAGAGACAGGGTCTAGTGTAATATAAACAGAGACAGGTCTAGTGTAATATAAACAGAGACAGGGTCTAGTGTAATATAAACAGAGACAGGGTCTAGTGTAATATAAACAGAGACAGGGCTAGTGTAATATAAACAGAGACAGGGTCTAGTGTAATATAAACAGAGACAGGGTCTTGTAATATAAACAGAGACAGGGTCTAGTGTAAATAAACAGAGACAGGGTCTAGTGTAATATAAACAGAGACAGGGTCTAGTGTAATATAAACAGAGACAGGGTCTAGATAAATAAACAAGTGGGACACACAGGGTATAGTGTAATAGACCCAGTGTAAAGTAACATCATAAATAAACAGAGACAGGGGTCTAGTGTAATATAAACAGAGACAGGGTAGTGTAATATAAACAGAGACAGGGTCTAGTGTAATATAAACAGAGACAGGGTCTAGTGTAATATAAAACAGAGACAGGGTCTAGTGTAATATAAACAGAGACAGGTTCTAGTGTAATATAAACAGAGACAGGGTCTAGTGTAATATAAACAGAGACAGGGTCTAGTGTAATATAAACAGAGACAGGGTCCAGTGTAATATAAACAGAGACAGGGTCTAGTGTAATATAAACAGAGACAGGGTCTCGTGTAATATAAACAGAGACAGGGTCCAGTGTAATATAAACAGAGACAGGGTCCAGTGTAATATAAACAGAGACAGGGTCTAGTGTAATATAAACAGAGACAGGGTCTAGTGTAATATAAAGTGAGACAGGGTCTAGTGTAATATAAACAGAGACAGGGTCTAGTGTAATATAACAGAGACAGGGTCTAGTGTAATATAAACAGAGACAGGGTCTAGTGTAATATAAACAGAGACAGGGTCTAGTGTAATATAACAGAGACAGGGTCTAGTGTAACATAAACAGAGACAGGGTCTAGTGTAATATAAACAGAGACAGGGTCTAGTGTAATATAAAGAGAGACAGTGTCCAGTGTAATATAAACAGAGACAGGGTCTAGTGTAATATAAACAGAGACAGGGTCTAGTGTAATATAAACAGAGACAGGTTCCAGTGTAATATAAACAGAGACAGGGTCTAGTGTAATATAAACAGAGACAGAGCCTAGTGTAATATAAACAGAGACAGGGTCCAGTGTAATATAAACATAGACAGGGTCTAGTGTAATATAAACAGAGACAGGGTCTAGTGTAATATAAAGTGAGACAGGGTCTAGTGAAATATAAACAGAGACAGGGTCCAGTGTAATATAAACAGAGACAGGGTCTAGTGTAATATAAACAGAGACAGGGTCTAGTGTAATATAAACAGAGACAGGGTCTAGTGTAATATAAACAGAGACAGGGTCTCGTGTAATATAAACAGAGACAGGGTCTAGTGTAATATAAACAGAGACAGGGTCTAGTGTAATATAAACTGAGACAGGTCCAGTGTAATATAAACAGAGACAGGGTCTAGTGTAATATAAACAGAGACAGGGTCTAGTGTAATATAAACAGAGACAGGGTCTAGTGTAATATAAACAGAGACAGGGTCTAGTGTAATATAAACAGAGACAGGGTCTAGTGTAATATAAACAGAGACAGGGTCTAGTGTAATATAAACAGAGACAGGGTCTAGTGTAATATAACAGAGACAGGGTCTAGTGTAATATAAACAGAGACAGGGTCTAGTGTAATATAAACAGAGACAGGGTCTAGTGTAATATAAACAGAGACAGGGTCTAGTGTAATATAAACAGAGACAGGGTCTGTGTAATATAAACAGAGACAGGGTCTAGTGTAATATAAACAGAGACAGGGTCTAGTGTAATATAAACAGAGACAGGGTCTAGTGTAATATAAACAGAGACAGGGTCTAGTGTAATATAAACAGAGACAGGGTCTAGTGTAATATAAACAGAGACAGGGTCTAGTGTAATATAAACAGAGACAGGGTCTAGTGTAATATAAACAGAGACAGGGTCTAGTGTAATATAAACAGAGACAGGGTCTAGTGTAATATAAACAGAGACAGGGTCTAGTGTAATATAAAGTGAGACAGGGTCTAGTGTAATGTAAACAGAGACAGGTTCCAGTGTAATATAAACAGAGACAGGGTCTAGTGTAATATAAACAGAGACACGGTCTAGTGTAATATAAACAGAGACAGGGTCTAGTGTAATATATACAGAGACAGGGTCTAGTGTAATATAAACAGAGACAGGGTCCAGTGTAATATAAAGTGAGACAGGGTCTAGTGTAATATAAACAGAGACAGAGCCTAGTGTAATATAAACAGAGACAGGGTCTAGTGTAATATAAACAGAGACAGGGTCTAGTGTAATATAAACAGAGACAGGGTCGAGTGTAATATAAACAGAGACAGGGTCTAGTGTAATATAAACAGAGACAGGGTCTCGTGTAATATAAACAGAGACAGGGTCCAGTGTAATATAAAGTGAGACAGGGTCTAGTGTAATATAAACAGAGACAGAGCCTAGTGTAATATAAACAGAGACAGGGTCTAGTGTAATATAAACAGAGACAGGGTCTAGTGTAATATAAACAGAGACAGGGTCTAGTGTAATATAAAGTGAGACAGGGTCTAGTGTAATATAAACAGAGACAGGGTCTAGTGTAATATAAACAGAGACAGGGTCTAGTGTAATATAAACAGAGACAGGGTCCAGTGTAATATAAACAGAGACAGGGTCTAGTGTAATATAAACAGAGACAGGGTCTAGTGTAATATAAACAGAGACAGGGTCTAGTGTAATATAAACAGAGACAGGGTCCAGTGTAATATAAACAGAGACAGGGTCTAGTGTAATATAAACAGAGACAGGGTCTAGTGTAATATAAACAGAGACAGGGTCTAGTGTAATATAAACAGAGACAGGGTCTAGTGTAATATAAACAGAGACAGGGTCTAGTGTAATATAAACAGAGACAGGGTCTAGTGTAATATAAACAGAGACAGGGTCCAGTGTAATATAAACAGAGACAGGGTCTAGTGTAATATAAACAGAGACAGGGTCAAGTGTAATATAAACAGAGACAGGGTCTAGTGTAACATAAACAGAGACAGGGTCAAGTGTAATATAAACAGAGACAGGGTCTAGTGTAATATAAACAGAGACAGGGTCCAGTGTAATATAAACAGAGACAGGGTCTAGTGTAATATAAAGTGAGACAGGGTCCAGTGTAATATAAACAGAGACAGGTTCCAGTGTAATATAAACAGAGACAGGGTCTAGTGTAATATAAACAGAGACAGAGCCTAGTGTAATATAAACAGAGACAGGGTCCAGTGTAATATAAACATAGACAGGGTCTAGTGTAATATAAACAGAGACAGGGTCTAGTGTAATATAAAGTGAGACAGGGTCTAGTGAAATATAAACAGAGACAGGTTCCAGTGTAATATAAACAGAGACAGGGTCTAGTGTAATATAAACAGAGACAGGGTCGAGTGTAATATAAACAGAGACAGGGTCTAGTGTAATATAAACAGAGACAGGGTCTCGTGTAATATAAACAGAGACAGGGTCTAGTGTAATATAAACAGAGACAGGGTCTAGTGTAATATAAACAGAGACAGGGTCTAGTGTAATATAAACAGAGACAGGGTCTAGTGTAATATAAACAGAGACAGGGTCTAGTGTAATATAAACAGAGACAGGGTCTAGTGTAATATAAACAGAGACAGGGTCTAGTGTAATATAAACAGAGACAGGGTCTAGTGTAATATAAACAGAGACAGGGTCTAGTGTAATATAAACAGAGACAGGGTCTAGTGTAATATAAACAGAGACAGGGTCTAGTGTAATATAAACAGAGACAGGGTCTAGTGTAATATAAACAGAGACAGGGTCTAGTGTAATATAAACAGAGACAGGGTCTAGTGTAATATAAACAGAGACAGGGTCTAGTGTAATATAAACAGAGACAGGGTCTAGTGTAATATAAACAGAGACAGGGTCTAGTGTAATATAAACAGAGACAGGGTCTAGTGTAATGTAAACAGAGACAGGGTCTAGTGTAATATAAACAGAGACAGGGTCTAGTGAAATATAAACAGAGACAGAGTCCAGTGTAATATAAACAGAGACAGGATCCAGTGTTATATAAACAGGGACAGGGTCTAGTGTAATATAAAGTGAGACAGGGTGTAGTGAAATATAAACACAGACAGGGTTCTAGTGTAATATAAACAGAGACAAGGTCTAGTGTAATATAAACAGAGACAGGGTCTAGTGTTATATAAACAGAGACAGGGTCTAGTGTAATATAAACAGAGACAGGGTCTAGTGTAATATAAACAGAGACAGGGTCTGGTGTAATATAAAGTGAGACAGCGTCTAGTGAAATATAAACAGAGACAGGGTCTAGAGTAATATAAACAGAGACAGGGTCTAGTGTAATATAAACAGAGACAGGGTCTACTGTAATATAAACAGAGACAGTGTCTAGTGCAACATAAACAGAGACAGGGTCTAGTGTACTATAAACAGAGACAGGGTCAATTGTAATATAAACAGAGACAGGGTCTAGTGTAATATAAACAGAGACAGGGTCTAGTGTAATATAAACAGAGACAGGGTCTAGTGTAATATAAACAGAGACAGGGTCTAGTGTAATATAAACAGAGACAGGGTCTAGTGTAATATAAACTGAGACAGGGTCTAGTGAAATATAAACAGAGACAGGGTCTAGTGTAATATAAACAGAGACAGGGTCTAGTGTAATATAAACAGAGACAGGGTCCTAGTGTAATATAACAGAGACAGGGTCTAGTGTAATATAAACAGAGACAGGGTCTAGTGTAATATAAACAGAGACAGGGTCTAGTGTAATATAAAGAGACAGGGTCTAGTGAAATATAAACAGAGACAAGGTCCAGTGTAATATAAACAGAGACAGGGTCTAGTGTAATATAAACAGAGACAGGGTCTAGTGTAATATAAACAGAGACAGGGTCTAGTGTAATATAAAGTGAGACAGGGTCTAGTGTAATATAAACAGAGACAGGGTCTAGTGTAATATAAACAGAGACAGGGTCTAGTGTAATACAAAGAGAGACAGGGCCTCATGTAATATAAACAGAGACAGCGTCTAGTGTAATATAAACAGTGACAGAGCCTTGTGTAATATAAACTGAGACATGGTCTAGTGTAATATAAACAGAGACAGGGACTAGTGTAATATAAACAGTGACAGGGTCTTGTGTAATATAAACAGAGACAGTGCCTAGTGTAATATAAACAGAGACAGTGTCCAGTGTAATATAAACAGAGACAGGGCCTCGTGTAATATAAACAGAGACAGGGTTTAATGTAATATAAACAGTGACAGGGTCTAGTGTAATATCAACAGAGACAGGATCTAGTGTAATATAAACAGATACAGGGTCTAGTATAATATAAACAGAGACAGGGTCTTGTGTAATATAAACAGAGACAGTGCCTAGTGTAATATAAACAGAGACAGTGTCCAGTGTAATATAAACTGAGACAGGGCCTCGTGTAATATAAACAGAGACAGGGTTTAATGTAATATAAACAGTGACAGGGTCTAGTGTAATATCAACAGAGACAGGGTCTAGTGTAATATAAACAGAGACAGGGGCTAGTGTAATGTAAACAGAGACAGGGTCTAGTGTAATATAAACAGAGACAGGGTCTAGTTGAATACAAACAGAGACAGGGCTTAGTGTAATATAAACAGAGACAGGGTCTAGTGTAATATAAAGTGAGTCAGGTCGAATAAAATATAAACAGAGACAGGATCTAGAGCAATATAAAGTGAGACAGGGTCTAGTGAAATATAAACAGAGACAGATTCCAGTGTAATATAAACAGAGACAGGGTCTAGTGTAATATTAACATAGACAGGGTCTAGTGTAATATAAACAGAGACAGGGTCGAGTGTAATATAATCATAGACAGGGTCCAGTGTAATATAAACCGAGACAGGGGCTCGTCAATATAAAGTGTGACAGGATCTAGTGAAATATAAACAGAGACAGAGTCCAGTGTAATATAAACAGAGACAGGGTCTAGTGTAATATAAACATAGACAGGGTCTAGTGTAATATAAACAGAGACAGGGTCTAGTGTAATATAAAGTGAGACAGCGTCTAGTGTTTTATAAACAGATACAGGGTCCAGTGTAATATAAACAGAGACAGGGTCTAGTGTAATATGAAGTGAGACAGGGTATGTGTGCACAAATCGTTGAAGGTGGCAGGGCAAGTTGAGAAAGCAGTTCAAAAGGCTTACGGGACCCTGGACTTAATAAATAGAGGTATCGAGTACAAAAGTGTGGAAATGAAGATGAAACACTGATTCGGCCCCAACTGGAGTACTGTGTCCAATTCTGGGCACCACACTTCAGGAAGGATGTGAAGGCCTTAGAGAAGGTGCAGAAAAGATTTACGAGAATGATTCCAGGAATGAGGGACTTCAGTTGCCTTGATAGACTGCAGAAGCTGGGGTTGTTCTCCTTGGAGCAGAGAAGATTGAGAGGAGATTTGATAGAGGTGTTCAAAATCATGAGGGGTCTGGACAGAGTAGAGAGAGAGAAACTGTTCCCATTGGCGGAAGAGTCGAGAACCAGAGGACACTGATTTAAGGTGATTGGCAGAAGAATCAAAGGTGACAGGGGGAAAAACTTTTTACGCAGTGAGTGGTTAGGATCGGGAATGCACTGCCTGAAAGAGTGGTGGAGGCAGATTCAATCGTGGCTTTCAAAAGGGAATTGGATGAGTACCTGAAGGACAAAAATTTGCAGGGCTACGAGGGAAGGGTGGGGGAGTGGGACTAGCTGAAGTGTTCTTGCAGAGAGCCGGCACGGGCACAACGGGCCGAATGGCCACCTTCTGTGCTGGTGTGTCAGCAGGGTGGATGACCGAGTGAATCCCTTCCCACACACAGAGCAGGTGAATGGTCTCTCCCCAGTGTGAACTCGCTGGTGTTCCAGCAGATTCTTTTTGCTTTTAAATCTCTTCTCACAGTCAGAACATTTAAAAGGTCTCTTAGCAGTGTGAACTCGCTGGTGCATCAGTAGGTGGGATGACTGAGTGAATCCCTTCCCACACTCGGAGCAGGTGAACGGCCTCTCCCCGGTGTGACTGCGCTTGTGTCTCGACAGGCCACAGGATAGGCTGAAGCCTCGTCCACACACAGAACAACTGTACGGTTTCTCCCCGCCCTGAACGGTGCTTTCTGCTTCCATGTTCAAAGGTCCTGATGAATTGAATGACTCTGTCAGATCTTGAAGTGATGTTTGGTTTGAGCTTCCTGTCTGCAAATCTTCCCCTTCGGATACCCTGTAAAATTAATTTAAAACAGGAAAAAGGGAGGGTGAGAGAGAACCCACAAAAACACAAAGACAGGTTGTGAAATTGAGATGAATGAATCTGGGAATTTGTGGGGCCGGCACTAGAAAAAAGTGACCATGAAAGCTGCCGGATTGTCGTAAAAACCCAACTGGTTCACTAATGTCCTTCAGGGAAGGGAACCCGCCACCCGGTCTGGGCCTACACAAGACTCTGGCCTCTATGGGAGGAGAGAGAGCGAGGTGGGAGGGGGAGGAGTGAAGGAGTGACTTTATACATCTGCAACTCGACTAGAACTTTGACAGCACCTCCCAAACACGCGACCTTCACCACCTAGAAGGACAAGGGCAGCAGGTGCATGGGAACACCATCACCTCCCAGTTCCCCTCCAAGTCACACACTATCCTGACTTGGGCATATATCGCCGTTCCTACATCGTCGCTGGGTGAAAATCCTGGAACTCCTCACCTGAGAACTCCTAATTCTCAGAGTACCTTCACCACACGGACTGCAGAGGTTCAAGAAGAAGACCCAGCATCACCTTCTCAACGGGCAACTGGGGACTGGCAATATATGCTGGCCTTGCTAGTGACACCCACATCAAATGAATTAAAAAAATCTGTTTATATAAAATGGATTGAAAGCCTCTACAGAAATACTTGTTCCTAAAATGATAATCTTTTACACTGTATGGACAGGGTCTGTTTAGCAACTTAATCTCCCCTAGAATCCACCTCCCTTCACAGTCCCACATTGGAAATTGTTGGGTCCCACTGGGCTCAGAAGTACTGGGGGTTAAACCCAGCAGCTTCTCCCCCCTCTCCACTCCAGCTCAAACTGATGCAACAAGAAATCCCTACACAGAAGGCCAGGGAGCGAGTTCCATATCCAACGCCCACCCTGATGCTAACTGGCTCTGAATTGCTCCCTCTGCTGTATAAATGCAAGTTGTTGTGTTTCTTGTCTGGGGGAGGTGCTGCCCCCTGGAGTTAATGGTGCCGGGGCCCTGGCCGCACATCCGCCGGCTCTGACTCGGGGCCTGAGACCCGCACTCGGTGTTGCTGAGGAATTGCAACCCTGGGACTGTACATGGGGATTCCAACCCTCGGACTGTACATGGGGATTCCAATCCTGGGACTGTACATGGGGATTCTAACCCTGGGACTGTACATAGGGATTCCAACCCTGGGACTGTACTTGGGGATTCCAACCCTGGGACTGTACATGGGGATTCCAACCCTGGGACTGTACATGGGGATTCTAACCCTGGGACTGTACATGGGGATTCCAACCCTGGGACTGTACATGGGGATTCTAACCCTGGGACTGTACATGGGGATTCCAACACTGGGACTGTACATGGGGATTCTAACCCTGGGACTGTACATGGGGATTCCAACCCTGGGACTGTACATGGGGATTCCAACCCTGGGACTGTATATGGGGATTCCAACCCTGGGACTGTACATGGGGATTCCAACCCTGGGACTGTACATGGGGATTCCAACCCTGGGACTATACATGGGGATTCTAACCCTGGGACTGTACATGGGGATTCCAACCCTGGGACTGTACATGGGGATTCCAACCCTCGGACTGTACATGGGGATTCCAACCCTGGGACTGTACATGGGGATTCTAACCGTGGGACTGTACATGGGGATTCCAACCCTGGGACTGTACTTGGGGATTCCAACCCTGGGACTGTACATGGGGATTCCAACCCTGGGACTATACATGGGGATTCTAACCCTGGGACTGTACATGTGGATTCCAACCCTGGGACTGTACATGGGGATTCTAACCCTGGGACTGTACATGGGGATTCCAACCCTGGGACTGTACATGGGGATTCTAACCCTGGGACTGTACATGGGGATTCCAACCCTGGGACTGTACATGTGGATTCTAACCCTGGGACTGTACATGGGGATTCCAACCCTGGGACTGTACATGGGGATTCCTATCCTGGGACTGTACAAGGGGATTCCAACCCTGGGACTGTCCATGGGGAATACTATCCTGGGACTGTACAAGGGGGGCCCAGCTCTGGGGTTCTTCTGTTACAACTGTGTGGGATGTTAACCGTATGCTCTGCTTTTACCAGCACCTTCAGGAGAGATGTGAGAAATCTGAAGTGTGGAGAGTCTGAATCAAATAACTGAGTCAATGATTTACTCTCCCGGGCACTAGGACCCGGTTGGGAACAGACAATGAAGCCCCGCCCACTCTTTGTTCCTGCCCAAGATGACCGCGCATGCGTTTTGCTACTCACTGATTCAAGATGGCGGCCGTTATCCTGGGCCTGTGACCGGGAAAAGCCCCGAAGCTGCAAACGCGGGACCTTCAGGTTATTATTCGGGGCTTCCGGCCTGCACCAGTTGTTTATGAAGCCTCCCCGCCCATTACTCCGCTCCGTCGGGCCACATCTCCCCGATTAACCAAAGCTGATCCGCAGAGTCCAGCTGGCCAAATACACGCACCGCGCATGCTCCAACCCCAGGCGGTTCCGCGCCTGCGCACTGGGCTCCTGTAGTCCGGGTGCGGCACATTCTCTGCCGCGGGGAATGCTGGGTAAAACCCCCGCCATTGAAGTCCGCATTAGTGATTGGAAGAATTTAGTGAGATTGCATTGAGCACTGAACCATGTTCATTCTGGCAGTTAGAGTGTGTTTCTGCTGATCTTAATAACCCCTATACCTGGGCTGGAGATTAATGTTCTGTATAAATATTGAATACATCAGCTTTGTTTCAAATTACAGTCGGTCGAATAGTTGATCAGAGGAGACGAATTGATGTTGTTACAGACTGTTCTATTTTTGGGCCCTTTCTTACTCTAACTTATATCACTTCTCACCTAGTTCATCCTCTACCACATCAAATCCCAAGCTTGTTCCGTTTGAGTACATGGCTTGTGGGTGTCAGAGACTGAACTGCAGTGTCTCACTTTACACTCATCTGACTCTCCCGATGCGGAGGGGAGCGGGCAGATCGGAGGACCTCTTCGTAGGACTGCTCCTGGGCCTGGCCAAAATAGGCCATCAACTGGTCCAGGCAGCAGGCGGTCGAGGGGGTCGTTCGGCCCGATTGCCTGCCTCTCTTCTGCTGCCATGTTCATGCCTGGGTGGCCCTGGAGATGGAGCACGCGGTGTCGGCCGGCACCCTTGAGGCCTTCCGCGACCGGTGGGCGCCGCGGGGACTGGAGTGCATCATCACCCTGGCCAACACAATTTTAATTTACGATAGCAAAATACTGCGGATGCTGGAAATCTGAAATAACAACAGAAAACGCTGGAAAAACTCAGCAGGCCAGGCAGCATCCGTGGAGAGAGAAAGAGAGTTAACGTTTCAGGTCGATGACCTTTCGTCAGGTCATCGACCTGAAACGTTAACTCTCTTTCTCTCTCCACGGATGCTGCCTGGCCTGCTGAGTTTTTCCAGCGTTTTCTGTTGTTATTTCAGATTTCCAGCATCCGCAGTATTTTGCTATCGTATTAGTGTTTGGTTCACTGCCACCTCTCTTCTAGGAATGCCTACCTTGAAGAAGTTCTGCTCTTCTCTTCGACGGGATTTCCGTTTGGCTCTTCAACCTTGTTCATCTTCATTGATTTCAGTTTCCCTTCTCGTGTTTGATCAGGTATCTTCCAAGACTCGGTTTCACAGCCACATTACTTTCCTCAGCAACTGTCTCCGGTTCCGACTTATCCCACGTGGATTCCAACTAAACTTCCACCCTTCGTGTTTCGGATCAACCCAGGATTACAAATATCTCCAAGATATTCATCGTTCCTCGAACTACTGCTCTCGCCGCATCTTGAGATCCACGCTCAATGCCATGCGGCGCCACATGAACACTCTCGACCTCTCTCTTCAGCAGCACCGACGCACTCTATCTCAAAGCTGTCCGGGTCCACAGTTCCATTTCATCCTTAGACTCATCCGACAATTTTAATTTAATTTGTTAAGGTTCCTTTAAAGTTTTATTAATTTACAGTCAATTTTGTTTAATCACCCCAATAAAAGAGTACACTCATCTGACTCACTCGGTGCGGAGGGGAGCGGGCAGAGCGGAGGACCTCCTCATAGTACTGCTCCTGGGCCTGACCAAAAAAGCCATTAACTAGTCCAGGCAGCGGGCGGTCGATGGGGTCGTTCGGCCACGTTTGCACCCGGGTGGCCCTGGAGATGGAGCACGTGGTGTCCGCGACCGGTGGGCACCGCAGGGACTAAAGTGCATCATCACCCCCGGCAACCAAATTTTAATTTAATTTATTAAGTTTAATTTCATGTATTTTTGTTAAGTTACAGTTTATTTGTTTATGGGTTGCTTAAAAAGAGTACACTCATCTGAAATTCCTTTGAACCACCCTTTATAGAACTATCTTGTGTAAGATTTGCAATCCGTTATTTTCTGTATCATTTAACCCTTTTTGGATCCGATTTAGTAAAAACTCCTTCACACATACTGCATGTGATCACCTTTGAAATGTTCTGATCTTTGTCATTGTCATTGCTGATTTTGATGGTCTCTTTGATTCAATCTCGTGTTATTAACATATCTTGCACTATTTCTTTAATTGAGATAATTTTTTCTAATACTTCCTCTATCAGGTCTTTAGTGCCTCCATTTATCCCTGTCAATAATCCTTCATTAGGGTTTAGGGGCTGGGGTTCAGGTTAGGATGTTAGGCTATGAGATAGTGATTTGGGATAGAAACCATTATTGACAACGCTAGTGTCACTAGACATGTTCTCTTTCATTTCATGGTGTTTTAACCTCACGCAGATGAGTCAGAAAACAGCCTCATGAATTGTTCATTCAAGGAACCTTCTTTCTGGCCCGAGCCTGATTTCCTCCCTTCTTTCACATCTCTACATTTGACACAGAAAAAGACATCAGGGTCAGTAGACATTGGGACAAGAACAGGCGGATCCAGGTGTTGTGCTGCTTACATCCAATCTTTGGCCTGCCTGAAAAGGGCTTCTGACAATAACCTGTCACCAGGCCCCACCAGTAACCATCTGATTCCAACGTCATATCTTCATCCATTACCCGCCTTTCACCCTCACTGGAGCTGATTTCACCACCATGACCATTCCCCATACAGAGGCTCTCTGATTCCCATTTATAGACTCAGTGTAAATGATCCCTGGATTCGGTATCGCATTGTAAGTGTTCCCCGGATTTGGTGTCACAGTGTAACTGGTCTCTCGATTTGGTGTCTCAATTTGGTGATACAAAGCCAACACACCCGGACGTCCTATCGTATCAGGCAACGGAACCCTGTGTGAGAACCTCTCTGGATACATCGAGGGCATCCTGAAACCCATCGTACAGGGAACCCCCAGCTTCTGCCGCGACACCACAGACTTCTTACAGAAACTCAGCACCCACGGACCAGTTGAACCAGGAACACTCCTCGCCACGATGGACGTATCGGCACTCTACACCAGTATCCCCCCCGATGACAGCATCGCTGCGACAGCCTCAGTACTCAACACCAACAACAGCCAATCTCCAGACGCCATCCTACAACTCATCCGCTTCATCCTTGACCACAATGTCTTCACCTTCGACAAGCATTTTTTTACCCAAACACACGGAACAGGCATGGGGACCAAATTCGCACCCCAATACGCCAACATCTTCATGCACAAGTTCGAGCAAGACTTCTTCGCTACACAGGACCTCCAGCCAACGCTGTACACCAGATACATCGACGACATTTTCTTCCTTTGGACCCATGGCGAAGGATCACTGAAAAGGCTACACGATAACATCAACAAGTTCCATCCCACCATCAAACTCACCATGGACTACTCCTCAGAATCGGTTTCATTCCTGGACACACGAATCTCCATCAAAGACGGACACCTCAGCACTTCACTCTACCGCAAGCCCACGGACAACCTCACGATGCTCCACTTCTCCAGCTTCCACCCTAACCACGTTAAAGAAGCCATCCCCTATGGACAAGCCCTGCGAATACACAGGATCTGCTCAGACGAGGAGGAACGCGATGGACACCTACGGACGCTGAAAAACGCCCTCGTAAGAACGGGATATGACGCTCGACTCATCGATCGACAGTTCCGACGGGCCACAGCAAAAAATCGCATAGACCTCCTCAGAAGGCAAACACGGCACACAACCAACAGGGTACCCTACGTCGTCCAGTACTTCCCCGGAGCGGAGAAACTACGCCATGTTCGTCGCAGCCTTCAACATGTCATCGATGACGACGAACACCTTGCTAAGGCCATCCCCACGCCTCCACTACTTGCCTTCAAACAGCCACCTAACCTCAGAAGTACCATCGTTCGCAGCAAATTACCCAGCTTTCAGGATAACAGCAACCACGACACCACACAACCCTGCCACGGCAACCTCTGCAAGACATGCCAGATCATCAACACAGATACCATCATCACACGTGAGGACACTACCCACCAGGTACATGGTACATACTCATGTGACTCGGCCAACGTTGTCTACCTCATACGTTGCAGGAAAGAATGCACTGCGGCATGGTACATCGGCGAGACCATGCAGACACTGAGACAACGTATGAACGGACACCGCGCAACAATCGCCAGGCAGGAGTGTTCCCTCCCAGTCGGGGAACACTTCAGCAGTCAAGGACATTCAGCCTCGGATCTGCGGGTAAGCGTTCTCCAAGGCAACCTTAGAAACACACGACAACGCAAAATCATCGAGCAGAAACTGATAGCCAAGTTCCGCACTCATGAGGACGGCCTCAACCGGGATCTTGGCATTATGTCACGATACATGACGTAGAGTCATCCAGACTCGAGTCGTCGTTGGCTTGTTCACAGATGTGATTCCCAGTAAAAAAGTAAAATTTTTTAAGTTTATCGTTTTACATACCGACTGCAGCTTTTGACACATTAGACCCCCTGTAACCCCACCTCATTGTCTCAGTTGTATCTTGCTATGTCTTTGATGTGGTGCCTTCCTGGCTGACCTGATTGCCTTTTGTCACACCTCGGCAGATAAACAGTCAGGAGGATTAAATGTAGTTGTCTGCCATTGTAAGTTACACATGCATTGTTCTCTATCGATATATGCTTTGTCGATTTTGTATTTCTTCACTTCACCTGACGAAGGAGCAGTCGCTCCGAAAGCTTGTGATTTCAAATAAAACTGTTGGACTATAACCTGGTGTTGTGCGACTTCTCACTATTGGTGTCTCAGTGTAAGTGGTCCCTGGATTTGGTGTCTCATTGTAAGTGGTCTTTGGATTCGGTGTCACACAGTAAGTGGTCCCTGGATTTAATGTCACAATGTAAGTGCTCCCTGGAATTGGTGTAACAGTGTAAGTGGTCCCTGGATTTGGTGTCTGGGTGTAAGTGGTCCCTGGATTTCGTGTCACACTAAGTGGTCCCTGGATTTGGTGTCTCAGTGTTAGTGGTCCCTGGATTTCGTGTCTCATTGTAAGTGGTGCTTGGATTTGGAGCCACAGTGTAAGTGATCCCTGGATTTGGTGTCTCAATGTAAGTGATCCCCACAGAGAGGGTGTTCCTACATGTGGCAGCCCATCCGGCGGGGCCCGCTGGGTCAGGATATAAAGAGACCGCGCGCTGTTCCTCCTCCCACTGCCTGGAGGAATGGGGCAGATATTTAAAGGGACAGTGACTCACCTTTCTCTGCATATTTATATTTAATGGGACAGTCTTCTTTGTCTTGGAGTGTCGGAGGTCTCAGCAAACAGATCTCCTATTAACGGGTTTGGGTTTGGGATAGAAACAACTATTGACAACACCAGTGTAACTAGGCGTATCCTTTTTCATTTGGTGTCACAGTGTAAGTGGTCCCTGGATTTGGTGTCTCAGTGTAAGTGGTCCCTGGATTTGGTGTCTCAGTGTAAGTGGTCCCTGGATTTGGTGTCTCAGTGTAAGTGGTCCCTGGATTTGGTGTCTCTGTAAGTGGTCCCTGGATTTGGTGTCTCAGTGTAAGTAGTCCCTGGATTTGGTGTCTCAGTGTAAGGGGTCCCTGGATTTGGTGTCTCAGTGTAAGTAGTCCCTGGATTTGGTGTCTCAGTGTAAGTTGTCCACACATAGAGCGGTGTCCCAATGCCCCGCCCCCACACAGAGCGGGTCCCTGCACGTCGCCAACTGGGCTGGGTTATATAGAGACCGCGCGCTGTTCCTCCTCCCACTGCCTGGGGCAATCGGCCAGATATTTAAAGGGACAGGGACTCCCCTTTCTCTGCCTATTTATATTTAAAGGGACAGACCCGTTTATCTTGGAGTGTCGGCGGACTTCACTAACAGAGCTCCCATGAACAGTCGTTCCCTTGTGTACTGTGCAGTGATTGTAAACCTGTCTGTTTCAGTGACGTGAGCCTTTCTGAAATGTCTCACTATTTTTGATGATCCATTTGACTTGCTTGTTTAATTTGGAAAAACTTCAGAATTTTGCAGAGTGACGAAGGTTTCCTTTAAAGGTGGAGCAACATTTCTTTCAGAATGTTCTGTTCTACCCCTTCCCACCTCCACATTGGCCCCGCCCCACCACCACCCCCACTTTAAAATACTCGGCACTACTGACTGGGGAGGTCCAAAGTGCAGTCCTTGATCTGGGCTGTTAGTTGATCTCAGCCACGGCAACAGTTCAGGGGCCAGAATTGGCCTCAGTACCACTGGGCTAAATAAGAGTAAAAATCAGCCACTGCCCCTGCTCTTGATGGAGATTCAGTTACATCAACTGGGAAGTGTATGGATGTGAATTGAGGGCAGGATTGGACTCGGCTGTGATGCCTACCACAGGGGAAATGCTGCTGACACTCACTGAGTCGGCTGACGGTGAGGCACTAGAGGTTAACTAATGTCTGTGGAATTGCACCCAGCCAGATTCAGCGCCTTCTGGAGAGAAGGGGAAAAACAAAATCCCAGCCAGTGCAATGAATGTTGATTTTAGACAGTAAGGATGGAGGCAGAATTTGTAGAATGGGGAATTTACAGCTTAGGAGGGGCAGGAGAGGACAGAACGTTCGATAGGAACTGGAATTGTCTGTTCTGACATTCTATCCTGCACTTAAAGTAACAACATTTGTAAAGACCATTTCAGAGTGTCAGTAGGGGAGGATCTGCTGATGGAAACTCAAACAAAATATCGCCTCAAGATCTGACAGATTGACCAGTTTCATCAGGACCTGAATATCATCGGCCTTTGGATATAGTAGGAAAAGCACCAATCACAGCGGGAGAAACAGGACACGTGTTCTGTGTGTTTTTTAAATTTGTTTATGGGATGTGGACATCGCTGGCAAGGCCAGCATTTATTGCCCATCCCTAATTGCCGTTGAGAAGGTGGTGGTGAAACACCTTCTTGAACCGCTGCAGTCCGTGTGGTGATGGTACTCCCACAGTGCTGTTAGGGAGGGAGTTCCAGGTATTTGACCCAGCGACGATGAAGGATCGCTAATATTCTTCTCAGTCGGGATGGTGTGTGACTTGGAGGGGAACTTGGAGGTGGTGGTGTTCCTATGTGCCTGCTGCCCTTGTCCTTCTAGGTGGAAGAGGTCGTGGGTTTGGGAGGTGCTGCCGAAGAAGCCTTGGCGAGTTGCTGCACTGCATCTTGTGGATGGTACACACTGCAGCCACGGTACGCCGGTGGTGGAAGGAGTGAGTGTTTAAGGTGGTGGATGGGGTGCCAATCAAGTGGACTGCATTGTCCTGGATGGTGTCGAGCTTCTTGAGTGTTGTTGGAGCTGCACTCATCCAGGCAAGTGGAGAATATTCCATCACACCCCTTACTTGTGCCTTGTAGATGGTGGAAAGGCTTTGGGGAGTCAGGAGGTGAGACACTCACCGCAGAATACCTAGCCTCTGACCTGCTCTTGTTGCCACAGTATTTATGTGGCTGGTCCAGTTAAGTTTCTGGTCAATGGTGACCCCCAGGATGTTGATGGTGGGGTATTCGGTGATGGCAATGCCGTTGAATGTCAAGGGGTGGTGGTTAGACTCTCGCTTGTTGGAGATAGTCATTGCCTGGCACTTGAGTGGCACGAACCCACCTTCAACCAATCATCTAGCCTGTGAGACTCGTGCGCCCACCTGAATCAACAGTGTAAATGTGAAGACTGTGGGAATGAATGGAGTTGACCATCTGATGTGGAAACTCATGGATACAGTCACACCAATGAGAGGCCGTTCACCAGCTAAGTGTGGAAAGAGATTCACTCACTCATCTCACCTATTAGCACACGAACATTTTCATAAAGGGGAGAATCCGTTCATTGCTCTGTATGTGGAAAGGGATTCAATCGATCATCCCATTTACTGACACACCAGCACAGTCACACCGGAGAGAGACCGTTGAGATACGTCATGTGTGGGAAGGGATTCACTCCGTTGTCCCAACTGTTGACACTCCAGAGTGTCCACATGGAGAACAGTTGCTTTAAATACTCTGACTGTGAGAAAAGCTTTCAAAGTTCAAAGCAGCTGATGCAGGATCAGCGCATTGATACTGGAGAGAGGCTGTTTCAATATCCTGTGTGCGGGAAGAAATTCACCCCACCTGCTGAGACTCCAGTGAGTTCACATGTGATTGCAGGGGTTTGGATTCTGTTATTAATCACATCCAGGACTGAACCATGGCAGAGTGCCCGTGCACTGGGGTTTCTGTGTGAATTATTGATGAATTTTCTCTCAATGGGTTCACAGAAAATCATTCTCCATTCACTAATTGGGTCTTTCAATGTTCCCCAGCATGCCCCGCGGGGGAGAATGCGCCCAATTCTCACTGGAGGAGCCCAGTGCGCAGGCGCAGTGCCCGCCGGTATTTGGAGCATGCGCAGTGTCACGGTGATCAGAGTTGGCGAGTGCGGAGGCGCTGAAAGTTCGGTGTCGCGATTTTTGCGCCGATTACGAATCAGCGGACGCAGGGAGGTAACTTACCCGGTGGGTGGGCTTCATAAACACCTGGTGTAGGCCGCAAGCTCCGAATGAGAACCTACGGGTCCGCGTTTGCAGCTCGGAGGCTTTTACCGGGAACAGGCCCGGGTTAACGGCGGCCATGTTTGTAAAGGAGCGCTGTGGGTTTTTGCGTCGCCATCTTGCTTCATCGAGCGGTAGAGCGCATGCGTGGCCATCTTTGTAAAGTAGCCAATAGTGGACGTGGCTTCAGGGTCCCAGTGAGTGAACTGAACCCAGCCAGAGTCAGCACCTTCAGGGGAGGAGAGGGAGGGGAACCAGTGAGTGTAGAACTGAACCCAGCCAGAGTCAGCACCTTCAGAGGAGGAGAGGGAGGGGAACCAGTGAGTGTGGAACTGAACCCAGCCAGAGTCAGCACCTTCAGGGGAGGAGAGGGTGGGGAACCAGTGAGTGTAGAACTGAACCCAGCCAGAATCAGCACCTTCAGGGGAGGAGAGGGAGGGGAACCAGTGAGTGTGGAACTGAACCCAGCCAGAGTCAGCACCTTCAGGGGAGGAGAGGGAGGGGAACCAGTGAGTGTAGAACTGAACCCAGCCAGAGTCAGCACCTTCAGGGGAGGAGAGGGAGATGAACCAGTGAGTCTAGAACTGAACCCAGCCAGAGTCAACACCTTCAGGGGAGGAGAGGGAGGGGAACCAGTGAGTGAACTGAACCCAGCCAGTGTCAGCACCTTCAGGGGAGGAGAGGGAGGGGAACCAGCGAGTGTAGAACTGAACCCAGCCAGAGTCAGCACCTGCAGGGGAGGAGAGGGAGGGGAACCAGTGAGTGTGGAACTGAACCCAGCCAGAGTCAGCACCTGCAGTGGAGGAGAGGGAGGGGAACCAGTGAGTGTGGAACTGAACCCAGCCAGAGTTGGGGGAGAAAAGTGGGAGCCGAAGACAAACTGTCTTCAGACATGCGATGTGTTTGGATTTTAGCACAGGGAGGAGGGAGAGTGTGTGGGACGGGGATTTACAGCTTTGGGGGAACAAGAGAGGAAAGAATGTTCCATAGAAACTAGAATTGAATGTTCTATCCAGTACTTACAGTGATGAATTTTGTAAACTCCTTTTACAGGCTGTGAGAAGGGGAGGATTTGAAGACAGGAAACTCAAACCAAACATCACATCAAGATATGTCAGAGTCACTCGATTCATCAGGACCTGAATATCATCGGCCTTTGAATATGGAAGGAGAAATGTTTGTCTGTTCTGTCTGTGGGAAAAGATTTCACACATCAGTGTGACTGGAAAAGCACCGAGACACACACCCGAGTGAGAATGTTCCAGTGCACTGACTGTGGAAAGAGCTTTAACCAGTTACACAGCCTGAAAACACATCGCACCATTCACAGTGGGGAGGAACAGTACACGTGTTCTGTGTGTGACGAGGCTTCAACTGATCATCCAACCTGGAGAGACACAAGGACACCCGCACCACGGAGAAACCATGGAAATGTGGGGACTGTGGGAAGGGATTCAGTTCCCCGTCTGAGCTGGAAATTCATCATCGCAGTCACACCGGGGAGAGGCCGTTCACCTGCTCCGAGTGTGGGAAGGGATTCACTCAGTCATCCAGCCTGCTGACACACCAGCGAGTTCACACTGGGGAGAGGCCGTTCACCTGCTCCGTGTGTGGGAAGGGATTCAATAATTCATCCCACCATCTGAGACACCAGCGAGTTCACACCGGGGAGAGGCCGTTCTCCTGCTCCGAGTGTGGGAAGGGATTCACTCAGTCATCCAGCCTCCTGGCACACCAACGGACTCACACTGGGGAGAGGCCATTCACCTGCTCCATGTGTGAGAAGAGATTCACTTTTTCCTCTAACCTTCTAACTCACCAGCGCGTTCACACTGGGGAGAGGCCGTTCACCTGCTCTAAGTGTGGGAAGGGATTCACTCTTTCATCCAGCCTGCTGAAACACCAGAGAGTCCACACTGGGGAGAGGCCGTTCACCTGCTCCGTGTGTGGAAATGGATTCACTCGGTCATCCCACCTGCTGAGACACCAGCGAGTTCACACTGGGGAGAGCCAGTTCAACTGCTCTGTCTGTGGGAAGAGATTCACTCAGTCATCCACCCTGCTGACACACCAACGGACTCACACTGGGGAGAGGCCGTTCACCTGCTCTGAGTGTGGGAAGGAATTCACTTGTTCATCCCACCTTCTAACTCACCAGCGTGTTCACACTGGGGAGAGGCCGTTCACCTGCTCCGACTGTGGGAAGGGATTCACTACTTCATCCAGCCTGCTGAGACACCAGCGAGTTCACAAGTGACTGCAAAGGTTGGATTCTGCTGTTAATCACATCACGACTGAATCGTGTCCATTCTGACAGTTGGGGTTTGTTTCTGCTGATGTTAATAACCCCGGTAACTGGGCTAGACTTTAATATTTTGATATTTGAAATAACACAGTCTGTCGATATTTGATGTCTCCAAGATAAGAGGAGACTAATTGATGTCCTGTTACCGACTGTTCCATTTTTGGGCCTTTTCTCCTTTCTAACTCGATTGTTTCAGTTCTCGTACCTTCGGTTACTCTCATGGACAAGTCCCAGCTCCCCATACCTTCCAGAGTGCCTCTCCTAGCCTTGGTATCCAGGGAAGGTCTCGGTAACACGCCCGAGATCACTAAACACAAAACCCAGTCTGTTAATCACTTTCAGCTACTGGACTTAGCGTGTGTCCCACAGCATCTCTCTCACCTTCGATGTGTGAATAGAGCATCACGCCTGCAAACCTGCTTTCAATTTAAATTTGAATCCACTCAGCAAGTGTATTTAAAAAAATACGTACAAGTAAACAGATCACATCAAATAATTGGCAAAGGTTTAGAGTCAACAAGATGAACACATCACGGCCCAATACCCCAGCTCTATATTCACAGGATAAAGTCTGTTATCTAACTCCTCGAGTGGACAGAATAGAGAAAGATCCCAACTCTAAGAACATCTAGAATCTGTTGTAAATATCTTTCAAATCCTGACTGGTCCAATCTGTCAGTTTCCTTTCAATTGAAGTGAATGGAAGATGAGAGGGGTGTTGGCATATGGACCTCGGTTAATTCAGCTTCTGAAAGGTGTTCATGTTTAGTTCATTCGATATCGGGGAAATGTGGTTGGTATCATTAGAGAGTGAGATTTCACTGAGCAACAGCTGGTGTTTGCAACCAACTGGCCTTGGATATTTTCATCATAGAATGTTTCGATCAGAAGTATGATGTTGGGATAAGAAAAGTCTGGAGACTAGTGGTTTGTGCTGCCCCAGGAAGGCCACAGTGTTTTTACCTGCTTCTAACGTTGTTGATGTGTGTTGAAGAAAATGCAGACTTGTGTCTCGGGACTGTGCAGTAGCCAGAGACGACCATATTAGGCAATGCCAGTTCCAGTTTGATAAGAGGTTGATGGCAGAGCAAGAGATCCAGCAGTTTTAAGAATTTATCTCCCGTTATCTGCAGACATCGAATGTTGCAGCGTATTGACAAAATTGGTCTTAAGACTTTAACCTATTGGGTTCAATTATTGGGATCGATTGTTATAGAATTGAATTGTTATAGAATGGAAAAGTAGTGAAGTTATGCTAAACTTGTATCGAACCTTGGTTAGACCACATTTGGAGCACTGCGTACAATTCTGGTCACCATATTATAAAAAGGATATAGAGGCACTGGAGAGGGTGCAGAGAAGATTTACAAGGATGATACCAGAAATGAGAGGGTTTACCTGTCAGGAAAGGATGGACAGGCTGGGTCTCTTTTCCCTTGAGAAAAGAAGGCTGAGGGGTGACCTAATAGAGGTCTTTAAAATGATGAAAGGTTTTGATAGAGTAGATACAGAGAGAGTGTTTCCACTTGTGGGGAAGAGCATAACTAGAGGCCATCAATATAAGATAGTCACCAAGAAATCCAATAGGGAATTCAGGAGAAACTTCTTTACCCAGAGAGTGGTGAGAATGTGGAACTCGCTACCACAGGGAGTGGTTGAAGCGAATAGTGTAGATGTATTTAAGGGGAGGCTAGACAAGCATATGAGGGAGAAAGGAATAGAGGGTTATGCTGATAGTCAGATGGGGAAAGACGGGAGGAGGCTCGAGTGGAGCATAAACGCCGGCATGGACTGGTTGGGCCGAATGGTGTGTTTCTGTGCCGTATATCCTGTGTAATCCTATTTTCCAAGACACATTGCTCGAAGGGGAGGATAAATGACTCGCATCCAAACGCAATTGTTACTTTTGTCTTCTTTGTAAAATCACAAAGTCTGGGCATAATTTGTTTGTGGAATTAAAATTGATTATATGGACTAGAAGTAATTGAATCAGGAAATGTATTTTATAATGATGTGTGTTTTGAAATTGTACTTGGAACATCTCCTCATTAAAGATCACCCATTGTTCTGTTACAGTTTTTCCTGTCAGTCTTTGGTTCCATTTGACCCTGGCTAGATCCTTTCGCATCCCATTGAAGTTAGCCCTATTCCAGTTTAGAAGTTCCACTCTAGATTGTTCCTTGCTCCTCTCCATTGCTAATCTAAATCTTATGATACGATGATCACTCGTACCCAAGTGTTCTCCCACAGACACTTGGTCAACCTGGCCCACCTCATTCCCCAGCACCAGATCCAGCAATGCCTCCTTCCTAGTTGGGCCAAGAACATATTGTTCAAGGAAATTGTCCTGAACACATTTCAGAAATTCCTCCCCCTCCTTTCCCTTTACCCTAGCATTACCCCAATCGATATTTGGCTAATTAAAGTCCCCCAATATCACCACTCTATAGTTCTTGCATATCTCTGCGATTTCCCTGCAGATTTGTTCCTCTACCTCCCTCTCACTATTTGGAGGCCTATAGAATACCCCCAATAGCGTGATCACACCCTTTTTGCTCCTCAACTCTAACCCCTCAAGAACATCCTCCCTTTCCAACACTACAATGGTGTCCTTAATCAGCACTGCCACCCCACCTCGCTTTTTTCCTTCCCTATCTTTTCTGAACACCTTGTACCCTTGAATATTAAGTGCCCAGTCCTCACCGTTTTTAAGCCACGTTTCCATTTTTGACACAACATCATATTGCCGCACGGCTAATTGTGCTTGTAGCTCACCAACCTTATTCACCACACTTTGTGCGTTTACGTACATGCATTCTAAACCCATTTTTGAATTTTTCGTAGTCTTTCTTAGTCTGCTCCTATCTAATATGGTAATACTTCCGCCTCTAATACACAGTCAGGGTATGTTTTTGCTGATCTTAATAACCCCTATACCTGGGCTGGAGATTAATATTCTGTATAAATATTGAATAAAGCAGCTTTGTTTCAAATACAGTGTATTGAATATTTGATTTCTCCATGATCAGAGGAGCCTTATTGATGTTCTGTTACCGACTGTTCCATTGTTGGGCTTTTCTTACTCTTGATTATATCACTTCTCACCTAGTTCACCTTCTACCACATCGAACCCCAAGCTGGTTCCGTTTGACTACATGGCTTGTGGGTGTCATAGACTGAACTACAGTGTCTCACTTTATACTCATCTGAAATTCCTTTCAACCAACCCTTGAAAGAACTCTCTTGCTTCAGATTTGAAACCAGTTATTGTGTGCATGGTTTAACACTTCTTGGATCCGGTTAGTCCAACTCCTCCACAGGTACTGCATGTGACAGCCTTTGAAATGTTCTGATCTTTGTCATTGTCTTTGCTGATTGTGATGGTGCCCTTGATTTAATCTCCTGGAACTAACATACCGTGCAATATTTCCTGCATCGAGATCATTGTTTCAAATACTGAGCTTGAGCACAGAGCTTGGAGACAGAGCCGGGAGATTCGCAAACGCAGTGATTCACAAGCAGAGTGGGCGCAGGAATTGGTGGAGAGGAAGAAGGCGGTGGAGACGTCTGACTGAAAAGGAGGAGTGGAGCCACAGAACCCAAGTTAATAGGCACGAGAGCGGAGCTGTGGGACAGCGAGAGGAGCGGCTGCAGATAAAGACAGGCCCAAGAGCCCGGAGGGAGCGCCAGTGTCAGGGAGCGAGGTAAGTGACCTCAGCACAAGGGAAGGAGCAGATTGGGGAGGGATTGTTTTTAAGTCTCGAGTTTATTTCTGTTAAGTTACTTAAAAAAAAGAAGTTAGTTAATAGTCGAATAATTAAAGGTACAGCAGGGCAACTGGGTCCAGTGGATGCCCATCCTGTGCCTTTCCACCATCTACAAGGCACAAGTAAGGAGTGTGATGGAATACTCTCCACTTGCCTGGATGAGTGCAGCTCCAACAACACTCAAGAAGCTCGACACCATCCAGGACAAAGCAGCCCGCTTGATTGGCACCCCATCCACCACCTTAAACATTAGCTCCCTCCACCACCGGCATACCGTGGCTGCAGTGTGTACCATCTACAAGATACACTGCAGCAACTCGCCAAGGCTTCTTCGGCAGCACCTCCCAAGCCCGCGACCTCTTCCACCTAGAAGGACAAGGGCAGCAGGCGCATGGGAACACCACCACCTCCAAGTTCCCCTCCAAGTCACACAGCATCCTGATTTAGAAGTATATCGCCGATCCTTCATCGTCGCTGGGTCAAAATCCTGGAACTCCCTCCCTAACAGCACTGTGGGAGCACCTTCACCACATGGACTGCAGCGGTTCAAGAAGGCGGCTCACCACCACCTTCTCAAGGGCAATTAGGGATGGGCAATAAATTCTGGCCTTGCCAGTGACTCCCACATCCCATGAACGAATAAAAAATAATTGTGGGAACTCCAGGACGCTTCCCGTGTCCTGGACAACCACGTGTGCAGGAGGTGTGGTGAGCTGGAGGAGCTTGAGTTCTGGGTTTCGGAGCTTGAGCAGAAGCTGGCGTCACTGCGGTGCATCCGCGAGGCTGAGAGCTCCGTGGATAGCACGTTTCAGGAGGTGGTCACCCCGCAGCTAATGAGTGCGCAGGCAGAGAGGGAATGGGTGACCGCCAGACAGAAGAGGAGGACCAGGCAGGTAGTGCAGGAGTCCCCGGAGTGCATCTCGCTCTCCAACCAGTATTCTGTGCTGAGTACTGGTGAGGGTGATGGTTCCTCTGGGGAGTACAGCCAGAGCCAAGTCCATGGCACCACGGGTGGCTCAGCTGCACAGGGGTGGAGGAGGAAGACAGGGAAAGCAATAGTGGGAGGGGATTCAATAGTTAGGGGAGCAGACAGGCGTTTCTGCAGCTGCAGACCTGACTCCAGGATGGTATGTTGCCTCCCTGGTGCCAGGGTTAAGGATGTCACTGAGCGGCTGCAGGACACTCTGAGGGGGGAGTGTGAACAGCCAGAGGTAGTTGTCCATATCGGTCCCAACAACGTAGGGAGAAAGAGGGATGAGGTCCTGCAGACAGATTTTAGGGAGCTGGGAAAGAGATTAAAAAGCAGGACCTCAAAGGTAGTAATCTCTGGATTACTCCCGGTGCCACGCGCGAGTGAGTATAGAAATAGGAGGATCGAGCAGATGAATGTGTGGCTGGAGAGATGGTGCAGGAGGGAGGGCTTCAGATTCCTGGGGAATTGGGGCCGGTTCTGGGGGAGGTGGGACCTGTACAGGCCGGACGGGTTGCATCTCAACAGAGCCGGAACCAATATCCTCACGGGGAGGTTTGCTCGTGCTGTTGGGGAGGGTCTAAACTAATTTGGCAGGGGGATGGGCACCAGGATGTAACATTAGAAAGGGGAAATAAAGTGCTCAATGGATTGGGAGAGGCAGAGAGCACTACAGTAAGAAATAGTAAGGTATTAGGTGGGGTCAAACTAAGAGAGAATACAGGATGGTCTAAGATGGGTTTACAGTGTATGTATGTGAACGCACGAAGCGTAGTAAACAAGGTCAGTGAGCTGCAGGCACAAATAGTCACATGGGAATATGATGTTGTGGCAATAACTGAGACCTGGCTCAAAAAAGGGCAGGATTGGGTATTAAATATTCCTGGTTATAAAGTGTTCAGGAAAGGTAGGGAAGGAAAGATAGGAGGTGGTGTGGCAGTATTGGTCAAGGAGAATGTTACAGTGCTGGAGAGGGAGGATGTCCTGGAGGGGTCAAGGACAGATTCTATATGGCTAGAGTTAAGAAACAATAGAGGTGCCATTACACTACTAGGTGTATTCTACAGACCACCAAATAGTGGGAAAGATATGGAGGAGCAAATTTGCAGAGAAGTTACAGAAAGGTGCAAGAACCATAGAGTAGTGATAATGGGGGACTTCAACTATCCTAATATAGACTGGGATCGTAATAGTGTTAAGGGCAGAGAAGGGGAAGAATTTCTGAAGTGTGTTGAGGAGAACTTTCTTGATCAGTATGTTTCCGGCCCAACGAGGGAGGAGGCATTGCTGGATCTGGTTCTGGGGAATGAGGTGGGTCAAGTGGAGCAAGTGTCAGTAGGTGAACATTTAGGGAACAGTGATCATAGTATCATAAGGGTTTGATTAGCTATGGAAAAGGACAGGAAACAATCTAGAGTAAAAATGTTTAACTGGGGGAAGGCCAATTTCAGTGGGATGAGAACGGATCTGGCCCGGGTAAACTGGAATCAAAGATTAGCAGGCAAAACTGTAATGGAACAATGGGCTGCCTTTAAAGAGGAAATAGTTCAGGTACAGTTGAGGTACATTCCCACAAGGGGGAAAGGCAGGGCAACTAAAGTCAGGGCAACTAAAGTCAGGGCTCCCTGGATGACGAAAGAGATAGAGAATATGATGAAGCAAAAAAAAGCGCGTCTGACAGATGTCAGGTTGCAAATACATCTGAGAATCAGGCTAAATATAGAAAGGTCAGAGGAGAAGTGAAAAAGAAACAAAGAGGGGCAAAGAGAGGATATGAGAATAGAATGGCAGCCAACAGAAAAGGTAATCCAAAAGTCTTCTATCGGCATTTAAATAGTAAACGGGTAGTAAGAGGAGGGGTGGGGCCGATTAGGGACCATAAAGGAGACCTATGCATGGAGGCAGAGGGTATGGCTGAGGAACTAAACGAGTACTTTGCATCTGTCTTCACCAAGGAAGAGGATGCTGCCATAGACATAGTAAAGGAGGAGGTAGTGGAGATACTAGATGGGATAAAAATTGATAAAGATGAGGTATGGTGGCATAGTGGTTAGCACTGTTGCCTCACAGCGCCAGGGACCCGGGTTCGAATCCGGCCTCGGATGACTGTCTGTGTGGAGTTTGCACATTCTCTGCGTGGGTTTCCTCCGGGTGCTCTGGTTTCCTCCCACAGTCCAAAGATGTGCGGGTTAGGTTGATTTGGCTATGATAAATTGACCCTTAGTGTTTGGGGGGGGATTAAATACGTGGGGTTACGGGGATAGGGTGGGATATGTGTCGGTGCAGGCTCGATGGGCCGAAATGGCCTCTATCTGCACTGTGGGGATTCTGTGATTCTGTATTTAAAAAAGGAGGGAGAGAGAGAAAACAGGGAACATCAGCAGTAGGGAAAATGCTAGAGTCTGTTATAAAGGACGTGATAACAGCACACTTAGAAAATATCAACGTGATTAGACAAAGTCAACATGGATTTATGAAAGGGACATCGTGTTTGACAAACCTACTAGTGTTTTTGAGGATGTAACTGGTAGAATAGATAAGGGAGAACCAGTGGATGTGGTGTATTTGGATTTTCAGAAGGCCTTTGATAAAGTCCCACATAAGAAGTCAGTGTGCAAACTTAAATCACATGTGATTGGGGGTAAAATACTAGCATGGATTGAAATATTGGTTAACAGACAGGAAACAGAGAGTAGGAATAAATGGGTCTTTTTCGGGGTGGCAGGCGGTGACTAGTGGGGTACCACAGGGATCAGTGCTTGGGCCCCAGCTATTCACAATATATATCAATGATTTAGATGAGGGAACCAAATGTAGTATTTCCAACAGAGACAGGGACGAGTGTAATATAAACAGAGACAGGGTCTAGTGTAATATAAACAGAGACAGGGTCGAGTGTAATATAAACAGAGACAGGGTCCAGTATAATATGAACAGAGGCAGGGCCTAGTGTAATATAAACAGAGACAGGGTCAAGTGTAATATAAACAGATACAGGGTCTAGTGTAATATAAACAGAGACGGGGTCTAGTGTAATATAAAGTGAGACAGGGTCGAGTGTAATATTAGCAGAGACAAGGTCTACTGTAATATAAGCAGAGATAGGGTCTAGTGTAATATAATCAGAGACAGGGTCTAGTGCAATATAAACAGAGACAGGGTCTAGTATAATATAAGCAGAGACAAGGGCTAGTGTAATATAAAGAGAGACAGGGTCCAGTGTAATATAAACAGAGACAGGGTCGAGTGTAATATAAACAGAGACAGGGTCTAGTGTAATATAATCAGAGACAGGGTCTAGTGTAATATAAACAGAGACAGGGTCTAGTGTAATATAAGCAGAGACAAGGGTCTAGTGTAATATAAACAGAGACAGGGTCTAGTGTAATATAAACAGAGACAAGGTCTAGTGTAATATAAAGAGAGACAGGGTCCTAGTGTAATATAAACAGAGACAGGGTCTAGTGTAATATAAACAGAGACAGGGTCTAGTGTAATATAAACAGAGACAGGGTCTAGTGTAATATAAACTGAGACAGGGTCTAGTGTAATATAAACAGAGACAGGGTCGAGTGTAATATAAGCAGAGACAGGGTCGAGTGTAATATAAACAGAGACAGGGTCTAGTGTAATATAAACAGAGACAGGGTCTAGTGTAATATAAGCAGAGACAGGGTCTAGTGTAATATAACAGAGACAGGGTCTAGTGTAATATAAACAGAGACAGAGCCTAGTGTAATATAAACAGAGACAGGGTCTAGTGTAATATAAACAAAGACAGGGCCTAGTGTAATAATAACAGAGACAGGTCCAGTGTAATATAAACAGAGACAGGGCCTAGTGTAATAATAACAGAGACAGGGTCCAGTGTAATATAAAAAGAGACAGGGTCTAGTGTAATATAAACAGAGGCAGGACCTAGTGAAATATAAACAGAGACAGGGTCTAGTGTAATATAAACAGGGACAGGGTCTAGTGTAATATAAACAGAGACAGGGCGTAGTGTAATATTAACAGAGACAGTGTCCAGTGTAATATAAACAGAGACAGGGTATAGTGTAATATAAACAGAGGCAGGGCCTAGTGTAAGATAAACAGAGACAGGGCATGGTGTAATATAAACAGAGGCAGGGTCTAGTGTAATATAAACAGAGACAGGGTCTAGTGTAATATAAACAGAGTCAGGGTCTAGTGCAGTAATAACTGAGACAGGGTCTAGTGTAATATAAACAGAGACAGGGTCTAGTGTAATATAAACAGAGAC
This sequence comes from Squalus acanthias, assembly GCA_030390025.1. Classification (NCBI taxonomy): domain Eukaryota; kingdom Metazoa; phylum Chordata; class Chondrichthyes; order Squaliformes; family Squalidae; genus Squalus; species Squalus acanthias. Next base: position 54,138 of record JASTWF010000825.1, read on the forward strand.
AGGGTATAGTGTAATATAAGCAGAGACAGGGTCTAGTGTAATATTAACAGGGACAGGGTCTAGTGTAATATAAACAGATACAGGGTCTAGTATAATATAAACTGAGACAGGGTCTAGTGTAATATAAACAGAGACAGGGTCTAGTGTAATATAAACAGAGACAGGGTCTAGTGTAACATAAACTGAGACAGTGTCTAGTGTAATATAAACAGAGACAGGGTTGAGTGTAATATAAGCAGAGACAAGGTCTAGTGTAATATAAACAGAGACAGGGTCTAGTGTAATATAAGCAGAGACAGGGTCTAGTGTAATATTAACAGAGACAGTGTCCAGTGTAACATAAACTGAGACAGGGTCTAGTGTAATATAAACAGAGACAGGGTTGAGTGTAATATAAGCAGAGACAAGGTCTAGTGTAATATAAACAGAGACAGGGTCTAGTGTAATATAAGCAGAGACAAGGTCTAGTGTAATATAAACAGAGACAGGGTCTAGTGTAATATTAACAGAGACAGGGCCTAGTGTAATATAAACAGAGACAGGGCCTAGTGTAATATAAACAGAGACAGGGTCTAGTGTAATATAAACAGAGACAGGGCGTAGTGTAATATTAACAGAGACAGTGTCCAGTGTAATATAAACAGAGACAGGGTATAGTGTAATATAAACAGAGGCAGGGCCTAGTGTAAGATAAACAGAGACAGGGCATGGTGTAATATAAACAGAGGCAGGGTCTAGTGTAATATAAACAGAGACAGGGTCTAGTGTAATATAAACAGAGTCAGGGTCTAGTGCAGTAATTTGGCTCTGATAAATTGACCCTTAGTGTTAGGGGGGATTAAATATGTGGGGTTATGGGGATAGGCTGGGATATGTTAGGGGGAATTAAATACGTGGGGTTACGGGGGTAGGGTGGGATATGTGTACTGTGGGGATTAAAGCAGGGACAGGGTATTGGATTTGGATGATCAGCCATGATCGTATTGAATGGCGGAGCAGGCTCGACGGGCCGAATGGCCTACTCCTGCTCCTAGATTCTATGTTTCTATGTTTCTATGTAATAACTGAGACAGTGTCTAGTGTAATATAAACAGAGACAGGGTATAGTGTAATATAAGCAGAGACAGGGTCTAGTGTAATATTAACAGAGACAGGGTCTAGTGTAATATGAACAGAGGCAGGGCCTGGTGTAATATAAACAGAGACAGGGTCAAGTGTAATATAAACAGATACAGGGTCTAGTGTAATATAAACAGAGACGGGGTCTAGAGTAATATAAACAGAGACAGGGTCGAGTGTAATATAAACAGAGACAAGGTCTACTGTACTATAAGCAGAGACAGGGTCGAGTGTAATATAATCAGAGACAGGGTCTAGTGCAATATAAACAGAGATAGGGTCTAGTATAATATAAGCAGAGACAAGGGCTAGTGTAATATAAAGAGAGACAGGGTCCAGTGTAATATAAACAGAGACAAGGTCTAGTGTAATATAAAGAGAGACAGGGTCTAGTGTAATATAAACAGAGACAGGGTCTAGTGTAATATAAACAGAGACAGGGTCTAGTGTAATATAAACAGAGACAGGGTCTAGTGCAATATAAACTGAGACAGGGTCTAGTGTAATATAAGCAGAGACAGGGTCGAGTGTAATATAAGCAGAGACAAGGTCTAGTGTAATATAAAGGAGACAGGGTCTAGTGTAATATAAACAGAGACAGGGTCTAGTGTAATATAAACAGAGACAGGGTCTAGTGTAATATAAGCAGAGACAGGGTCTAGTGTAATATAAGCAGAGACAGGGTCTAGTGCAATATAAACAGAGACAGGGTCAAGTGTAATATAAACAGAGACAGGGTCGAGCGTAATATAAGCAGAGACAAGGTCTAGTGTAATATAAACAGAGACAGGGTCTAGTGTAATATAAACAGAGACAGGGCATGGTGTAATATAAACAGAGGCAGGGTCTAGTGTAATATAAACAGAGACAGGGTCTAGTGTAATATAAACAGAGTCAGGGTCTAGTGCAGTAATAACTGAGACAGTGTCTAGTGTAATATAAACAGAGACGGGGTCTAGTGTAATATAAACAGAGACAGGGTATAGTGTAATATAAGCAGAGACAGGGTCTAGTGTAATAATAACAGAGACAGGGTCTAGTGTAATATGAACAGAGGCAGGGCCTAGTGTAGTATAAACAGAGACAGGGTCAAGTGTAATATAAACAGATACAGGGTCTAGTGTAATGTAAACAGAGACGGGGTCTAGAGTAATATAAACAGAGACAGGGTCGAGTGTAATATAAACAGAGACAAGGTCTACTGTACTATAAGCAGAGACAGGGTCTAGTGTAATATAATCAGAGACAGGGTCTAGTGCAATATAAACAGAGATAGGGTCTAGTATAATATAAGCAGAGACAAGGGCTAGTGTAATATAAAGAGAGACAGGGTCCAGTGTAATATAAACAGAGACAGGGTCTAGTGTAATATAAGCAGAGACAGGGTCGAGTGTAATATAAGCAGAGACAAGGTCTAGTGTAATATAAAGGGAGACAGGGTCTAGTGTAATATAAACAGAGACAGGGTCTAGTGTAATATAAACAGAGACAGGGTCTAGTGTAATATAAGCAGAGACAGGGTCTAGTGTAATATAAGCAGAGACAGGGTCTAGTGCAATATAAACTGAGACAGGGTCAAGTGTAATATAAACAGAGACAGGGTCGAGCGTAATATAAGCAGAGACAAGGTCTAGTGTAATATAAACAGAGACAGGGTCTAGTGTAATATAAGCAGAGACAGGGTCTAGTGTAATATAAGCAGAGACAGGGTCTAGTGTAATATTAACAGAGACAGGGCCTAGTTTAATATATACAGAGACAGGGCCTAGTGTAATATAAACAGAGACAGGGTCTAGTGTAATATAAACAGAGACAGGCTATGGTTATCTTCATCTCAGAAGCATAGTGCAACCTCTACCTAACGGGGGGGAGGGAGCGCGGTCACTGACGACCGCCACTCCCTCAGCAGCCCAGTGTGGAACATCTTGAGCTGACGCAGCTCGGGCCGGTTTACTTCCTTGCCCGCTCCCATGATTTTAACGGCGGCGCGGACGGACCGGACGAGCAGCGCCAGCTCCGACCACTTGTCGAGGGCCAGCCAGATCTTATTATGACGACCCCGGCACTTGGCCATAAAATCCCGGAGTTTCCCTACGGGGATGAGGGGAGAGTCGGTGAAGGGCACGAGGGCGTCCATTGTCTCACTGGTGATGGACTCCAAATCGTCCTCAGTGCCCAACACCGACTCCCCGTCCTCCTCTGGGAGGTCGTCACCGGCGGCCAACCCGTCCACCGCACGGGGTGCAGCGAACGACTCGGCCGCACCGGCCGGCCCCGCCTCCGTCACGATCCCACCCCCAGGATCGGTGGCAGAGGAGTCCACCCTGGGCTCCTTCAGGGGCGCCGGGCCGGGAGGTGGCGGCGGTTCAGGGCCCCCCCCCCGCCTCAGGCGCCGGAGCGACCGGAGAAACCGGGGAGAAAACAATTCCAAGTTCCTCCAGCACGTCCGGCGCCAACGTCAGAGACGGAGTCAGGGGGCCTTCTATCTCCCCGCCACCAGCCTCCGATCCAGCGGACTGGGGATTCTTGTTGCACTCCTCCACCAGGTCGAGCAGTCCCTGAGAGATGTCTGGGTTGTAATGGGCGGGCTCAGCTTCGGCCTCGCCCGCCCCAGTCCCCAGGACGCCCGACCCGGCGAGGAGCAACGGTTCTGTTTTTTTAATATTAATATCTTCTGCGGGTCGTTCCGCGCCCCCCCCCCCCCCACGGGCAGGGTCTCTTCCCCATCCCCGGGAGGCACGGGTCCGACAGACTCGGCTGTCTCACCCTCCCGAGGGACAGGCGAACCCTGCCGATCGTGCACGACGATGACGGTGGTGGGGTGGGGCGCAGCACCCGCGGCGGGCGACGACTCCCCTTCTGCGGAGGGACCTTCCTCCTCACTGTCCTCCTCCTGGGGGTCGTGCCTCCTTTTTAACGTGTTGGGGCCCGGAGAGGGGGAGGCCTCCATGTCTGCTGGGGCCTCCCCCTCTGCCCCCTCCCGATGACTGGGTTTCTTGGGCCCCTCGGGCCCGAGCCCGGCCGCAGGTCTTGATTTCTCTGCCTCGGCAGTTGCGGTCACGGTCACGGGCCCGGGCACGAGGACCCCCCCAGTCTCACGCGTCCCCGTCAACTCTGCTAGGAGCGTGGGCGTCAGTTCGGGCAGTTCCGTTGTTTCCTCCACGAGGGGACCCGCCCTGAGGTGTTTCGTCTATCGGAGCGCCTTCCTTCCCCTCGGACGCTCTCCCTCCCCCCCGCCGGAGGCCGTGATGGTGTTGGCCCCCGACGTCGACCGCGAATCTGTGGATTTAGACACGCGGGTAGTATAAGGGGGAGGGGGGGCGGCGGCGCCAGCCCTGGCCGCACTGGATGTCGTGGCGGCCTTGGAGGCGGGGCAGTTTTTGCGGACGTGCCCCACCCCCTTACAGGCGTAGCACCGCACGCCGTCCGAGGTCCAGAAGACGCGATGGGCGGTCCCCCCGTGGAGCACCGTGAACGCGCCGTCCAGGTCCTCCTCCCGCGCCAACCGGACGAAAAGCTGGCGCCGGAAGGAGAAGACGTGCCGGAGGCTGGCTTCCCGGAAGCCGAGCGGGATGGGTGTGATCCCCGACCTCACCTCCCCCAGTTGACGTAGGTGGGGGAGGAGGAGCTCACCCGGAACAAAGGGCGGGACGTTAGAGATTACAATTCTCTGCGCGGTGGCCTCAAGGGGGTCCACCGGCAGGAAGGTCCCGCCCACGGTGAGCCCCTTCTCAATGGCCTGGGACACCGCCCGCTCCGACCCCAGGAAGAACACAGCCTTGCCGTACATCTTAGAGGCGGCAACGATGGCTGAAGGGCCGACAACCCCAGCCATGGCTTTGACGCACGCCTCTATACTCATGTTGGGGTGAGTGTAGCTCTTGACCCCATTCTTCCTCGTAAGGAGGGTAAAAGGTGACGGGGTAACAGGAGGACTCGTGGCTGCGGCCGTGGCCGCGGCTGCCACGCTCGCATACGTCCTCGCTGCCCCCGCCACCGACGAAGATGTGGTCGCCATAATGGGTGGGTCTTTAAGGGCTACACTCACCCCAAGTCACAGGCCTGAAGGTGTTAATGGCCTCGATATATATGTTATTTTTTTCCCCTGAGCAGAGGGAGCTGTTAATTTGAAGGCACGCCTCTCCCTTTATTTGAATGGATTAGGAGAGGGGCCTTCTCCCCTCTGCTCAATGGGCAATTAATTAAAAGATTAATGAGGTGCCTCTTAGAGAGAGAGGCAGAGAGAGACAAGAGACAAAGAGAGAGAGAGAGGGGGTGGGAAGGAGGGAAGCCGCAAGGGCAGGGTCGCCACTCAGGATGGTGGGTGGGTGGGTGGGTGTTGGCAGGGGGTGCACTCTCCGATGTAAATAAAAGTCTTTCTTTTTGGTGTTCTTCTGGTGGGGGGAGAAGATGGCTTCACCTGGGAAAGCTGGAGATGCCCAGGCTCAGTCCTGCACCAGGTCTTAACGATGCCCAATCAGATGAAAATGAATTGGGGACTTCACCTAGGCAGCTCCAGCTGTCCCAGGTCAGGCAATGGGAAGGGGTGTTTAATTAGTGGTGTGTGCGGCCTAGTTCTTTCAAAAGCCACACACACACACACACACACCCCTTGGATGTTCCGGCCTTCTTCTATTCCTCTTTCCTCCCCCCACCTACAAAACAAAGTCTCTGGGAGAGTGCACCAGAATCACACCCACCTGCAGATGAAAGAGTCTTCCTCCCTCCTTCCAAACAGATGATGTTTGTAGTGCTGTTTTCTCCCCTCTCTCCCTCTCCTAAAAAGGAGGCCAATTGGGGAGGCAGTATGGAAAGGCCTCTCCTCCTCTGATGTTGATCTCCTTCTCCTCTCCTGTCCTCTCTCTCCAGGCACCTCAGTTGGAGTGGTTGAGTTTGTGTTGGTGGTGGTCTGCAGTCTGGTTCTTCCTCCTCCTCTCCCTGGTCAAGGAGACCACCACTCTGCTGCTGCTGCTGCTGCTGCTCTCCTCACTCTCCTTCTGCTGGCTGATGAGGCAGCCAATCTTCTTCAACCAACAGAATCCCAAATATTTAACTTTTCCCCTTCACTTAAACTGCTTAAGTACATAAGAACATAAGAACATAAGAAATAGGAGCAGGAGTAGTCCAATCGGCCCCTCGAGCCTGCTCCGCCATTCAATAAGATCACGGCTGATCTGATCCTAACCTCAATCTAAAGAACACAAGAAGTAGGAGCAGGACCCGGCCACTCAGCCCCTGGGCCCGCTCCACCACCCACAGGGCCTTGACCGATCTGAACTCAGCCTCATGTCCAATTTCCTGCCCGTTCCCCGTAACCCCTAATTCCCTTTACTTCTAGGAAACTATCTATTTCTGTTTTAAATTTATTTGATGATGTAGCTTCCACAGCTTCCTGGGGCAGCAAATTCCACAGACCTACTACCCTCTGAGTGAAGAAGTTTCTCCTCATCTCAGTTTTGAAAGAGCAGCCCCTTATTCTAATATTATGCCCCCTAATTCTAGTTTCACCCATCCTTGGGAACATCCTTACCGCATCCACCCGATCAAGCCCCTTCACAATCTTATATGTTTCAAAATGAGAAGTCGCACAACACCAGGTTATAGTCCAACAGATTTATTTAATTTTACAAGCTTTCGGAGCAGTTCGCTCCTTCGTCAGGTAAGTTTAGCAGTGAGAGAATCTCCCAGAATTCACAATTTAAACACAGACAAAATATATTCAAATCTTTCCCACATCAAAGAGCATAGCCAAGACAATGAGATGTGTCCCAGGGGGTCCAACGTGTATGTTTCAATAAGATCGCCTCTCATTCTTCTGAACTCCAATGAGTAGAGTACTCTTATCAAGAATGATTTAAAGAGAACTAACAATTAAAGAACTCTCACACTTACCCAAACTCAGCACTCTCTGCTGACAGCAGATTTCACCCCATTTCTGTTATATATGCTCAGGTTTGAAAAGAACTATTAATAAATATTCCTATCCATTTTCAACTGATCAGTATAGAAACAAACAGAATTAACACTGTTTTAACATCCATTATTACTTATGAGCCTCTTGAGTTTCAGTAATTAACTTTCTCACTGATAGACCAGCACCAAGCTTTTATGTGACACTTTGAAAGCTTAACAAAAAAAAATCATTGTGGAAAATGTGTGCTTCAGTATCTCCAATCATCTGGCACTAGAAAGTAACATAATCTTCGACTTACTCAGTGTACAACGTCAATGTAAGCATTTACCATTTAAAGAGGCAGTGTCGCGATTTTCCTCATCTCGTGCAAGGTATGTCCGAAAGATTAAGAAATATGCTAGATTCTCTTGATTTTCCTGTTTCTGTGCTTGGACAATTCTGAATCCAGTAACATGGATGTAAAGAGAATCGGACAGGGTCCCTTCCTGGCTGAGTGACCCTTCCGATTTTCCTCTCTGTGCTGTATCCAAGCACTCCAATATGCAAATCCTCCTGCCATAAGTGACACAACGTAGTCACAACCTTCCTGGAGAGTTTGAGCCTGCAAAGGCATTGCTCCTCTGTAAGGTCCAGATAATTCCATCAGGCATGATATATTCAGTTGAGTGAGTGTGTGCGGTTGGAGCCCTCATCCTCTGATGTTGCCAGACACCCCATTATATGTTGCTGTTCCTGCTCAAACTCGACTCTTCCTTTGGTAGCACAAATACAGTGCCAAGGGACTCTCATTGGGAAAGGGGATTAGCGGGACAAGACAAATATCCCTCTAAAACAGACTACTAAGTTCATATTGCCACAGTGAAAGGTAACTTCAGATAAAAAGTTTGATTTGCACTCTCCTTCTTGCAGACACTTAAAGTAACCAAATACATTGTAGCCAGCTGCTCCTTTAAACTTTTTGGGGCCAATTTTTCTGTGCAATGCACCTGGGAAACACACAGCTGTAAAGGAGAAGAAAAGAGGGTGGAGATCCATGATGCTGGGGTTCCACTCCAACCCCTTCATGTTGCAATGGGATTTTCAGGGCATCTCCAGAGGCTGGCACTCAACACACGCACCAATGACAGGAACACTCCTTTAACATCATTGCACTACAGAACAGAAACCACATTTCATCCTATTCTGACATAACACTTCAAACAAATAAAGCTGTAGGTTGATGCTGCAGACATCATTCTATTTTGTTCTGTGAGCTGAATTTTGTCTTACAATTATTGGAAAATGCTGGAATTGTTCAAATGCATAAAACACATAGGAGAGATAATATAATCAGTGCATATTCTAGTAGAGAGAGGTACAAGACTGGGCCCTGAGCCAGCATAGCCATATGGACGGCACTGGCCCTGTTTCAGGAGATTCTCAGTGTTAAGCACTGAATCATTGACCTAGACACTTTGTACATAAGAACATAAGACATAGGAGCAGGAGTAGGTCATTTGGCCCCTCGAGCCTGCTCCGCCATTCAATAAGACCATGGCTGATCTGATCTTGGCCTCAACTCCACTTCCCTGCCTGCTCCCCATAACCCTTGACTCCCTTACCATTCAAAAATCTGTCTATCTCCACCTTTAATCTATTCTATGACCCAGCCTCCACAGCTCTCTGGGGAAGACAATTCCAAAGATTCACGACCCTCTGAGAGAAGAAATTCCTCCTCATTTCCGTTTTAAATGGGTGCCCCCTTATTCTGAAATTATGCCCCCAGTTCTAGATTCCCCCATGAGGAGAAACATCCTCTCTGCATCTACTCTGTCAAACCCCTTCAGAATCTTATATGTTTCAATAAGATCCCCTCTCATTCTTCTAAACTCCAATGAGTATAGGCCCAACCTGCTCAACCTTTTTTCATAAGACAACCCCTTCATCTCCGGCATCAACTTTGTGAACCTTCTCTGAACTGCCTCCAATGCAAGTATATCCTTCCTTAAATAAGGAGACCAAAACTGTACGCAGTACTCCAGGTGTGGTCTCACCAACGCCCTGTACAGTTGTAACAGGACTTCCCTACTTTTATACTCCATTCCCTTTGCAATAAAGGCCAACATTCCATTTGCCTTCCTAATTACTTGCTGTACCTGCATGCTAACTTTTTGTGATTCATGTACAAGGACCCTCAGATCCCTTTGTACCTCAGCATTTTGTCTCCCCATTTAAATAATAAGTTGCTTTTTTATTTTTCCTACCAAAGTGGATACAACACATCAGAGATCAGACGAGATCCGAATGCCATAGGACTGATAGATAGCCCTTCCATTATTAGATGGCAATCATGGACTTTAATGGATTAGTCTCAAATAGTGTTAGATCACCTGCAAGATCCTATTAAAGAACACTCAACTATGTTAAAACAGAAAATACTGGAAATACTCGGCAGGTCAGGCAGCATCTGTGGAGAGAGAAGCAGAGTTAACATTTCAGGTCAGTGTCTTTTCATGTAGATGTAACAGGTTTTAAGCAAGTACAGAGGCAGGGAAAGGGGGGAGGGGAGGAAAGAACAAAAGGGAAGGTCTGTGATGAGTGGAAGGCAGGGGAGATTAAATGACAAAAGGGATGATGATGCAAGGCAAAAGGAGATGGTAATGGGAAAAGTAAAGAAACAAAAGATGGGTCAAGAGGAGCTGTAAATGGATCACAGAGGTGACAGGGAAGAATGGATATTTCAGTGATAACAGTGCAGAATGTAGCCAACAAAGCGAGCCTGGTGTTCAGTTAGTTGATCTTAGCTAGGTGGCTACAGTTGGCCACAGCACTCTTGAGTTCGGGAAGAGAAGTTGGCCGCAATTGGCATTCCTAGTTGCTGGCCAATGACTCCTGCTGGAATTCGACACCTTTAGAGAACAGGGCCAGGCTGGGCTGTGATGTCCTCAGTGGTCAAATCGCCTCCCATTCACATTGTCAAGGCTCATACCTGAATAATAGCCAGTTGTGTGAGTATTGGATAGCGATTGCTGCCCATGGAACCATTTCCCAGCAAAACACAATCATTTTAGCAGCGGAGGAGAGGAAACTGGAGGAGAAAAAAAACCTGGAGGATGACACCACCCTTCTGGTATCTGCCACAGGTTTAGCCGAGTAAGAGATAAGAATAATGCCATTGCATTTGGAAAATGTGAAGGGGCACCGTGTCGAAGAGTGAAACGGGGAGCGAGTGTCCTTAAGACTCATGATACTGGAAGGATTTTTGATTTGGTGCAGGCTGGTTACCAGCCAGCTGCAGAGAGGTATTACATTCTTGTATAACAGTATGCAAGCTAACTTAGCACAGTTTGCCAAGCAGGCTGACTGTCTTTCTGATCTGCTGACTACACTTGACAATCTATTGGCCAACTTCCACCATGTGCAGCACAGGGAGTTTTGCTGGTTAGACTTCCTTGCATCCTCTAACAACCAGTTGGCAGGAGTTTTGGGATAAGCTCAAGTGATGTTGTAGATCAGGTGTCACTTTACTCAGTGACTGAACCTGTGGAGAATCCTTGAAGTCACATCTAGAAAGTAGCATTTTAGCTTGTATAAATATTTCATCAGTGAAGTTAAATGCCAGCCTTTTCTTTTTATTATTTAACACCATCATTTTGTTTTATTGAAAACTTGTTAAATAAACCTTGCACTCCCCCATGGGCCCGACTAGTTCTGAGCCATATGAAGCAATTGGCTTTGAGTCCAAGCTGTGCTGAGTTATTTCATCTCAGTCGGGGCATTGCAAATGGCCTCAGCTCCTTTGGGTTAGGAATGGGAAAATCAATTATAGGCTCTCGCTCCTGACTGATATCCAGTAACCTCTGCTGGAACTGAATATGTGTGAATGCAAGTGACGTAGGAGTTGGACTTGACTGTGAGGCTTCCCATGGTTCAATAACTTACTAACACGTCAAGGCTTAAGCATAACTGCTTGGGTGAAGCAAAGCATCAGATGCCTATGGAACTGTCTATCAGCAAAGTCTCAATACTGTCAAGAGAGGAGGGGTGGAGAGAAAATAAAACACAATGGCCCAGAAATTAAACATCGATGGTTCCCGCGGGGGTAAGGATTCCCCGCGATATCGCACTCCGTGCCTACCTTTTTGTTTCGGGCCCACACGAACTTCAGTTTCAGGGCCTCTCCTTGTTGCCAGCGTGCAGTGCTTGCGTGTCCCAGAGGCGCAATTAGTTCGTGCGAGCTCTGGGATCACGTGATTCAGTTAGAGCCAATGGCAGCACACCATCTTTCATTCATAGTTTTGACAGCAAGGGCTGTCAAAGCTATGAATACTACAAGCCCCCAAAAGAACAGCTAAACCTCAATTAAATTTTAAAACAAAATCACATTAATAAAATAACTATAGTTAAATAAATTAACCACTTTAAACAAAAAATTAAATTTTTGAAAAAATTTAAAATCTTTTTAAAAGTTATAAAAATAAACTTACCTTTCTTTAAAGTCTCTAAAAAAGATAAACCTGTTGAAAAAAATTTAAAATAACACTTAATTAACTACTTACCTTGTTAAAAGGGGGTCCTACGCCTGCTTTCTTTATGTGTAAAATCTTCACCACTTACCTGCGCGTTCAAACCTGAAAAAAAAACTATGTGCACTGCGTGCGCACAACCTGTAGTGCGCACGCAGTTCACTTAGGAACCGCCCCCTTTGCAATACACGAAGTGCCGGTTTCCCGCGCATGCGCAGTGCATGCAGGAAACCGGCAATTCGGGACCTAATACGCGAGAGTACACAGTGCGTACTCTCGCGTATTAGGTCTAATTTTCGGGCCATTGTTTATCACTTCTATATTTAGTTATTAGGGCCAATTTTCATGTACCTGTGTAAGTTAGGTCGAAATGATTGAGAACTGTTGCAAATCTCACCAGAATGGTAATGTGCTAACAGCACTCAATTTTCTGGTTCATCTTATTTGTCTAATTATTCACAGCTCCAAGTGCAGATTTGCATAGGGGCAGGGAAGAACTCGGACTGGAACATTGTGAGTCGGTGGAATTTAAAGAACTATAAGCAATTAAAGGAAATAAAGGTAGAATAGGGAGACAACAATCTTTGCAATGTGTGGAAAAGCCAGAAAGACATTTCAACCCTTTGGTTGCCTTTGCCCAGGATTTGGGGGAGAGTGCTAAGAAGTGAGAGAACTGCCTTCACAGCTTTTTAGAGGAAGAAGACCAGGACCAATAGAGGGGTGACTGTCAGCAGCTTGGAGCATGTCACTCACTTTGCCATTCAAGGAAAGATAAATAAATAAAATGACTAAGCAAAAACTACCAAAAAATAATAATAATAAGAAGAACAACTTGCATTTATATCACGCCTTGAACATAGTGAATTGTCCCAAGACGCCTGCACCAAGCCCTTCAAGTCAGCATCGGAGAACCTTGGTGCCCATTTCATCCCTCCTTTCGCCATTTCTTAAGCTACTTCTTCCTGGGTGTCTGCAGCCAGAATGCATCTCCCCTTTAAGAGGTGCTGGCTGCCTTTAAGTGGCATCATAGACTCCCGATATCCTTCACCACTGCCCCCCACCCCACCCACCCCACCCCAATAGGTGTGCAGCCAATGAGTAGTACAGGCACCAAAAATATGACCATTTTATTTTCCTCAATGGCTCACTGATAAGTGCACATTCCATGTGTAGTATTAAGTCATATAGACCAGGAAGGATTCAGGCCTGACCCCATCTCAGTGCTGTGATAGCCATTATCAGCTGGGTGTCAATGAAAGCCCCACAATTGGGCTCAGTGCTCTTGGGCTAGGGAGGGGCAAATCAGCATGGGTTGTTGTTCCTAATGTCTACAGAATGGTTTTTTAAAACATAGTTGGCCTGAAATTTCATACAGGCCTAGGGTACAATTCCAGGGTAAAGGGAGCAGAGGAGGACCCAGGAACACGGGGTCTCTGTCCTGGGGAGCGATGAGAAAGAATTCCCGCTGGGAACTGGGGCGGGTAGAAATTCCGTGCAGCCCATAGATGAGCTGACGTGTGAAAGCAGGCAGGGCTGATAGGTTGGCACCACTGGTCGGATTTCACACGGCTCCCCCTCCTATAAGCTGAGCTAACAAGACACCCATGTCCAGGTCAAAGCAATGACAGAAATGGGCCTACAAGAGTTTCCAGGCCAAAGTCATGGTTTGGAAGACCTCCAAGGACACTTTGAGCACATTTTAAATTCACCCTCTTAGAAAAAAGGGCCAGTGAACAGCGATCAGTTCATCGCCCACGTGGCATCAAAGCACCAAATCTTCCTCCGGCTCCCTTCTGCAAGTGCCTGGGATGCACTCAGATTGGCACAGACTCACACCATTTTAGGTTCAAGGACAAGAAAATGGAATCCATTTTAAAACTGAGTTAAAACCATTTTTCAATAGTGTATATACATCCAAGCCTACCAGAATCGAAATGTCTGTATTTATCACACTGATCACCAATAAGTTACACATGCTGGAAAGTCATAGAGTCATAGAGTCATAACGGCATAGAAGGAGGCCATGCGGCCCATCGAGTCCGTGCCGGCTCTCTGTAGAGCAATCCAGTCAGTCCCATTCCCCTGCTCTATCCTCACCACTCGCTGTATAAAAAAGTTTTTCTTCACATCCCCCCTGTATCTCTTGCCCAAAACCTTAAATCTGTGTCCCCCAGTCCTTGTACCATCAACTAGTGGGACAGGCTTTCCCCGTCTAGCCTATCCAAACCTGTCATAATCTTGTACACCTCTATCAAATCACCCCTCAACCCCTTTGCTCTAATGAAAACAAATCCAGCTTCTCCAACCTGTCCTTGTAGCTAAGATCCCCCATCCCTGGAACCAGTCTGGTAAATCTCCTCTGCACCCTCTCAAGGGTCTTTACATCCTTCCTAAAGTGTGGTGACCAGAACTGGACGCAATACTTCAGTTGTGACCTAACCAGCACTTTATAAAGATTCAACATAACTTCTCTACTTTTGTACTCAATACCTCTATTTATGAGACCCAAGATCCCATATGCTTTGCTAACCATTCTCTCAATATGTCCTGCCACCTTCAGGAGCCTATGCACATTAACTCCCAGGTCCCTCTGTTCTTGCACACTCTTTAAAACTGTGCCATTAAGTGTATATTGCCTCTCCCTGTTCCTTCTGCCAAAATGCATCACCTCACACTTCTCTGTATTAAATTCCATCTGCCACTTGTCTGCCCATTCTGTTAGCCTTTCTATGTCCTGTTGCAGTCGATTTGTATCATCCTCACTGTTTGCCACACTCCCAAGTTTGATGTCATCCGCAAATTTAGAAATTCTACTTTGTATTCCAATATCCAGGTCATTTATATATATCAAAAAAAGCAGTGGCCCCAGCACTGACCCTTGGGAAACACCACTGTCTACCATCCTCCAGTCTGAAGAGCAGCCATTTACCACAACTCGCTGTTTTCTGTCCTTAAGCCAATTCCTTATCCAAGCTGCCGCTGACCCATGAGCCTCAATTTTGTTAACCAACCTTCTATGTGGTACTTTGTCAAACGCCTTCCGAAAATCCATGTAGACAACATCCATTGCATTCCCTTCATCGATCCTCCCTGTTACTTCATCAAAAAATTCAATTAGATTAGTCTAACGTGATCTGCCTTTTACAAACCCGCGTTGGTTTTCCTTAATTAGCTTAAACCTCTCCAAGTGCCCATTAATTTTTTCCTTGATTATTGTTTCTAAAACTTTACCCACCACTGATTTTAAACTGACCAGCCTGTAGTTACTAGACTTGTTCTTACATCCTTTCTTGAACAAGTGTAAGTGCATGAAATAACAACAGAAAATGCTGGAAACACTCAGCAGGCCAGGCAGCATCCGTGGAGAGAGAAAAACAGAGTTAATGTTTCAGGTCTGTTTCTCCACAGATGCTGCCTGGCCTGCTGAGTGTTTCCAGCATTTTCTGTTGTTATTTCAGATTTCCAGCATCCACAGTATTTTGCTATTGTAGGTGCATGATATTGGGTGAGGACAGGGTTGAACCAGATTATAACCTTAGGACTCAATGAAAGATTATTTTGAAGAGAAGGGCAGACTGTAGTTAGTTCTGACAGTCATTTGCCTGGATGCAGCAGAAATCAAAGCAGCTCTCTGGACTATTATAGATCAGCCCAAGACCTAAGGAACAGATTTGAAAGAATTCAGTTACATGCTTAGCATTAATGTTGTTGCTTTTGTTCGACCTACGCAATAACAGTATGACCAAAAATGGCACTGCAGTTTGTGAAGAGTGGAATCCACTGCACTATAAAAAATGTCTAGTATTACTACTGTAGTAAATTATTCAACATTTAGCAATCACATCTAAGCATCGGATTTCCTCTCTGGAACATTGGCTTTTAAAGTTGCTGTAGAGGGAATTCTTCAGATATAACCTAGACATTAAAATAAAAGTTTCTCTAGTTCTAATACAGGAAATGGAATATATTGTATGTGAAAGTTTTGGCCCTGAAATTACACATCTGTTAATCTGGGTAAAGGAATTGTGTACAAAGACATTGACAGAGTTACTTAACACATTTGCACTCCCAGCGTGGAGTCTCGCTCATCAGCAGTGCATACGGGGAATTCGGGCATGCACTTTTTATGATTTTTTGTATTCATTCTCAGTATGTAGGTGTCGTTGGCAAGGCTGACATTTATTACCCATCCCTAGCTGCCCTTGAGAAGGTGAGCCTTCTACTTGAACCACTGTAGTCCATGTGGTGCAGCAGCACCCTTTAATGCTGTTAGTTTAGGGAGTTCCAGGATTTTGCCCGAGCGATGATGAAGGAATGAATGCATTATTGGATGGAAATCCTGGGTGTACCTAAATTTCCAATATGTAACACTGACAGACAACACTCTGTGCATGGCGTGCAAACATGTAAAATTGCCCCATAAATGCTTATACGTTAATAGTCACACATCGCTATTTAAAATTGCATGGCACTGGTAGAACTTTGGATTTTTAGAGTGATCTCTACACAGGCACCCTTTTTTAATTTGAACCATTCAAATAGTGGGAGCCCAATTGAAAACGTTTGTTTTCATTTAAGTACTCCTCCCATTGAAGGAGCCAGGCTCTCAAACACCTCCTCAATAACCGTTCATGGTATCATGCGATGGATCAACACGAGGCAAAAGGTTGGTCTGGTCAGAATTATTCGAATGAGGACACAGATGGAAAACACAAGTCATTTCTACACAGAGCTCCATCTACTAGTTGAGCTAAAAAAAATTCAATTTATTCATTTGAGCAAGTTGGGCCCAGACTTGCGGCGTTCTGCAGCAACTAGCAGTTAAATTCCCAGCCACTTGAATTACAGCTACCTATCAGTTAATAAATAATTAATAATAAGATTTGAAATTTCTTTCATTGCACTTACTAAAGGTTAGGTTGTCATTGAGAAAACAAAGCTTCTCACAGCAGCAGTGCAGTTTTTCGAAGTGCCCTAAGAGTGAGAGAAAGCCTTCTTTGGCCGCTATGTGTTAACAGCATTAATAACCAAGTTGGCATATTTCCTATGTCCACCACTATACAGAACCATAGGGGTGAATCTCCATGTGTCTGATAGAATCAGTGGCAGGCACGAGCCATTCTCATGTCGGTCCTCATTTGAATAATCTGTGTGAACTGCCAGCGCAGAACCAGCACTGGCAGGGAGGTCACCAATGGGGAGAGAGGAGGGGGCGGTCCACAAAATTCAACAACTCCTCCCCGGAGCTGAGCAGGAAGTGGAGCCTTAAAGGGGGAGGGGGTAGCAATCCCAGGGAAAAGGTACATGGAGGGACTGGCAACAGGTGAGAAGATTTTTGTGGGGCCACAGAAATCATTCTAAAAACTTATACTGACTGTTTTTGAACAGCCTGCAATGATCTCTGTAAGGACACTCTGTCCATTAGTACCTAAAAATTGCTTCGGGTCCTATGTGTGCCATGCAACCCCAATTTGCAGATCTTAATGAGGCCCTCCATTCTCAGGACTGGAGGGAAATGCCGGCAGGCAAATCGGCAGTGGGAATGGGTGATAAGTAGCGCATTGCGATTTTCCTTGCACTGTCGCCACGATCCAAACATGGGGTTGAAAATTGGCTCCTAGAATATTACTGCACAAAAACAGAACACTTGGTCCATAAACTCTGCCCTGGTTTTTCTCCACATGAGACACCCAGTCTAACTCACTCGCCCGTTCGATCCCCGTATACTTTTTAATATTCCTCCTTTCAAGCAATTTTCAGATTCCATTTTCTAAGAACTTATAGGCCGAGAAATTCAATGGAGCCGAAAGGCTCGATTTTGCCGTTGGTGGCGGGTTGGGGTGCGGGTCAGGTGGTCGGCGGGTCCCGATCCCGCCTCCGCTGTCGGGCGGGAAAAAATTGCGATTTTGCCTTAATTGGACAATTGATTCCCAGCGTATGCAAACCCCTGGCCCAATTAGTTTTTTGGGCCTGAAACTCACCTCCGATGACATCATTTCTTCAGCTGCATTTAAGGGCTCCAAGCAGCCTTGGTTCATTTAGTGCCTAAACGCTTGTGTTTGCTTCTGTTGAGAATAGTTTTTGGAGCTATTGCAATGTCTGCTTCAAGGCCCAAGGCCTCACCACGCTTTAATGATGACTCACTCATGCTCTGCTGGAGGGAGCCAGAGCACAAAAGGAGGTGCTCTTCCCATCCTCTGAGAGGAAAAAACCTCCTCAGCAGACCAAAGCTGTGTGGCTACTAGTTGCCCAGGAGGTGAGTGCCAGATCGATGTGCAGCAGAACCTGGCTGCAGTGCCGAACGAGGTTCAATGACCTTGTCCAAACAGGCAAAGTGAGGATACCATCACCTTTACCCTCATTCTGCTCCCCATCTCCTCTCAGCACCATCACTCTGCATTGTCAACCTACTCCTACACATCCCTGCCTTTCTCTGGGACTCTGCCTCTCTTGGGACTCTGCCGCTATCTGGGACTGTGTCTCTCTGGGACTCTGCCTCTTTCTAGGACTCTGCCTCTTTCTGGGACTCTGCCTCTTCCTGGGACTCTGCCTCTTTCTGGGACTCTGCCTCTTTCTGGGACTCTGCCTCTTTCTGGGACTCTGCCTCTTTCTGGGACTCTGCCTCTTTCTGGGACTCTGCCTCTTTCTGGGACTCTGCCTCTTTCTGGGACTGCCTCTTTCTGGTACTCTGCCTCTTTCTGGGACTCTGCCTCTTTCTGGGACTCTGCCTCTTTCTGGGACTCTGCCTCTTTCTGGGACTCTGCCTCTATCTGGGACTCTGCTCTTTCTGGGACTCTGCCTCTTTCTGGGACTCTGCCTCTTTCTGGGACTCTGCCTCTTTCTGGGACTCTGCCTCTTTCTGGGACTCTGCCTCTTTCTGGGACTCTGCCTCTTTCTGGGACTCTGCCTCTTTCTGGGACTCTGCCTCTTTCTGGGACTCTGCCTCTTTCTGGGACTCTGCCTCTTTCTGGGACTCTGCCTCTTTCTGGGACTCTGCCTCTTTCTGGGACTCTGCCTCTTTCTGGGACTCTGCCTCTTTCTGGGACTCTGCCTCTTTCTGGGACTCTGCCTCTTTCTGGGACTCTGCCTCTTTCTGGGACTCTGCCTCTTTCTGGGACTCTGCCTCTTTCTGGGACTCTGCCTCTTTCTGGGACTCTGCCTCTTTCTGGGACTCTGCCTCTTTCTGGGACTCTGCCTCTTTCTGGGACTCTGCCTCTTTCTGGGACTCTGCCTCTTTCTGGGACTCTGCCTCTTTCTGGGACTCTGCCTCTTTCTGGGACTCTGCCTCTTTCTGGGACTCTGCCTCTTTCTGGGACTCTGCCTCTTTCTGGGACTCTGCCTCTTTCTGGGACTCTGCCTCTTTCTGGGACTCTGCCTCTTTCTGGGACTCTGCCTCTTTCTGGGACTCTGCCTCTTTCTGGGACTCTGCCTCTTTCTGGGACTCTGCCTCTTTCTGGGACTCTGCCTCTTTCTGGGACTCTGCCTCTTTCTGGGACTCTGCCTCTTTCTGGGACTCTGCCTCTTTCTGGGACTCTGCCTCTTTCTGGGACTCTGCCTCTTTCTGGGACTCTGCCTCTTTCTGGGACTCTGCCTCTTTCTGGGACTCTGCCTCTTTCTGGGACTCTGCCTCTTTCTGGGACTCTGCCTCTTTCTGGGACTCTGCCTCTTTCTGGGACTCTGCCTCTTTCTGGGACTCTGCCTCTTTCTGGGACTCTGCCTCTTTCTGGGACTCTGCCTCTTTCTGGGACTCTGCCTCTTTCTGGGACTCTGCCTCTTTCTGGGACTCTGCCTCTTTCTGGGACTCTGCCTCTTTCTGGGACTCTGCCTCTTTCTGGGACTCTGCCTCTTTCTGGGACTCTGCCTCTTTCTGGGACTCTGCCTCTTTCTGGGACTCTGCCTCTTTCTGGGACTCTGCCTCTTTCTGGGACTCTGCCTCTTTCTGGGACTCTGCCTCTTTCTGGGACTCTGCCTCTTTCTGGGACTCTGCCTCTTTCTGGGACTCTGCCTCTTTCTGGGACTCTGCCTCTTTCTGGGACTCTGCCTCTTTCTGGGACTCTGCCTCTTTCTGGGACTCTGCCTCTTTCTGGGACTCTGCCTCTTTCTGGGACTCTGCCTCTTTCTGGGACTCTGCCTCTTTCTGGGACTCTGCCTCTTTCTGGGACTCTGCCTCTTTCTGGGACTCTGCCTCTTTCTGGGACTCTGCCTCTTTCTGGGACTCTGCCTCTTTCTGGGACTCTGCCTCTTTCTGGGACTCTGCCTCTTTCTGGGACTCTGCCTCTTTCTGGGACTCTGCCTCTTTCTGGGACTCTGCCTCTTTCTGGGACTCTGCCTCTTTCTGGGACTCTGCCTCTTTCTGGGACTCTGCCTCTTTCTGGGACTCTGCCTCTTTCTGGGACTCTGCCTCTTTCTGGGACTCTGCCTCTTTCTGGGACTCTGCCTCTTTCTGGGACTCTGCCTCTTTCTGGGACTCTGCCTCTTTCTGGGACTCTGCCTCTTTCTGGGACTCTGCCTCTTTCTGGGACTCTGCCTCTTTCTGGGACTCTGCCTCTTTCTGGGACTCTGCCTCTTTCTGGGACTCTGCCTCTTTCTGGGACTCTGCCTCTTTCTGGGACTCTGCCTCTTTCTGGGACTCTGCCTCTTTCTGGGACTCTGCCTCTTTCTGGGACTCTGCCTCTTTCTGGGACTCTGCCTCTTTCTGGGACTCTGCCTCTTTCTGGGACTCTGCCTCTTTCTGGGACTCTGCCTCTTTCTGGGACTCTGCCTCTTTCTGGGACTCTGCCTCTTTCTGGGACTCTGCCTCTTTCTGGGACTCTGCCTCTTTCTGGGACTCTGCCTCTTTCTGGGACTCTGCCTCTTTCTGGGACTCTGCCTCTTTCTGGGACTCTGCCTCTTTCTGGGACTCTGCCTCTTTCTGGGACTCTGCCTCTTTCTGGGACTCTGCCTCTTTCTGGGACTCTGCCTCTTTCTGGGACTCTGCCTCTTTCTGGGACTCTGCCTCTTTCTGGGACTCTGCCTCTTTCTGGGACTCTGCCTCTTTCTGGGACTCTGCCTCTTTCTGGGACTCTGCCTCTTTCTGGGACTCTGCCTCTTTCTGGGACTCTGCCTCTTTCTGGGACTCTGCCTCTTCTGGGACTCTGCCTCTTTCTGGGACTCTGCCTCTTTCTGGGACTCTGCCTCTTTCTGGGACTCTGCCTCTTTCTGGGACTCTGCCTCTTTCTGGGACTCTGCCTCTTTCTGGGACTCTGCCTCTTTCTGGGACTCTGCCTCTTTCTGGGACTCTGCCTCTTTCTGGGACTCTGCCTCTTCTGGGACTCTGTCTCTCTGGGACTCTGCCTCTCTCTGGGACTCTGCCTTTCTCTGGGACTCTGCCTCTTTCTGGGACTCTGCCTCTTTCTGGGACTCTGCCTCTTTCTGGGACTCTGCCTCTCTCTGGGACTCTGCCTCTTTCTGGGACTCTGCCTCTTTCTGGGACTCTGCCTCTTTCTGGGACTCTGCCTCTTTCTGGGACTCTGCCTCTTTCTGGGACTCTGCCTCTTTCTGGGACTCTGCCTCTTTCTGGGACTCTGCCTCTTTCTGGGACTCTGCCTCTTTCTGGGACTCTGCCTCTTTCTGGGACTCTGCCTCTTTCTGGGACTCTGCCTCTTTCTGGGACTCTGCCTCTTTCTGGGACTCTGCCTCTTTCTGGGACTCTGCCTCTTTCTGGGACTCTGCCTCTTTCTGGGACTCTGCCTCTTTCTGGGACTCTGCCTCTTTCTGGGACTCTGCCTCTTTCTGGGACTCTGCCTCTTTCTGGGACTCTGCCTCTTTCTGGGACTCTGCCTCTTTCTGGGACTCTGCCTCTTTCTGGGACTCTGCCTCTTTCTGGGACTCTGCCTCTTTCTGGGACTCTGCCTCTTTCTGGGACTCTGCCTCTTTCTGGGACTCTGCCTCTTTCTGGGACTCTGCCTCTTTCTGGGACTCTGCCTCTTTCTGGGACTCTGCCTCTTTCTGGGACTCTGCCTCTTTCTGGGACTCTGCCTCTTTCTGGGACTCTGCCTCTTTCTGGGACTCTGCCTCTTTCTGGGACTCTGCCTCTTTCTGGGACTCTGCCTCTTTCTGGGACTCTGCCTCTTTCTGGGACTCTGCCTCTTTCTGGGACTCTGCCTCTTTCTGGGACTCTGCCTCTTTCTGGGACTCTGCCTCTTTCTGGGACTCTGCCTCTTTCTGGGACTCTGCCTCTTTCTGGGACTCTGCCTCTTTCTGGGACTCTGCCTCTTTCTGGGACTCTGCCTCTTTCTGGGACTCTGCCTCTTTCTGGGACTCTGCCTCTTTCTGGGACTCTGCCTCTTTCTGGGACTCTGCCTCTTTCTGGGACTCTGCCTCTTTCTGGGACTCTGCCTCTTTCTGGGACTCTGCCTCTTTCTGGGACTCTGCCTCTTTCTGGGACTCTGCCTCTTTCTGGGACTCTGCCTCTTTCTGGGACTCTGCCTCTTTCTGGGACTCTGCCTCTTTCTGGGACTCTGCCTCTTTCTGGGACTCTGCCTCTTTCTGGGACTCTGCCTCTTTCTGGGACTCTGCCTCTTTCTGGGACTCTGCCTCTTTCTGGGACTCTGCCTCTTTCTGGGACTCTGCCTCTTTCTGGGACTCTGCCTCTTTCTGGGACTCTGCCTCTTTCTGGGACTCTGCCTCTTTCTGGGACTCTGCCTCTTTCTGGGACTCTGCCTCTTTCTGGGACTCTGCCTCTTTCTGGGACTCTGCCTCTTTCTGGGACTCTGCCTCTTTCTGGGACTCTGCCTCTTTCTGGGACTCTGCCTCTTTCTGGGACTCTGCCTCTTTCTGGGACTCTGCCTCTTTCTGGGACTCTGCCTCTTTCTGGGACTCTGCCTCTTTCTGGGACTCTGCCTCTTTCTGGGACTCTGCCTCTTTCTGGGACTCTGCCTCTTTCTGGGACTCTGCCTCTTTCTGGGACTCTGCCTCTTTCTGGGACTCTGCCTCTTTCTGGGACTCTGCCTCTTTCTGGGACTCTGCCTCTTTCTGGGACTCTGCCTCTTTCTGGGACTCTGCCTCTTTCTGGGACTCTGCCTCTTCTGGGACTCTGCCTCTTTCTGGGACTCTGCCTCTTCTGGGACTCTGCCTCTTTCTGGGACTCTGCCTCTTTCTGGGACTCTGCCTCTTTCTGGGACTCTGCCTCTTTCTGGGACTCTGCCTCTTTCTGGGACTCTGCCTCTTTCTGGGACTCTGCCTCTTTCTGGGACTCTGCCTCTTTCTGGGACTCTGCCTCTTTCTGGGACTCTGCCTCTTTCTGGGACTCTGCCTCTTTCTGGGACTCTGCCTCTTTCTGGGACTCTGCCTCTTTCTGGGACTCTGCCTCTTTCTGGGACTCTGCCTCTTTCTGGGACTCTGCCTCTTTCTGGGACTCTGCCTCTTTCTGGGACTCTGCCTCTTTCTGGGACTCTGCCTCTTTCTGGGACTCTGCCTCTTTCTGGGACTCTGCCTCTTTCTGGGACTCTGCCTCTTTCTGGGACTCTGCCTCTTTCTGGGACTCTGCCTCTTTCTGGGACATCTGCCTCTTTCTGGGACATCTGCCTCTTTCTGGGACTCTGCCTCTTTCTGGGTATTTGCCTCTTTCTGGGACTCTGTCTCTCTGGCTTTCTGCCTCTTCTCTGGGACTCATGCCTTTCTCTGGGACTCTGCCCTCTTCTGGGACTCTGCCGCTATCTGGGACTTTGTCTCTTCTGGGACTCTGCCTCTTTCTAGGGACTCTGCCTCTTTCTGGGACTCTGCCTCTTCTGGGACTCTGCCTCTTTCTGGGACTCTGCCTCTTTCTGGGACTCTGCCTCTTTCTGGGACTCTGCCTCTTTCTGGGACTCTGCCTCTTTCTGGGACTCTGCCTCTTTCTGGGACTCTGCCTCTTTCTGGGACTCTGCCTCTTTCTGGGACTCTGCCTCTTTCTGGGACTCTGCCTCTTTCTGGGACTCTGCCTCTTTCTGGGACTCTGCCTCTTTCTGGGACTCTGCCTCTTTCTGGGACTCTGCCTCTTTCTGGGACTCTGCCTCTTTCTGGGACTCTGCCTCTTTCTGGGACTCTGCCTCTTTCTGGGACTCTGCCTCTTTCTGGGACTCTGCCTCTTTCTGGGACTCTGCCTCTTTCTGGGACTCTGCCTCTTTCTGGGACTCTGCCTCTTTCTGGGACTCTGCCTCTTTCTGGGACTCTGCCTCTTTCTGGGACTCTGCCTCTTTCTGGGACTCTGCCTCTTTCTGGGACTCTGCCTCTTTCTGGGACTCTGCCTCTTTCTGGGACTCTGCCTCTTTCTGGGACTCTGCCTCTTTCTGGGACTCTGCCTCTTTCTGGGACTCTGCCTCTTTCTGGGACTCTGCCTCTTTCTGGGACTCTGCCTCTTTCTGGGACTCTGCCTCTTTCTGGGACTCTGCCTCTTTCTGGGACTCTGCCTCTTTCTGGGACTCTGCCTCTTTCTGGGACTCTGCCTCTTTCTGGGACTCTGCCTCTTTCTGGGACTCTGCCTCTTTCTGGGACTCTGCCTCTTTCTGGGACTCTGCCTCTTTCTGGGACTCTGCCTCTTTCTGGGACTCTGCCTCTTTCTGGGACTCTGCCTCTTTCTGGGACTCTGCCTCTTTCTGGGACTCTGCCTCTTTCTGGGACTCTGCCTCTTTCTGGGACTCTGCCTCTTTCTGGGACTCTGCCTCTTTCTGGGACTCTGCCTCTTTCTGGGACTCTGCCTCTTTCTGGGACTCTGCCTCTTTCTGGGACTCTGCCTCTTTCTGGGACTCTGCCTCTTTCTGGGACTCTGCCTCTTTCTGGGACTCTGCCTCTTTCTGGGACTCTGCCTCTTTCTGGGACTCTGCCTCTTTCTGGGACTCTGCCTCTTTCTGGGACTCTGCCTCTTTCTGGGACTCTGCCTCTTTCTGGGACTCTGCCTCTTTCTGGGACTCTGCCTCTTTCTGGGACTCTGCCTCTTTCTGGGACTCTGCCTCTTTCTGGGACTCTGCCTCTTTCTGGGACTCTGCCTCTTTCTGGGACTCTGCCTCTTTCTGGGACTCTGCCTCTTTCTGGGACTCTGCCTCTTTCTGGGACTCTGCCTCTTTCTGGGACTCTGCCTCTTTCTGGGGACTCTGCCTCTTTCTGGGACTCTGCCTCTTTCTGGGACTCTGCCTCTTTCTGGGACTCTGCCTCTTTCTGGGACTCTGCCTCTTTCTGGGACTCTGCCTCTTTCTGGGACTCTGCCTCTTTCTGGGACTCTGCCTCTTTCTGGGACTCTGCCTCTTTCTGGGACTCTGCCTCTTTCTGGGACTCTGCCTCTTTCTGGGACTCTGCCTCTTTCTGGGACTCTGCCTCTTTCTGGGACTCTGCCTCTTTCTGGGACTCTGCCTCTTTCTGGGACTCTGCCTCTTTCTGGGACTCTGCCTCTTTCTGGGACTCTGCCTCTTTCTGGGACTCTGCCTCTTTCTGGGACTCTGCCTCTTTCTGGGACTCTGCCTCTTTCTGGGACTCTGCCTCTTTCTGGGACTCTGCCTCTTTCTGGGACTCTGCCTCTTTCTGGGACTCTGCCTCTTTCTGGGACTCTGCCTCTTTCTGGGACTCTGCCTCTTTCTGGGACTCTGCCTCTTTCTGGGACTCTGCCTCTTTCTGGGACTCTGCCTCTTTCTGGGACTCTGCCTCTTTCTGGGACTCTGCCTCTTTCTGGGACTCTGCCTCTTTCTGGGACTCTGCCTCTTTCTGGGACTCTGCCTCTTTCTGGGACTCTGCCTCTTTCTGGGACTCTGCCTCTTTCTGGGACTCTGCCTCTTTCTGGGACTCTGCCTCTTTCTGGGACTCTGCCTCTTCTGGGACTCTGCCTCTTTCTGGGACTCTGCCTCTTTCTGGGACTCTGCCTCTTTCTGGGACTCTGCCTCTTTCTGGGACTCTGCCTCTTTCTGGGACTCTGCCTCTTTCTGGGACTCTGCCTCTTTCTGGGACTCTGCCTCTTTCTGGGACTCTGCCTCTTTCTGGGACTCTGCCTCTTTCTGGGACTCTGCCTCTTTCTGGGACTCTGCCTCTTTCTGGGACTCTGCCTCTTTCTGGGACTCTGCCTCTTTCTGGGACTCTGCCTCTTTCTGGGACTCTGCCTCTTTCTGGGACTCTGCCTCTTTCTGGGACTCTGCCTCTTTCTGGGACTCTGCCTCTTTCTGGGACTCTGCCTCTTTCTGGGACTCTGCCTCTTTCTGGGACTCTGCCTCTTTCTGGGACTCTGCCTCTTTCTGGGACTCTGCCTCTTTCTGGGACTCTGCCTCTTTCTGGGACTCTGCCTCTTTCTGGGACTCTGCCTCTTTCTGGGACTCTGCCTCTTTCTGGGACTCTGCCTCTTTCTGGGACTCTGCCTCTTTCTGGGACTCTGCCTCTTTCTGGGACTCTGCCTCTTTCTGGGACTCTGCCTCTTTCTGGGACTCTGCCTCTTTCTGGGACTCTGCCTCTTTCTGGGACTCTGCCTCTTTCTGGGACTCTGCCTCTTTCTGGGACTCTGCCTCTTTCTGGGACTCTGCCTCTTTCTGGGACTCTGCCTCTTTCTGGGACTCTGCCTCTTTCTGGGACTCTGCCTCTTTCTGGGACTCTGCCTCTTTCTGGGACTCTGCCTCTTTCTGGGACTCTGCCTCTTTCTGGGACTCTGCCTCTTTCTGGGACTCTGCCTCTTTCTGGGACTCTGCCTCTTTCTGGGACTCTGCCTCTTTCTGGGACTCTGCCTCTTTCTGGGACTCTGCCTCTTTCTGGGACTCTGCCTCTTTCTGGGACTCTGCCTCTTTCTGGGACTCTGCCTCTTTCTGGGACTCTGCCTCTTTCTGGGACTCTGCCTCTTTCTGGGACTCTGCCTCTTTCTGGGACTCTGCCTCTTTCTGGGACTCTGCCTCTTTCTGGGACTCTGCCTCTTTCTGGGACTCTGCCTCTTTCTGGGACTCTGCCTCTTTCTGGGACTCTGCCTCTTTCTGGGACTCTGCCTCTTTCTGGGACTCTGCCTCTTTCTGGGACTCTGCCTCTTTCTGGGACTCTGCCTCTTTCTGGGACTCTGCCTCTTTCTGGGACTCTGCCTCTTTCTGGGACTCTGCCTCTTTCTGGGACTCTGCCTCTTTCTGGGACTCTGCCTCTTTCTGGGACTCTGCCTCTTTCTGGGACTCTGCCTCTTTCTGGGACTCTGCCTCTTTCTGGGACTCTGCCTCTTTCTGGGACTCTGCCTCTTTCTGGGACTCTGCCTCTTTCTGGGACTCTGCCTCTTTCTGGGACTCTGCCTCTTTCTGGGACTCTGCCTCTTTCTGGGACTCTGCCTCTTTCTGGGACTCTGCCTCTTTCTGGGACTCTGCCTCTTTCTGGGACTCTGCCTCTTTCTGGGACTCTGCCTCTTTCTGGGACTCTGCCTCTTTCTGGGACTCTGCCTCTTTCTGGGACTCTGCCTCTTTCTGGGACTCTGCCTCTTTCTGGGACTCTGCCTCTTTCTGGGACTCTGCCTCTTTCTGGGACTCTGCCTCTTTCTGGGACTCTGCCTCTTTCTGGGACTCTGCCTCTTTCTGGGACTCTGCCTCTTTCTGGGACTCTGCCTCTTTCTGGGACTCTGCCTCTTTCTGGGACTCTGCCTCTTTCTGGGACTCTGCCTCTTTCTGGGACTCTGCCTCTTTCTGGGACTCTGCCTCTTTCTGGGACTCTGCCTCTTTCTGGGACTCTGCCTCTTTCTGGGACTCTGCCTCTTTCTGGGACTCTGCCTCTTTCTGGGACTCTGCCTCTTTCTGGGACTCTGCCTCTTTCTGGGACTCTGCCTCTTTCTGGGACTCTGCCTCTTTCTGGGACTCTGCCTCTTTCTGGGACTCTGCCTCTTTCTGGGACTCTGCCTCTTTCTGGGACTCTGCCTCTTTCTGGGACTCTGCCTCTTTCTGGGACTCTGCCTCTTTCTGGGACTCTGCCTCTTTCTGGGACTCTGCCTCTTTCTGGGACTCTGCCTCTTTCTGGGACTCTGCCTCTTTCTGGGACTCTGCCTCTTTCTGGGACTCTGCCTCTTTCTGGGACTCTGCCTCTTTCTGGGACTCTGCCTCTTTCTGGGACTCTGCCTCTTTCTGGGACTCTGCCTCTTTCTGGGACTCTGCCTCTTTCTGGGACTCTGCCTCTTTCTGGGACTCTGCCTCTTTCTGGGACTCTGCCTCTTTCTGGGACTCTGCCTCTTTCTGGGACTCTGCCTCTTTCTGGGACTCTGCCTCTTTCTGGGACTCTGCCTCTTTCTGGGACTCTGCCTCTTTCTGGGACTCTGCCTCTTTCTGGGACTCTGCCTCTTTCTGGGACTCTGCCTCTTTCTGGGACTCTGCCTCTTTCTGGGACTCTGCCTCTTTCTGGGACTCTGCCTCTTTCTGGGACTCTGCCTCTTTCTGGGACTCTGCCTCTTTCTGGGACTCTGCCTCTTTCTGGGACTCTGCCTCTTTCTGGGACTCTGCCTCTTTCTGGGACTCTGCCTCTTTCTGGGACTCTGCCTCTTTCTGGGACTCTGCCTCTTTCTGGGACTCTGCCTCTTTCTGGGACTCTGCCTCTTTCTGGGACTCTGCCTCTTTCTGGGACTCTGCCTCTTTCTGGGACTCTGCCTCTTTCTGGGACTCTGCCTCTTTCTGGGACTCTGCCTCTTTCTGGGACTCTGCCTCTTTCTGGGACTCTGCCTCTTTCTGGGACTCTGCCTCTTTCTGGGACTCTGCCTCTTTCTGGGACTCTGCCTCTTTCTGGGACTCTGCCTCTTTCTGGGACTCTGCCTCTTTCTGGGACTCTGCCTCTTTCTGGGACTCTGCCTCTTTCTGGGACTCTGCCTCTTTCTGGGACTCTGCCTCTTTCTGGGACTCTGCCTCTTTCTGGGACTCTGCCTCTTTCTGGGACTCTGCCTCTTTCTGGGACTCTGCCTCTTTCTGGGACTCTGCCTCTTTCTGGGACTCTGCCTCTTTCTGGGACTCTGCCTCTTTCTGGGACTCTGCCTCTTTCTGGGACTCTGCCTCTTTCTGGGACTCTGCCTCTTTCTGGGACTCTGCCTCTTTCTGGGACTCTGCCTCTTTCTGGGACTCTGCCTCTTTCTGGGACTCTGCCTCTTTCTGGGACTCTGCCTCTTTCTGGGACTCTGCCTCTTTCTGGGACTCTGCCTCTTTCTGGGACTCTGCCTCTTTCTGGGACTCTGCCTCTTTCTGGGACTCTGCCTCTTTCTGGGACTCTGCCTCTTTCTGGGACTCTGCCTCTTTCTGGGACTCTGCCTCTTTCTGGGACTCTGCCTCTTTCTGGGACTCTGCCTCTTTCTGGGACTCTGCCTCTTTCTGGGACTCTGCCTCTTTCTGGGACTCTGCCTCTTTCTGGGACTCTGCCTCTTTCTGGGACTCTGCCTCTTTCTGGGACTCTGCCTCTTTCTGGGACTCTGCCTCTTTCTGGGACTCTGCCTCTTTCTGGGACTCTGCCTCTTTCTGGGACTCTGCCTCTTTCTGGGACTCTGCCTCTTTCTGGGACTCTGCCTCTTTCTGGGACTCTGCCTCTTTCTGGGACTCTGCCTCTTTCTGGGACTCTGCCTCTTTCTGGGACTCTGCCTCTTTCTGGGACTCTGCCTCTTTCTGGGACTCTGCCTCTTTCTGGGACTCTGCCTCTTTCTGGGACTCTGCCTCTTTCTGGGACTCTGCCTCTTTCTGGGACTCTGCCTCTTTCTGGGACTCTGCCTCTTTCTGGGACTCTGCCTCTTTCTGGGACTCTGCCTCTTTCTGGGACTCTGCCTCTTTCTGGGACTCTGCCTCTTTCTGGGACTCTGCCTCTTTCTGGGACTCTGCCTCTTTCTGGGACTCTGCCTCTTTCTGGGACTCTGCCTCTTTCTGGGACTCTGCCTCTTTCTGGGACTCTGCCTCTTTCTGGGACTCTGCCTCTTTCTGGGACTCTGCCTCTTTCTGGGACTCTGCCTCTTTCTGGGACTCTGCCTCTTTCTGGGACTCTGCCTCTTTCTGGGACTCTGCCTCTTTCTGGGACTCTGCCTCTTTCTGGGACTCTGCCTCTTTCTGGGACTCTGCCTCTTTCTGGGACTCTGCCTCTTTCTGGGACTCTGCCTCTTTCTGGGACTCTGCCTCTTTCTGGGACTCTGCCTCTTTCTGGGACTCTGCCTCTTTCTGGGACTCTGCCTCTTTCTGGGACTCTGCCTCTTTCTGGGACTCTGCCTCTTTCTGGGACTCTGCCTCTTTCTGGGACTCTGCCTCTTTCTGGGACTCTGCCTCTTTCTGGGACTCTGCCTCTTTCTGGGACTCTGCCTCTTTCTGGGACTCTGCCTCTTTCTGGGACTCTGCCTCTTTCTGGGACTCTGCCTCTTTCTGGGACTCTGCCTCT
Source organism: Squalus acanthias (assembly GCA_030390025.1). Lineage (NCBI taxonomy): Eukaryota > Metazoa > Chordata > Chondrichthyes > Squaliformes > Squalidae > Squalus > Squalus acanthias. The sequence goes on from JASTWF010000825.1 coordinate 84,012, forward strand.
TTCTGGGACTCTGCCTCTTTCTGGGACTCTGCCTCTTTCTGGGACTCTGCCTCTTTCTGGGACTCTGCCTCTTTCTGGGACTCTGCCTCTTTCTGGGACTCTGCCTCTTTCTGGGACTCTGCCTCTTTCTGGGACTCTGCCTCTTTCTGGGACTCTGCCTCTTTCGGGACTCTGCCTCTTTCTGGGACTCTGCCTCTTTCTGGGACTCTGCCTCTTTCTGGACTCTGCCTCTTTCTGGGACTCTGCCTCTTCTGGGACTCTGCCTCTTTCTGGGACTCTGCCTCTTTCTGGGACTCTGCCTCTTTCTGGGACTCTGCCTCTTTCTGGGACTCTGCCTCTTTCTGGGACTCTGCCTCTTTCTGGGACTCTGCCTCTTCTGGGACTCTGCCTCTTTCTGGGACTCTGCCTCTTTCTGGGACTCTGCCTCTTTCTGGGACTCTGCCTCTTTCTGGGACTCTGCCTCTTTCTGGGACTCTGCCTCTTTCTGGGACTCTGCCTCTTTCTGGGACTCTGCCTCTTTCTGGGACTCTGCCTCTTTCTGGGACTCTGCCTCTTTCTGGGACTCTGCCTCTTTCTGGGACTCTGCCTCTTTCTGGGACTCTGCCTCTTTCTGGGACTCTGCCTCTTTCTGGGACTCTGCCTCTTTCTGGGACTCTGCCTCTTTCTGGGACTCTGCCTCTTTCTGGGACTCTGCCTCTTTCTGGGACTCTGCCTCTTTCTGGGACTCTGCCTCTTTCTGGGACTCTGCCTCTTTCTGGGACTCTGCCTCTTCTGGGACTCTGCTCTTTCTGGGACTCTGCCTCTTTCTGGGACTCTGCCTCTTTCTGGACTCTGCTCTCTTTCTGGGACTCTGCCTCTTTCTGGGACTCTGCCTCTTTCTGGGACTCTGCCTCTTTCTGGGACTCTGCCTCTTTCTGGGACTCTGCCTCTTTCTGGGACTCTGCCTCTTTCTGGGACTCTGCCTCTTTCTGGGACTCTGCCTCTTCTGGGACTCTGCCTCTTTCTGGGACTCTGCCTCTTTCTGGGACTCTGCCTCTTTCTGGGACTCTGCCTCTTTCTGGGACTCTGCCTCTTTCTGGACTCTGCCTCTTTCTGGGACTCTGCCTCTTTCTGGGACTCTGCCTCTTTCTGGGACTCTGCCTCTTTCTGGGACTCTGCCTCTTTCTGGGACTCTGACTCTTTCTGGGACTCTGCCTCTTTCTGGGACTCTGCCCTCTTTCTGGGACTCTGCTCTCTTCTGGGACTCTGTCCTCTCTGGGACTCTGCCTCTTTCTGTGGTCTCTGCCTCTTTCTGGGACTCTGCCTCTTTCTGGACTCTGTCCTCTTCTGGGACACCTGCCTCTTTCTGGGACTCTGCCTCTTTCTGGGACCTCTGCCTCTTTCTGGGACTCTGCCTCTTTCTGGGACTTGCTCTTTCTGGACGCTGCCTCTTTCTGGGACTCTGCCTCTTCTGGGACTCTGCCTCTTTCTGGGTCTCTGCCTCTTTCTGGACCTCTGCCTCTTTCTGGGACTC
>JASTWF010000825.1:86024-122773 GCA_030390025.1 Squalus acanthias
CCTCTACACTGTCCCATCAAACACTCCCAGGACAGGTGCAGCATGGGTTAGATACAGAGTAAAGTTCCCTCTACACTGTCCCATCAAACACTCCCAGGCCAGGTACAGCCCACGCTGGATAGACATTAAAGCTCACTCTACACTGTCCGCTCAAACACTCCCAGGGCAGGTACTTCACGGGTGAGATACAGTGTAAACTCTCTCTACACTGCCCCAGTGAAACACTGCCAGGGCAGTTATAGCACGGGTTAGATACAGAGTAAAAAACTATCGACATAGTCCCATCAAACACTCCCAGGGCAGGTACAGCACGGGTCAGATACAGAGTAAAGCACCCTCTACACTGTCACAATCAAACACGGCCAGGGCAGGTACACCACAGGTGAGATACGGAGCAAAGCTCTCTCTACACTTTCCCATCAAACACTCCCTGGGCAGGTACAACATGGGTTAGATACAGAATAAAGCTCCCTCTACACTGTCCCATCAAACACTCTCAGGGCAGGTGCAGCATGGATTGGATACAGAGTAAAGCTCCCTCTACACTGTCCCAACAAACACTCCCAGGGCAGGTACAGCACAGGTTAGATACAGAGTAAAGCTCCCTCTACACTGTCTCATCAAACACTCCCAGGGCAGGTACAGCACGGGTTAGATACAGAGTAAAGCTCCCTCTGCACTGTCCCATCAAACACTCCCAGGGCAGGTACAGCACAGGTTAGATACAGAGTAAAGCTCCCTCTACACTGTCTCATCAAACACTCCCAGGGCAGGTACAGCACGGGTAAGATACAGAGTAAAGCTCCCTCTACACTGTCCCATCAAACACTCCCAGGGCAGGTACAGCACGGGTTAGATACAGAGTAAAGCTCCCTCTACACTGTCCTATCAAACACTCCCAGGGCAGGTACAGCACAGGTTAGATACAGAGTAAAGCTCCCTCTACACTGTCTCATCAAACACTCCCAGGGCAGGTACAGCAAGGGTTAGATACAGAGTAAAGCTCCCTCTACACTGTCCCATCAAACACTCCCAGGGCAGGTACAGCAAGGGTTAGATACAGAGTAAAGCTTCCTCTACACTGTCCCATCAAACACTCCCAGGGCAGGTACAGCGCAGGTTAGATACAGAGTAAAGCTCCCTCGACACTATCCCATCAAACACTCCCAGGGCAGGTACAGCACGGGTTAGATACAAAGTAAAGCTCCCGCTACACTGTCCCATCAAACACTCCCAGGGCAGGTACAGCACAGGTTAGATACAGAGTAAAGCGCCCTCTACACTGTCACAATCAAACACGGCCAGGGCAGGTACACCACAGGTTAGATACAGAGTAAAGCTCACTCTACACTTTCCCATCAAACACTCACAGGGCAGGTACAACATGGGTTAGATACAGAATAAAGCTCCCTCGACACTGTCCCAACAAACACTCCCAGGGCAAGCACAGCACAGGTTAGATACAGAGTAAAGCTCCCTCTACACTGTCCCATCAAACACGCCCAGGGCAGGTACAGCACAGGTTAGATACAGAGTAAAGCTCCCTCTACACTGTCCCTTCATACACTCCCAGGGCAGGTACAGCACGGGTTAGAAACAGAGTAAAGCTCCCTCTGCACTGTCCCATCATACACTCCCAGGGCAGGTGCAGCACGGGTTGGATACAGAGTAAGGCTCCCTCTGCACTGTCCCATCAAACACTACCAGGGCAGGTACAGCACGGGTTAGATACAAAGTAAAGCTCCCTCTATACTGACGCATCAAACACTCCCAGGGCAGGTACAGCCCACGCTGGAGAGAGATTAAAGCTCACTCTACACTGTCCGCTCAAACACTCCCAGGGCAGATACATCACGGCTTAGATACAGAGTAAACTCTCTCGACACTGCCCCAGTGAAATACTGCCAGGGCAGTTATAGCAAGGGTTAGATACAGAGTAAAAAACTCTCGACATAGTCCCATCAAGCACTCCCAGGGCAGGTACAGCACGGGTCAGATACAGAGCAAAGCGCTCTCTACACTTTCCCATCTAACACTCCCGTGGCAGGTACAGCACAGGTTAGATACAGAGTAAAGCTCCCTCTATACTGTCCCATCCAACACTCCCAGGGCAGATATAGCACGGGTTAGATTCAGAGTAAAACACTCTCTGCACTGTCCATCTATATATGCTTTGGAGATTCTGTATCTAATTTACTTCACCTGAGGAAGGAGCAAATCGATAGCTCCGAAAGCTTGTGATTTCAAATAAAACTGTTGGACTATAACCTGGTGTTGTGCGACGTCTCAATTTTGTCCATTAAACACTCCCAGGGCAGGTACCGCATGGGTTAGATACAGTGTCCCATCAAACACTCCCAGGGCAAGTACAGCACAGGTTAAATACAGAGTAAAGCTCCCTCTACACTGTCCCATCAAACACTTCCAGGGCCGGTACAGCACGGGTTAGATACAGAGTAAAGCTCCCTCCACACTGTCCCATCAAACACGCCCAGGCCAGGTACAGCACAGGTTAGATACAGCGTAAAGCTCCCTCTACACTGTCTCATCAAACACTCCCAGGGCAGGTACACCAAGGGTAGGATACAGAGTAAGGCTCCCTCTACACTGTCCCATCAAACACTCCCAGGGCAGATACAGCAGGGGTCAGATACAGAGTAAGGCTCCCTCTACACTGTCACATCAAACACTCCCAGGACAGGTACATCACGGGTCAGATACAGAGTAAAGCTCCCTCGACACTGTCACAATCAAACACTGCCAGGGCAGGAACACCACGGGTAAGTTACAGAGTAAAGCTCCCTCTACACTGGCCCATCAAACACTCCCAGGTCAAGTCCAGCACAGGTTAGATACAGAGTAAAGCTCCCTCGACACTGTCCCATCAAACACTCCCAGGGCAGGTACAGCCCACGCTGGATAGAGATTAAAGCTCACTCTACACTGTCCGCTCAAACACTCCCAGGGCAGGTACTTCTCGGGTTAGATACCGAGTAAACTCTCTCTGCACTGACCCAGTGAAACACTGCCAGGGCAGTTATAGCACGGGTTAGATACAGAGTAAAGCTCCCTCTACACTGTCCGATCAAACACTCCCAGGGCAGGTACAACACGGGTCAGATACAAAGTAAAGCTCCCTCTACACTGTCCCATCAAACACTACCAGGGCAGGTACAGCACGGGTTTGATACAGAGTAAACCTCCCTCGACACTATCCCGTCAAACACTCCCAGGGCAGGTACAGCACGGGTTAGATACAAAGTAAAGATCTCTCTACACTGCCCCATCAAACACTCCCAGGGCAGGTACAGCACAGGTGAGATACAGAGTAAAGCTCCCTCTACACTATCCCATCAAACACTCCCGGGACAGGTACAGCACGGGTCAGATACAAAGTAAAGCTCCCTCTATACTGTCCCATCCAACACTCCCAGGGCAGATATAGCACGGGTTAGATACAGAGTAAAACACTCTCTGCACTGTCCCATTAAACACTCCCAGGGCAGGTACCGCATGGGTGAGATACAGAGTAACGTTCACTCTACAGTGTCCCATCAAACACTCCCAGGGCAAGTACAGCACAGGTTAAATACAGAGTAAAGCTCCCTCTACACTGTCCCATCAAACACTTCCAGGGCCGGTACATCACGGGTTAGATACAGAGTAAAGCTCTCTCTGCACTGTCCCAAGAAACAATCCCAGGGAAGGTACACCACGGGTTAGATACAGGGTAAAGCTCCCTCCACACTGTCCCAAGAAACACTCCCAGGGCAGGTATAGCACGGGTTGGATAAAGAGTAAAGCTCCCTCCACACTGTCACAATCAAACACTGCCAGGGCAGGTACACCACTGGTTAGATACAGAGTAAAGCTCCCTCTACACTGTCCCATCAAACACTTCCAGGGCAGGTACAGCACGGGTTAGATACAAAGTAAAGCTCCCTCTACACTGTCCCATCAAACACTCCCAGGGCAGGTACAGCACGGGTTAGATACAGAGTAAAGCTCCCTCTACACTGTCCCATCAAACACTCCCAGGGCAGGTACAGCACAGGTTAGATACAGAGTAAAGCTCCCTCGACACTATCCCATCAAACACTCCCAGGGCAGGTACAGCACAGGTTAGATACAGAGTAAATCTCCCTCTACACTGTCTCATCAAACACTCCCAGGGCAGGTACAGCACGGGTTAGATAGAGAGTAAAGCTCCCTCTACACTATCCCATCAAACACTCCCAGGGCAGGTTCAGCACGGGTGAGATACAAAGTAAAGTTCCCTCTACACTGTCCCATCAAACACTCCCAGGGGAGGTACAGCACGGGTTAGATACAGAGTAAAGCTCCCTCTACACTGTCCCATCAAGCACTCCCAGGGCAGGTACAGCACAGGTTGGATACAGAGTAAATCTCCCTCGACACTATCCAATCAATCACTCCCAGGGCAGGTACAGCACGGGTTAGATACAAAGTAAAGCTCCCTCTATACTGTCCCATCAAACACTCCCAGGGCAGGTACAGCCCACGCTGGAGAGAGATTAAAGCTCACTATTCACTGTCCGCTCAAACACTCCCAGGGCAGGTACATCACGGCTTAGATACAGAGTAAACTCTCTCTACACTGCCCCAGTGAAACACTGCCAGGGCAGTTATAGCAAGGGTTAGATACAGGGTAAAAAACTCTCGACATAGTCCCATCAAGCACTCCCAGGGCAGGTACAGCAGAGGTCAGATACAGAGCAAAGCGCTCTCTACACTTTCCCATCTAACACTCCCAGGGCAGGTACAGCACAGGTCAGATACAGAGTAAGGCTCCCTCTACACTGTCCCATCAAACACTCCCAGGGCAGGTACATCACGGGTCAGATACAGAGTAAGGCTCCCTCTACACTGTCCAATCAAACACTCCCAGGGCAGGTACAGCACAGGTTAGATACAGAGTAAAGCTCCCTGTACACTATCCCATCAAACACTCCCAGGGCAGGTACACCACGGGTAAGATAAAGAGTAAGGCTCCCTCTACACTGGCCCATCAAACACTCCCAGGGCAGGTACAGCACAGGTTAGATACAGAGTAAAATTCTCACTAAATTGTCCCATCAAACACTTCCAGGGCAGGTACAACTTGGGTTAGATACAGAGTAAACTCTCTCTGCACGGTCACATCAAACACGCCCAGGGCAGGTCCAGCACGGGTTAGATACAGAGTAAAGCTCCCTCTACACTGTCCCATCAAACACTCCCAGGACAGGTGCAGCATGGGTTAGATACAGAGTAAAGTTCCCTCTACACTGTCCCATCAAACACTCCCAGGCCAGGTACAGCCCACGCTGGATAGACATTAAAGCTCACTCTACACTGTCCGCTCAAACACTCCCAGGGCAGGTACTTCACGGGTGAGATACAGTGTAAACTCTCTCTACACTGCCCCAGTGAAACACTGCCAGGGCAGTTATAGCACGGGTTAGATACAGAGTAAAAAACTATCGACATAGTCCCATCAAACACTCCCAGGGCAGGTACAGCACGGGTCAGATACAGAGTAAAGCACCCTCTACACTGTCACAATCAAACACGGCCAGGGCAGGTACACCACAGGTGAGATACGGAGCAAAGCTCTCTCTACACTTTCCCATCAAACACTCCCTGGGCAGGTACAACATGGGTTAGATACAGAATAAAGCTCCCTCTACATTGTCCCATCAAACACTCTCAGGGCAGGTGCAGCATGGATTGGATACAGAGTAAAGCTCCCTCTACACTGTCCCAACAAACACTCCCAGGGCAGGTACAGCACAGGTTAGATACAGAGTAAAGCTCCCTCTACACTGTCTCATCAAACACTCCCAGGGCAGGTACAGCACGGGTTAGATACAGAGTAAAGCTCCCTCTGCACTGTCCAATCAAACACTCCCAGGGCAGGTACAGCACAGGTTAGATACAGAGTAAAGCTCCCTCTACACTGTCTCATCAAACACTCCCAGGGCAGGTACAGCACGGGTAAGATACAGAATAAAGCTCCCTCTACACTGTCCCATCCAACACTCCCAGGACAGGTACATCACGGGTCAGATACAGAGTAAAGCTCCCTCTACACTGTCCTATCAAACACTCCCAGGGCAGGTACAGCACAGGTTAGATACAGAGTAAAGCTCCCTCTACACTGTCTCATCAAACACTCCCAGGGCAGGTACAGCACGGGTTAGATACAGAGTAAAGCTCCCTCTGCACTGTCCAATCAAACACTCCCAGGGCAGGTACAGCACAGGTTAGATACAGAGTAAAGAACCCTCTACACTATCCCATCAAACACTCCCAGGGCAGGTACAGCAAGGGTTAGATACAAGTAAAGCTCCCTCTACACTGTCCCATCAAACACTCCCAGGGCAGGTACAGCAAGGGTTAGATACAGAGTAAAGCTTCCTCTGCACTGTCCCGCCAAACACTCCCAGGGCAGGTACAGCGCAGGTTAGATACAGAGTAAAGCTCCCTCGACACTATCCCATCAAACACTCCCAGGGCAGGTACAGCACGGGTTAGATACAAAGTAAAGCTCCCGCTACACTGTCCCATCAAACACTCCCAGGGCAGGTACAGCACAGGTTAGATACAGAGTAAAGCGCCCTCTACACTGTCACAATCAAACACGGCCAGGGCAGGTACACCACAGGTTAGATACAGAGTAAAGCTCACTCTACACTTTCCCATCAAACACTACCAGGGCAGGTACAGCACGGGTTAGATACAAAGTAAAGCTCCCTCTATACTGACGCATCAAACACTCCCAGGGCAGGTACAGCCCACGCTGGAGAGAGATTAAAGCTCACTCTACACTGTCCGCTCAAACACTCCCAGGGCAGGTACATCACGGCTTAGATACAGAGTAAACTCTCTCGACACTGCCCCAGTGAAATACTGCCAGGGCAGTTATAGCAAGGGTTAGATACAGAGTAAAAAACTCTCGACATAGTCCCATCAAGCACTCCCAGGGCAGGTACAGCACGGGTCAGATACAGAGCAAAGCGCTCTCTACACTTTCCCATCTAACACTCCCGTGGCAGGTACAGCACAGGTTAGATACAGAGTAAAGCTCCCTCTATACTGTCCCATCCAACACTCCCAGGGCAGATATAGCACGGGTTAGATTCAGAGTAAAACACTCTCTGCACTGTCCATCTATATATGCTTTGGAGATTCTGTATCTAATTTACTTCACCTGAGGAAGGAGCAAATCGATAGCTCCGAAAGCTTGTGATTTCAAATAAAACTGTTGGACTATAACCTGGTGTTGTGCGACGTCTCAATTTTGTCCATTAAACACTCCCAGGGCAGTGTAAGGGATACTCTCCTGACCCTGCGTGTCTCGTAACCTGTGAGGTTCACGCGGCTCTGTGCAGCCTGTATGTCAGTGCGGGTCTAGGCCTGGTCTCCAGCCAGTCTGGGAACACTAGACACCCCTGTGAGTGGTTCGAATCACTCTCCCTTACGGTTCTAGACACTGGACTTAGATGCGAGAGCAGTAATGGAGATAAAACTCATGTAGACTTGGTTTGAACGGTACGAAATGGAAAATCTTTATTGCATGATACTTAAAATTATGAAATACATGTCATATGCACAGATGAATGACAGTACAATCTTACAAACAGTTATAATCACTCTTAGGGAAACGAGGAACGACCAGCACAACGTAAATAGGGCACACATTACAAATATCCTTAAACTTTCAACCCTCCCCTATCAATAACTATCCTAAAACTAGCTTCGTAGGATCCCGAGACTCATGCTCACCACTCGTAATAACTCGGAGAAAATCCCGAATAGCTGATCGGATGTTTTTCACCGCAGCACCCACGTGTTGGTCAGGAGATCTCCTGGTCCCACTTGTTTACTGCTTCTGCTGCTCGGTCAGTCGGCTGGACCGTCCGCTGTAGTGAAGACCTCTGTTGGTGGACTTTACAGTTCAGTCGAGGAGCACCGTTGTCAATATCATTGATACGATGTGTTTGCACAGTCCAGTTATCGTCGATGCAATATGTCTTGTTAAAGAAGAAAACTTCGTTGTCAAGAAGACTTGGCTGATCGACCTACAGGCGCGGTCGGGATTTACTGACCGTGGCGATGGATAAGGTCTTCTTCTCTTCTCCTCTCATCTCATCTCATCTCATCTCATCCCGGGCCTTCGGTTCCGCTGCCAGCTACCAACATAGGTCTTTGCAACAGTCTTTCACCCAGGAGCAGCCACGATGATAACAGCAGCAAGCGGCAAGAGTCACGAACACGAGGCAGGAGCAAGAATCAAGAGTCAAGAGACAGAATGGACGGTTTGGGCCTGCAATTATAGTGCACAGTTCTTCCGTTTCCCGCCCAACTATAATGTCCATTCTTTTGTTTAAGGTTTGGCGCCCAAAAAGTCCTGTATGGGTGATCTCTGTCTTTAATGGGTTTCGGGGCTACTCCTGAATGTTTGAGTACCTGCTAATACTTCTCCCATTGTTAAATCGGTCGGTGTTCCCCCTGGAGGGGTTTGGGGCTTCCAAGTGTCCTGTATAACTACCTGCTAACGGCTCTCTCATCGTAGAGCCGTTGGGAGTTTACATATTAATGTCCTTTGGATGGGCCCTTGATGGCTTTCCTTAGTACCTGGGAGACCGATTCCAGTATCGATGTTTATACTGTAAACCCATAATGTCCTGTGTATTGTCTTCACTGTGCTGAATCGTTATCGATCCTGCAAAAATGTTTATTGGAACGCCATCTTGTCTGCCTGCCGAAAAGTCTCGAATGTTCTGTCACGCGGTGCGGCGGCCATTTTACAGGCTGCTTGTGTCCAATTTAAACCTGACAGCATTCCGCTGAAATAAAAGCTGTTTTGAATGAAACTTGTGTTTTTTCCTTAATAAAATGAAATCGCGATAATTGCGAATTCTACAGTCCCTCCTGTTGATGCGAATAACTCCGCTTATCGTATCAAAAACTCAGTGGTGAGCAATCTTATCTCGATTTCACTCCGAATCCAGTAAATTAATCCCATAAATTTTAACTTAACTAGGGTCTCTGTGTCGTCCTTATTTCCCAAGAAAATCACATTTTATATCACCATAGGCATCATTTGCCCTTAAACTTACACCACTTGTCTTCCTTCCCGGCGTAACCAGGCCGATACCTCACGCATCACCTGTATATTTATCTTTTATTCAGGGAAAGGAAAAACAAAACCCAAAAAAAAACCAAACAATCAACACCATCACCAAAATAAACAAATCCCGACTCTTAAACATGTCGAGTTTCCAACGTATTTACAATGAGTACAAACTTCCGCGGCGCACGTGGCGAGCGGGAGTGACGCCGTTTTCCCATTACACTGCGCTCTCATCGTGCACGCGCACGTAACGTTCTCGCCACTCTCCCGTGTTCTCATGCTTGGTGAGGCGCTTGTCTCTTTTACAATGTATAAACAAAAGGTATACTACAATAAACACTTGACAGACGACTAAAATGTGGGAGGCTATTCTGACCCATGAGGGCACTTCAATATTCGTGAACAGATTCCACCACGGTGGAACCACTATGTCCAAAATGTCTGTACCTATCTCGACGGTTTTCTGTTCTAAAGTATAGAAATGCTTTTGTGACACCGCGACGGCTTTCAGAAGTTTGGTTAAATGCTCGGGGAGAGGGGGAATGAGGTACCCAAAATGTGCGACAAATCGCTGCAAGTCGGTAAAATTCTCTTTTACTGTGAGGTGAACAGTGGATGGTTCAGGGATTGGGATGATTCGCTGTTGTGCTACTTGAACTTCAGCCCTGGGTTTAAAACAGAAACTGCTGTCACTCACCGGACACCGGCTACGGTTTCCATGCTGGTAGTGTTGCGCTGCAGTGGTAACACAATATGTTCCACCCCCGATGTATGCTACCTGCGGAGGCACATGATCTTGTGCCATTGCCTCCATGGTGCAATTCATGGACTTGGCGCCAGCCGTTCTGAACCCGCACTGTGGTGTTAAAAAGGCATTCAAGTGCTGGGGGCACAGTATTATGTGTGCTCCCCTGCCACGACAACCAGAGAGATCTGTACCTGTCATCGTTTGCTCCCAGCGGATGACGTAAGGTGGAACCGCTGCATAACGAATGTGGGCTCCCCCCTGAATGACACCAATGTTCTCTACCCGATACACCGGGGCGGGCTTTGCTGTGTTGCCCAAAACCGGCATGCGTAATACTATTCCCATAATAGTATGGTTTGAACGTCCGCAGTCCACGGGGACTGGGTAAGCTTCTGAAGCTAGCCTGAGCTGGCACGGACTTAATGCATTCTGAAAAGGGTGGAGCGCCCGCAGGTGTTTGTTACTTATCCAGGACGGGACCAAACCTTGTTTTAAATCCTCCAAATTACTGCGGCCCTCGCCCAGTAACCACGCCCCGTAAAGCACGCACACCTCGTTCTGCGCAGCTTGATCGGATGCATTCCGATCTTCCCTAATCAGGGCATTTACCGTACGCGCATGTTTCTCCAGCTCTGCTATGATTTCCTTTAAGTGTAGTGTCATGGCTTGGTCCTCGTGCAGACCCGACCCTACCACTTTATTCTCATCTGTGAGAATATCCTTTAACTGTGTTTTTAAACCATTAATCTGGGTCTGCAGCTCCACACTGTCTAGAGCGTTGACCACAGATGTCCCTGTGTTAAAAGCAGTGAACGCATCGTTCACCAAACCCCTTCTTTGCCTCCCAACTTGATCCAAAACTTCCTGCGGTGCGGTGTATAAGCTTGTCTTATCAATTTCCGCGAAATCGAACTCGTAAAACTGCCTGAACATCTTGGTCAACAGGACCTGGTACAACTGTTCCGTCTTTTTGGGGCACCACACTGGTAACCGTACCTCAGTGAGATTTAAAATCACCGAGGCCACCGCGTAATGCACTCCCTGAAATAGTATCTGGTCTGTGGGGACCAGTACCAAACCGTTCCCGGGTCCCTTACTAGTTTTAGGGCACCCTTCTTCCTCAGCTAGAACCACCGGAATCGTGGGCGGGGCTTTGCGTGGGCGCGTAATGAGCTCAGTGGCATTTACTGGGATCGGGGAGAATGGGGCTCCGCACCCCCTGGTGCTCGCATCCCACCTCATCCCCTGTCCGTTATCCTGCCACTGGTTAATAAAGAATATGGAGATGCCTTTGGGGCAAACGTACTTTGACCCCCACATACAAACATAAATCCCCTCATCTGGTTCCCACCATTTGTCCCAACAGACTTTCACTTGTCCATCTGTCCCCGTAATTGTCCGATGGGTATTATTACCCAGTCGCTCCCACTCAACCGAAGAGTTCCTCATAGTTTTGCTCAGCTTTCGCAGCCACCACCATCGGCTCAATGGGACATTCCCACTGCAAGTCAAACAAATCCGTTTGCCGACGGTGACGCTGATCCTGGGTGCGATGATCCGTACTTTGGGGCACATTAAAGAAGTCTCTTTGTAGGCGAACCCCGATGTGCTGGAATACTCCGTTGAGTTCGTTCCCAGCCATCCTGGCCACCTTCCCTTGTGGAAATAGGTGCTGGTCCCTTCTGCCTTCCGTCTCCCGGTCCCATCCACCGCGATGGGGGCCGTGTCCCCGGAACATCCAAACACCACGACATCCTTGGTGTGGCCTCGATAGGCCAATCCACATCCGATTGCCACGAGCAATACTATAAGTCGTTCCATCCTTCCTTGGTTCCTGTGATCAGATAGAATGAGGTAGCCAGCCTCGCAAAAAGTCTCTGGCTTTTGTGAAGTGTGAGCGGGTCCCCTGACCTCGCCTCACGTAAACTTCAACGTTTGCTGAACAGACTTCCTCTAAACCTAGCCTTAAAACTCCCATCATTTTATCGTTATCTGTTAAAACACTACAAACTTAGCCTTATTAAAACTACTAACTTAACCTTGAACTAAAACTTAAAACTTAACCTTGAACTATAAACTTAAACTTAAAACTAATACTTTACAGTGCCGCCCGTTCTCAGGGCGGCCCCTTTAAATTCTGAGAAGGCTGCTGCGAGCTCTTCCCGACGGTGGGAGGGCACTGACCCTTCCCTCTGATCTGCCGCAGCCTGTTGCTGCGCTGACCCTTTCCTCTGATCTGCCGCAGCCTGTTACTGCTTCGATGTGGCCTGTCTCTACCCGGGTTATCTTAACCTGAAACTTACGCCCTGGGGCAGCCTGTGGACCTGACCACGTCTTCCTGGGCTGGGGTGCTCTGCTTGACCTACGGGGAACTGCTATGGGCGGGGGCTCCGTGACGGACGGACCGGGTCCCGAGACCTTCAACGGGATGACCTGGGGTTCCATCACAGGCGCCAGCCCCGCCTCCGCTGACTCCGCCTCCCTAACCTCGGGGCTGGCAGTTCGGGGCCCCGCCCTGCTCGGCCCAGCAGGCAGCCCTTCACTCGCGAACTCTGCCTCCCCTGAGGACTGGACGTTTAAAGCGGGCGGCCACACCTCTGGGAACCACATAGCGGCTGGCCCGGCCTCCTCTAGCTCCTTCCTCCTGCTGTCGGGACCTGCAGCTTGTGTGTCCACCCCGTATGGATCTCTACCTAGCGGCCCCAATCCTTCCAGACCGTTCCTGTGAAACCACCCGTCATCATCACTATGCTCATCTGCACTATCCTCATCTGACCAGGGTACCCTGGGGTCCTCGTCATCTAACCCCCAACTCCAGAAAAACGCTGCATGATCGTCCGGGATGTCCCTTCCCCTGATGCAAGCTGCTACGCCTGTCTGTGTGCCTTGTGGTCCTACCTGGGGCTGTGTTTTCCCATTGGCGGGATTTACCCCTGTAGTTTTCCCTTGCGCACCCGGCTGGTACAGTTTACATTGGTTTATGTGGAACCACTTAGTGCGCCGAGGTACTTTTACGGCGTAAACCATGGGACTCGCCTTGTCTACAATGTTGTAGGGTCCCATATACAGTGGTTCCAGACTCCCTACTCTGGCGTAGTTTCTGACCATGACCTGGTCTCCTACTTCCCACTCCCGCGTTTTGCGGGGTTCCAGCAACAAGCGATTGCCCTGGTGCTGCCTTCCCATGTTCCCAGCCGCCTGCTCATAAACTTGCTTCAGGCGCTCCAAGAGAGTTTGGGCGAACTTGTCCCTGCTGATCTCTTGAAGCTGACCCTCAGTGAGCACCGGGGCTAGCACATGGGTGGGGGTTCGCATGAGCCTGCCGGTCATTACCTCGTGCGGGGAGTACCCCGTACTTTTTGACTGACTGGCCCGGACCCCCATGAGGACTAAAGGCAGAACTTCCGCCCATTTTTGGGGCGAGTTCCTAGTCTCTTTCCTCAATTTCTCCTTCAGGGTCCGGTTCATACGTTCAACAATCCCGGATGACTGGGGATTGTGTGCTACGTGCCACTTCCCTTCAATGCCCAAAAGCATGAGGGTGTTCTGCATCACCTGGCCGGTGAAATGACTCCCTTGGTCTGACTCCACGAAACGGGGGAGTCCCCACCGCGAGAACACTTCCCGGACCAAGATTTTTGCTGTACCCAGTGCCGTAGCTGTTCGACAAGGGAAGGCTTCCACCCACTTGGAAAACACATCCACCAGGACGAGGCAGTACTTATAACCTCCCTGGGTGGTGGGCAGGGGTCCTATATAGTCGATCTGTATCGACTGCCATGGTCCCTCTACCCTTCTTACGTGTCCCATGGGCACCTTCCTTTTCTGGGGGTCTGGGTTATTTGCAGCGCACACAAGACAGTTTGCACAGAACTCGCGGACTTGTTCCCTGAGCCCTGGCCACCATCCCGCTTGCTCTACCCGTTGCCAGGTAACCTCGGGCCCGGGGTGCCCTGCCCCTGGTCCCTCGTGAGCCAACTGGAGGAATTCCCTCCTGTGCTGCTGCGGCACAACCCACTGCTCCTCGCGGAACAGCATGCCTTCCTTAACTGAGAGGGTTGCCGTACTGTACGGACCTTCTACCTGCCTCCCCTCAGCAATCGTTTTTAGGACTGCTTTTAGGGTGGGATCCTGGGCTTGGACGGTCTTAAGGTCTAGGGGCAATGCTACCCTGGTGTTCCCGGTATTCCCGTCCCCACCTCGGACCGCTGCTATGGGTCCGGTTCTATAGGGGTTCCAGAAAGTACCGTCGCGGGCACCCTCCCTGGCTAGCGCATCCGCCTGCCGGTTGCCCTCCCCACGGGGCTCTGTGGAGGAGTGAGCTTTCACCTTATGGATGAAAATCTCCCCTTCCTCCCCTACTGCTGCTGCTAAGATCTTCTCCAGCAAGGGCTTTACCGTTAAAGGTCGCCCGTCCGCGGAGGTGTATCCCCGGCGGGACCAAATGGCCAGGTATTCCGTACACGAATTGCAGGTGAACATACTGTCCGAGCAAATCGTGTATGGGGTTGGGAAAATGTCTGGGTGGGTTACCACGTACACCACGGCAGACAGCTCAGCCTGCTGCGCGCTCATGGTGCTAGGGAGCTTGATCGCCAGGGCAAGGTCTGCCGCAGGGTCATAAACTCCACACCCTGTGAGTCGCTCGCCAGCAGATACTGTGCTGGACCCATCAACATAAATCTCGCGCCCAGTGGGATGTATCCCGGCCCGTAAACCTATGTTGACTTCCCACACCCCCTCCACCGAACACCGGTGGGCTGTACCGGGGTATACCAAATTGGCCGCAAGCCTGGGTTCGCAAAGACCTTTTACTCTGATGTCCAACTGGGAGAGAAGAAGGGTCCAACGCGCAATGCGTGCGCTGCTTACGGTCCCGTCTTTAATCCTCCCATCCAGAAGCATCTTAGTTGGTGTGTGATGTGTGAGGAGAGTGATGGGAGAGAGCCCTGTGAAGATCGCTGATCTTTTCACAGCCCAATGCGTGGCTAAAAGGTGCCTTTCGCAATTGGAAAAACTTCTCTCCACATCCGTTAATACCCTGGATGAATAGACAACCGGCCTCAGCTTGCCGTGACGCTCTTGGAGCAGCACGGCGCTTAAGCTGTCTCCGCTGGCAGCTACCTCCAGGAAAAACTCCTTCCCCCCATCTATGGCCCCTAAGGCTGGCGCGGTCTGCAGATCCCTTTTTAACTTCTCGAAGGCTGCTTGGCAGCCCTCGTCCCAAAGCCACTCTACTCCCTTATGGAGGAGTCGGAGGAGCGGCGCCGCTGTGGCCGCATAATCCTCGATAAAATCCCTGCAGTAACCGGTCAGTCCCAAGAAGGACCTCACACCCCTTACGTTGTTGGGAATCGGTAATTCTTGCACCGACTCCCTCCTTGCTTTGTCTATGGCTCTTTCCCCAGCGCGTAGGGTCAGTCCCAGGAATTTTACTTCCTGCTGACCGATACGTGCTTTCTTTGGGTTTACTTTAAAACCCTTTCTCGCTAACAGCTCCAATAACTCGTCCAGCAGTGGTCCGTGCTCCTCCCTTGAGTCCGTAAATAGGAGCAAATCATCCACATACTGTACTATCTGATTGGGCTGACTAAACTCCTTTAAACTCCCTGCCATACACTGGTGAAAAATACTGGGGCTATTGTGGAAACCTTGTGGCAAGCAGTTCCACGTGTACTGTTGCCCTTTAAACGTAAAGGCAAACTTGTACTGGTCCTCTCGCCGCAGCGGGATGGACCAAAAACCGTTCGAGATATCCAGCACCGTGAACGTGGTCGCGGACGCTGGGATGCTCCCTATTAGGTCAGCAACTGCTGCTACTGTGGGCGCGCAGGCGGGGATGTTACTGTTAAGGACTCTGTAGTCCACCGTGGCTCTCCACGAATTATCCGGCTTCCTAACCGGCCATAATGGGGAGTTCACGTGTGTGGCTATCGGCCTCAACACGCCCTGCTGCACCAAGGAAGACATTGCTGCCTCCATATCGGGTTCTGCTTCTTTGGGGAAGTTATACTGCTTTTGGGGTCGGGTCATGGGGTCCCCATCTACGCTGACCTCAAACCCGACCACCCTCCCACAATCGTGCTTGTGGGTTGCAAACGCGTGCATATTATCTGTCACGTACGTCTGCATGTCCGTTGGGACATCTGCGACCATAAGCCTGAGGTCGTAGCCTCCGGATGGCTGTACGGTACACAGGACCCCTGTTTCTTCCTCCCCTTGAATTACCATTACTTCGCCCTTTTCCCCTTTAGCCCCCCAGAGACAGTGATTTCTGAGGTCCACGAGGATCCCGTGTCCCGCTAGCAGATCGGACCCGAGAATACCTCTTCCACCCCCCTTTTGCCATGCCATCAGTATACACTTCCACTTAAAGCGAAGTGTTCCTAAACGAATGGATAGCGGGAGGGAAAACGTGCCAGCCTGTTCTTTCCCTGTGAACCCTGCTAGCGTGAATGGGACCTTGGTAGATAGCGGCGAGTCAAAAGGGTCATCTGTATGGATTATGGTGCAAGAAGCTCCCGTGTCCAACAGATAACTGCCCTTTTGTTTCTCTACCTCCATCTCCACCACAGGTCGCCTCCACGCATCATAGCTGAGCGGACACAGGTAGACGGGCTGTGCTGGTTCTAGTCATGGGGCACTATTAGACGGTCCTGCGGCACCTACGGGGCCGGTTGCGACCGCCACCTGTCCACGCGCATTTAAAACCATCTTGCGCATGACTCCTAACACTGCTTCGAGGTCTTCGGGAGAGGTGGGTACCTTTGCTTCCTTAGCCGGGACAGGCGCCTGGGCTCGGACCGCGGGATTCTTATCCTTGGAATCCTTCCAAGGGTTCCTGCAGTGCTTGCGCCAGTGCCCTGTCTTCCCACACCCGTAACAGGCATTGCTTGCCGGTGGGGCGCGATTACCCTCCTGATGCCACTCTCTTTGAGCCGGGGCTGCGGGTCGTACCTCATGTACTCTTCCCTTAAAGGGACGTGTTGCCATACCCCTTATGTTACGGTAACCTAACGTGAGTCGATTCAAGACCGACTCTTCCGTAAGGTTGAGGTCATTGGGATCGAACCAGGCTTTTGCCTGCTCTCTAACGGCTGGTAAACTGTTGGCTATTATGCACCTAAGCCAATGAATTAAAGCGGCGCCTTCCACATCTTCGCGTTCGGGCGCACCTAGACAGCTGCGCTCATATACTGGCCACAGCCTGTCGGCAAAAACCTTCGGGGGTTCTCCCTCCATCTGCACTGTCTGTCCCACTCTAGCAAACGGACCTCCGTCGTTCGCTCCCACTACTTCTAGGACCTCATTTTTCAATTCCTCATAACTTTTATTACCCCTCTTGCTATCGCCTGAGAGACACTGAAGGACCGAGCTATCTAACGAGAACAGCAGCATTTTTGCTGTCTCCCCATCATCGCAGCCGTTGATGGCTGCGGCTTGCTCAACTTCCCTAAAATGTACGGAAGGGTCGTCTATCTCGGTCAGCTTCCTTACGTGGTTTATCATAGCCCTCAGCTGATGTGAACTGTGAGGCAACACCAGCTGTCCGAGGAGATCCCCCGGTTCTTCCCCACCGTTTCTGCTTGGGCCCCTTTTAATCCCCGTTACTGGATACAACGATCCCTTTTCTACTTCCTTTTCAACGGGCTCTTTTGTTTCTTCCGTTGCTTCCTCCCTAACCCAGGTTTCTGAATAGCTGGGTGGCGCGGAGGGCGCAGTGGCTACTACCTCTTCTGCTTTACTTGGTGGGGAATTTCTAAATCTCTCATTTACTAGCGGCTGGCGTGCCGACGGATTAATAAGGCACACCATGCCGTTCGCATTATTCACGGCCCTTTTGAGGCTCTCTATCTCTTTTTCGCAGGCGCTATGGTCGGCTCCCTGAAACTTATCCTCAAGGGCCAACTTATACGCCGACCTAACCCCCATTAAGCTCTCTTCTTGAGTTCTTATCTGGGCAGCTTGACGGTTACATCTTTCCTTCATCCTATTTTCGTTTAATTTTGCTTCAGTGATCTGGCACTCGAGATACTCTACCCTTGTTTTAAGGTAGCTGGAGACTTCCTGGCTTTCCTGGCGTAACTCATTTAAACTCTTAATGAGCACCTCCCCTCCAGAAACCTTCTCCTCCATTTCCTCCTCTAACTGCTTGATTCGAGCGGTTAGCGCTGTATTGGTCTGGTTTGAAATCTGGACCTGCCTTTTGTAGCACATAAGCCAGACTGCTTTCTCAACTGCCTTTTTATGCTCCTTACTATCCGTCCACCTTTCAGCTGCCTCTAGTGGGCTCTTATCCGCTAACAATTCGCTTATCCACTTTTTCGTTAGATTAACCTTTCCAAACACGTAATCCGCTATCTTTTCCTGCATCACATTTCGTACAGTCATTCCAAAATCCAACACACCACCCTCTCGCTGCCAATGTCCTGCCGCGGTCGCCATTTTCTGTAAGGGATACTCTCCTGACCCTGCGTGTCTCGTAACCTGTGAGGTTCACGCGGCTCTGTGCAGCCTGTATGTCAGTGCGGGTCTAGGCCTGGTCTCCAGCCAGTCTGGGAACACTAGACACCCCTGTGAGTGGTTCGAATCACTCTCCCTTACGGTTCTAGACACTGGACTTAGATGCGAGAGCAGTAATGGAGATAAAACTCATGTAGACTTGGTTTGAACGGTACGAAATGGAAAATCTTTATTGCATGATACTTAAAATTATGAAATACATGTCATATGCACAGATGAATGACAGTACAATCTTACAAACAGTTATAATCACTCTTAGGGAAACGAGGAACGACCAGCACAACGTAAATAGGGCACACATTACAAATATCCTTAAACTTTCAACCCTCCCCTATCAATAACTATCCTAAAACTAGCTTCGTAGGATCCCGAGACTCATGCTCACCACTCGTAATAACTCGGAGAAAATCCCGAATAGCTGATCGGATGTTTTTCACCGCAGCACCCACGTGTTGGTCAGGAGATCTCCTGGTCCCACTTGTTTACTGCTTCTGCTGCTCGGTCAGTCGGCTGGACCGTCCGCTGTAGTGAAGACCTCTGTTGGTGGACTTTACAGTTCAGTCGAGGAGCACCGTTGTCAATATCATTGATACGATGTGTTTGCACAGTCCAGTTATCGTCGATGCAATATGTCTTGTTAAAGAAGAAAACTTCGTTGTCAAGAAGACTTGGCTGATCGACCTACAGGCGCGGTCGGGATTTACTGACCGTGGCGATGGATAAGGTCTTCTTCTCTTCTCCTCTCATCTCATCTCATCTCATCTCATCCCGGGCCTTCGGTTCCGCTGCCAGCTACCAACATAGGTCTTTGCAACAGTCTTTCACCCAGGAGCAGCCACGATGATAACAGCAGCAAGCGGCAAGAGTCACGAACACGAGGCAGGAGCAAGAATCAAGAGTCAAGAGACAGAATGGACGGTTTGGGCCTGCAATTATAGTGCACAGTTCTTCCGTTTCCCGCCCAACTATAATGTCCATTCTTTTGTTTAAGGTTTGGCGCCCAAAAAGTCCTGTATGGGTGATCTCTGTCTTTAATGGGTTTCGGGGCTACTCCTGAATGTTTGAGTACCTGCTAATACTTCTCCCATTGTTAAATCGGTCGGTGTTCCCCCTGGAGGGGTTTGGGGCTTCCAAGTGTCCTGTATAACTACCTGCTAACGGCTCTCTCATCGTAGAGCCGTTGGGAGTTTACATATTAATGTCCTTTGGATGGGCCCTTGATGGCTTTCCTTAGTACCTGGGAGACCGATTCCAGTATCGATGTTTATACTGTAAACCCATAATGTCCTGTGTATTGTCTTCACTGTGCTGAATCGTTATCGATCCTGCAAAAATGTTTATTGGAACGCCATCTTGTCTGCCTGCCGAAAAGTCTCGAATGTTCTGTCACGCGGTGCGGCGGCCATTTTACAGGCTGCTTGTGTCCAATTTAAACCTGACAGCATTCCGCTGAAATAAAAGCTGTTTTGAATGAAACTTGTGTTTTTTTCCTTAATAAAATGAAATCGCGATAATTGCGAATTCTACAGCAGGTACCGCATGGGTTAGATACAGTGTCCCATCAAACACTCCCAGGGCAAGTACAGCACAGGTTAAATACAGAGTAAAGCTCCCTCTACACTGTCCCATCAAACACTTCCAGGGCCGGTACAGCACGGGTTAGATACAGAGTAAAGCTCCCTCCACACTGTCCCATCAAACACGCCCAGGCCAGGTACAGCACAGGTTAGATACAGCGTAAAGCTCCCTCTACACTGTCTCATCAAACACTCCCAGGGCAGGTACACCAAGGGTAGGATACAGAGTAAGGCTCCCTCTACACTGTCCCATCAAACACTCCCAGGGCAGATACAGCAGGGGTCAGATACAGAGTAAGGCTCCCTCTACACTGTCACATCAAACACTCCCAGGACAGGTACATCACGGGTCAGATACAGAGTAAAGCTCCCTCGACACTGTCACAATCAAACACTGCCAGGGCAGGAACACCACGGGTAAGTTACAGAGTAAAGCTCCCTCTACACTGGCCCATCAAACACTCCCAGGTCAAGTCCAGCACAGGTTAGATACAGAGTAAAGCTCCCTCGACACTGTCCCATCAAACACTCCCAGGGCAGGTACAGCCCACGCTGGATAGAGATTAAAGCTCACTCTACACTGTCCGCTCAAACACTCCCAGGGCAGGTACTTCTCGGGTTAGATACCGAGTAAACTCTCTCTGCACTGACCCAGTGAAACACTGCCAGGGCAGTTATAGCACGGGTTAGATACAGAGTAAAGCTCCCTCTACACTGTCCGATCAAACACTCCCAGGGCAGGTACAACACGGGTCAGATACAAAGTAAAGCTCCCTCTACACTGTCCCATCAAACACTACCAGGGCAGGTACAGCACGGGTTTGATACAGAGTAAACCTCCCTCTACACTCTCCCATCAAACACTCCCAGGGCAGGTACAGCACAGGTTAGATACAGAGTAAAGCTCCCTCTACACTATCCCATCAAACACTCCCGGGACAGGTACAGCACGGGTCAGATACAAAGTAAAGCTCCCTCTATACTGTCCCATCCAACACTCCCAGGGCAGATATAGCACGGGTTAGATACAGAGTAAAACACTCTCTGCACTGTCCCATTAAACACTCCCAGGGCAGGTACCGCATGGGTGAGATACAGAGTAACGTTCACTCTACAATGTCCCATCAAACACTCCCAGGGCAAGTACAGCACAGGTTAAATACAGAGTAAAGCTCCCTCTACACTGTCCCATCAAACACTTCCAGGGCAGGTACAGCCCACGCAGGATAGAGATTAAAGCTCACTCTACACTGTCCGCTCAAATACTCCCAAGGCAGGTACTTCACGGGTTAGATACAGAGTAAACACTCTCCACACTGCCCCAGTGAAACGTTGCCAGGGCAGTTATAGCATGGGTTAGATACAGAGTATAAAACTCTCGACATAGTTCCATCAAACACTCCCAGGGCAGGTACAGCACGGGTCAGATACAGAGTAAAGCGCCCTCTACACTGTCACAATCAAACACGGCCAGGGCAGGTACACCACAGGTTAGATACATAGCAAAGCTCTCTCTACACTTTCCCATCAAACACTCCCAGGGCAGGTCCAGTATGGATTGGATACAGAGTAAAGCTCCCTCTACACTGTCCCATCGTACACTCCCAGGGCAGGTGCAGCACGGGTCAGATACAGAGTAAGGCTCCCTCTGCACTGTCCCATCAAACACTCCCAGGGAAGGTACAGCATGGGTCAGGTACAGAGTAATGCTCCCTTTACACTGTCCCATCAAACGCTCCCAGGGCAGGTTCAGCACAGGTTAGATACAGAGTAAAGCTCCCTCTACACTGTCCCATCAAACACTCCCAGGGCAGGTATATCACGGGTCAGATACAGAGTAAAGCTCCCTCTACACTGTCCCATCAAACACACCCAGGCCAGGTACAGCACGGGTTAGATACAGTGTAAACTCTCTCTACACTGCCCCAGTGAAACACTGCCAGGGCAGTTATAGCACGGGTTAGATACAGAGTAAAAAACTCTCGACATAGTCCCATCAAACACTCCCAGGGCAGGTACAGCACGGGTCAGATACAGAGTAAAGCGCCCCCTACACTGTCACAATCAAACACGGCCAGGGCAGGTACACCACAGGTTAGATACAGAGTAAAGCTCTCTCTACACTTTCCCATCAAACACTCCCAGGGCAGGTACAACATGGGTTAGATACAAAATAAAGCTCCCTCTACACTGTCCCATTAAAAACTCCCAGGGCAGGTCCAGCATGGATTGGATACAGAGTAAAGCTCCCTCTGCACTGTCCCAACAAACACTCCCAGGGCAAGCACAGCACAGGTTAGATACAGTGTAAAGCTCCCTCTGTACTGTCCCATCCAACACTCTCAGGGCAGATACAGCACAGGTTAGATACAGAGTAAAGCTCCCTCTACACTGTCCCATCAAACACGCCCAGGGCAGATACAGCACGGGTCAGATACAGAGTAAGGCTCCCTCTACACTATCCCATCAAACACTACTAGGGCAGGTACAGCACGGGTTTGATACAGAGTAAAGCTCCCTCTACACTGTCCCATCAAACACTCACAGGGCAGGTACAGCACAGGTTAGATACAGAGTAAAGCTCCCTCTACACTGTCCCATCAAACACTTCCAGGGCCGGTACAGCACGGGTTAGATACAGAGTAAAGCTCCCTCCACACTGTCCCATCAAACACTCCCAGGGAAGGTACAGCACGGGTTAGATACAGAGTAAAGCTCCCTTTACACTGTCCCATCAAACACTGCCAGGCCCGGTACAGCACGGGTTAGATACAGAGTATAGCTCCCTTTACACTGTCCCATCAAACGCTCCCAGGGCAGGTACAGCACAGGTTCGATACAGAGTAAAGCTCCCTCTCTACTGTCCCATCAAACACGCCCAGGCCAGGTACAGCACAGGTTACATACAGATTAAAGCTCCCTCTACACTGTCCCACCAAACACTCCCAGGGCAGGTACAGCACGGGTTAGATACAGAGTTAAGCTCCCTCTGCACTGTCCCATCATACACTCCCAGGGCAGGTACAGCACGGGTTAGATCCAGAGTAAAGCTCCCTCGACACTGTCCCATCAAACACTCCCAGGGCAGGTACAGCACGGGTTAGATACAGAGTTAAGCTCCCTCTACACTGTCCCATCATACACTCCCAGGGCAGGTACAGCACGGGTTAGATACAGAGTAAAGCTCCCTCTACACTGTCCCATCAAACACTCCCAGGGCAGGTACAACAGGGGTCAGATACATGGTAAGGCTCCCTCTACACTGTCCCATCAAACACTCCCAGGGCAGATACAGCACGGGTCAGATACAGCGTAATGCTCCCTCTACACTGTCACATCAAACACTCCCAGCACAGGTACATCACCGTTCAGATACAGAGTAAAGCTCCCTCGACACTGTCACAATCAAACACTGCCAGGGCAGGTACACCACGGGTTTGATACAGAGTAAAGCTCCCTCTACACCGGCCCATCAAACACTCCCAGGGCAAGTACAGCATGGGTTAGATGCAGAGTAAAGCTCCCTCGACAGTGTCCCATCAAACACTCCCAGGGCAGGCACAGCACGGGTTAGATACAGAGTAAACTCTCTCTGCACTGTCACATCAAACACTCCCAGGGCAGGTACATCACGGGTCAGATGCAGAGTAAAGCTCCCTCTACACTGTCCCATCAAACACTCCCAGGACAGGTGCAGCATGGGTTAGATACAGAGTAAAGCTCCCTCTACACTGTCCCATCAAACACTCCCAGGGCAGGTACAGCACGGGTCGATACAGAGTAAGGCTCCCTCTACACTGTCCCATCAAACACTCCCAGGGCAGGTACAGCACAGGTTAGATAGAGAGTAAAGCTCCCTCTACACTGTCCCATTCAACACTCCCAGGGCAGGTACAGCACAGGTTAGATACAGAGTAAAGCTCCCTCTACACTGTCTCATCAAACACTCCAGAAAGAGGCAGAGTCCCAGAAAGAGGCAGAGTCCCAGAAAGAGGCAGAGTCCCAGAAAGAGGCAGAGTCCCAGAAAGAGGCAATGTCCCAGAAAGAGGCAGAGTCCCAGAAAGAGGCAGAGTCCCAGAAAGAGGCAGAGTCCCAGAAAGAGGCAATGTCCCAGAAAGAGGCAGAGTCCCAGAAAGAGGCAGAGTCCCAGAAAGAGGCAGAGTCCCAGAAAGAGGCAGATGTCCCAGAAAGAGGCAGAGTCCCAGAAAGAGGCAGAGTCCCAGAAAGAGGCAGAGTCCCAGAAAAGGGAGAGTCCAAGAAAGAGGCAGAGTCCCAGAGAGAGGCAGAGTCCCAGAGAGACAGAGTCCCAGAAAGAGGCAGATACCCAGAAAGAGGCAGAGTCCCAGAAAGAGGCAGAGTCCCAGAAAGAGGCAGAGTCCCAGAAAGAGGCAGAGTCACAGAAAGAGACAGAGTCCCAGAAAGAGGCAGAGTCCCAGAAAGAGGCAGAGTCCCAGAAAGAGGCAGAGTCCCAGAAAGAGGCAGAGTCACAGAAAGAGGCAGAGTCCCAGAAAGAGGCAGAGTCCCAGAAAGAGGCAGAGTCCCAGAAAGAGGCAGAGTCCCAGAAAGAGGCAATGTCCCTGAAAGAGGCAGAGTCCCAGAAAGAGGCAGAGTCCCAGAAAGAGGCAGAGTCCCAGAAAGAGGCAGAATCCCAGAAAGAGGCAATGTCCCAGAAAGAGGCAGAGTCCCAGAAAGAGGCAATGTCCCAGAAAGAGGCAGAGTCCCAGAAAGAGGCAGAGTCCCAGAAAGAGGCAGAGACCCAGAAAGAGGCAGATTTCCCAGAAAGAGGCAGAGTCCCAGAAAGAGGCAGAGTCCCAGAAAGAGGCAGAGACCCAGAAAGAGGCATAGACCCAGAAAGAGGCAGATGTCCCAGAAAGAGGCAGAGTCCCAGAAAGAGGCAGAGTCCCAGAAAGAGGCAGAGTCCCAGAAGAGGCAGAGTCCAAGAAAGAGGCAGAGTCCCAGAAAGAGGCAGAGTCCCAGAAAGAGGCAGAGTCCCAGAAAAAGGCAGAGTCCCAGAAAGAGGCAGAGTCCTAGAAAGAGGCAGAGTCCCAGAGAGACACAGTCCCAGATAGCGGCAGAGTCCCAAGAGAGGCAGAGTCCCAGAGAAAGGCAGAGTCCCAGAGAGAGGCAGATTTCCAGAAAGAGTCAGAGTCACAGAAAGAGGCAGAGTCCCAGAAAGAGGCAGAGTCCCAGAAAGAGGCAGATACCCAGAAAGTTGCAGAGTCCCAGAAAGAGGCAGAGTCCCAGAAAGAGGCAGTCCCAGAAAGAGGCAGAGTCCCAGAAGAGGCAGAGTCCCAGAGAGACAGAGTCCCAGAAAGAGGCAGATACCCAGAAAGAGGCAGAGTCCCAGAAAGAGGCAGAGTCCCAGAAAGAGGCAGAGTCCCAGAAAGAGGCAGAGTCCCAGAAAGAGGCAGAGTCCCAGAAAGAGGCAGATTTCCAGAAAGAGTCAGAGTCACAGAAAGAGGCAGAGTCCCAGAAAGAGGCAGAGTCCCAGAAAGAGGCAGAGTCCAGAAAGAGGCAGAGTCCCAGAAAGAGGCAGAGTCCCAGAAAGAGGCAGAGTCCCAGAAAGAGGCAGAGTCCCAGAAAGAGGCAGAGTCCCAGAAAGAGGCAGAGTCCCAGAAAGAGGCAGAGTCCCAGAAAGAGGCAGAGTCCCAGAAAGAGGCAGAGTCCCAGAAAGAGGCAGAGTCCCAGAAAGAGGCAGAGTCCCAGAAAGAGGCAGAGTCCCAGAAAGAGGCAGAGTCCCAGAAAGAGGCAGAGTCCCAGAAAGAGGCAGAGTCCCAGAAAGAGGCAGAGTCCCAGAAGAGGCAGAGTCCCAGAAGAGGCAGAGTCCCAGAAAGAGGCAGAGTCCCAGAAAGAGGCAGAGTCCCAGAAAGAGGCAGAGTCCCAGAAAGAGGCAGAGTCCCAGAAAGAGGCAGAGTCCCAGAAGAGCAGAGTCCCAGAAAGAGGCAGAGTCCCAGAAAGAGGCAGAGTCCCAGAAAGAGGCAGAGTCCCAGAAAGAGGCAGAGTCCCAGAAAGAGGCAGAGTCCCAGAAAGAGGCAGAGTCCCAGAAAGAGGCAGAGTCCAGAAAGAGGCAGAGTCCCAGAAAGAGGCAGAGTCCCAGAAAGAGGCAGAGTCCCAGAAAGAGGCAGAGTCCCAGAAAGAGGCAGAGTCCCAGAAAGAGGCAGAGTCCCAGAAAGAGGCAGAGTCCCAGAAAGAGGCAGAGTCCCAGAAAGAGGCAAGTCCCAGAAAGAGGCAGAGTCCCAGAAAGAGGCAGAGTCCCAGAAAGAGGCAGAGTCCCAGAAAGAGGCAGAGTCCCAGAAAGAGGCAGAGTCCCAGAAAGAGGCAGAGTCCCAGAAAGAGGCAGAGTCCCAGAAAGAGGCAGAGTCCCAGAAAGAGGCAGAGTCCCAGAGAGACAGAGTCCCAGATAGAGGCAGAGTCCCAGAAGAGGCAGAGTCCCAGAAAGAGGCAGAGTCCCAGAAAGAGGCAGAGTCCCAGAAAGAGGCAGAGTCCCAGAAGAGGCAGAGTCCCAGAAAGAGGCAGAGTCCCAGAAGAGGCAGAGTCCCAGAAAGAGGCAGAGTCCCAGAAAGAGGCAGAGTCCCAGAAAGAGGCAGAGTCCCAGAAAGAGGCAGAGTCCCAGAAAGAGGCAGAGTCCCAGAAAGAGGCAGAGTCCCAGAAAGAGGCAGAGTCCCAGAAAGAGGCAGAGTCCCAGAAAGAGGCAGAGTCCCAGAAGAGGCAGAGTCCCAGAAAGAGGCAGAGTCCCAGAGAGAGGCAGAGTCCCAGAGAGACAGAGTCCCAGAAAGAGGCAGAGTCCCAGAAAGAGGCAGAGTCCCAGAAAGAGGCAGAGTCCCAGAAAGAGGCAGAGTCCCAGAAAGAGGCAGAGTCCCAGAAAGAGGCAGAGTCCCAGAAAGAGGCAGAGTCCCAGAAAGAGGCAGAGTCCCAGAAAGAGGCAGAGTCCCAGAAAGAGGCAGAGTCCCAGAAAGAGGCAGAGTCCCAGAAAGAGGCAGAGTCCCAGAAAGAGGCAGAGTCCCAGAAAGAGGCAGAGTCCCAGAAAGAGGCAGAGTCCCAGAAAGAGGCAGAGTCCCAGAAAGAGGCAGAGTCCCAGAAAGAGGCAGAGTCCCAGAAAGAGGCAGAGTCCCAGAAAGAGGCAGAGTCCCAGAAAGAGGCAGAGTCCCAGAAAGAGGCAGAGTCCCAGAAAGAGGCAGAGTCCCAGAAAGAGGCAGAGTCCCAGAAAGAGGCAGAGTCCCAGAAAGAGGCAGAGTCCCAGAAAGAGGCAGAGTCCCAGAAAGAGGCAGAGTCCCAGAAAGAGGCAGAGTCCCAGAAAGAGGCAGAGTCCCAGAAAGAGGCAGAGTCCCAGAAAGAGGCAGAGTCCCAGAAAGAGGCAGAGTCCCAGAAAGAGGCAGAGTCCCAGAAAGAGGCAGAGTCCCAGAAAGAGGCAGAGTCCCAGAAAGAGGCAGAGTCCCAGAAAGAGGCAGAGTCCCAGAAAGAGGCAGAGTCCCAGAAAGAGGCAGAGTCCCAGAAAGAGGCAGAGTCCCAGAAAGAGGCAGAGTCCCAGAAAGAGGCAGAGTCCCAGAAAGAGGCAGAGTCCCAGAAAGAGGCAGAGTCCCAGAAAGAGGCAGAGTCCCAGAAAGAGGCAGAGTCCCAGAAAGAGGCAGAGTCCCAGAAAGAGGCAGAGTCCCAGAAAGAGGCAGAGTCCCAGAAAGAGGCAGAGTCCCAGAAAGAGGCAGAGTCCCAGAAAGAGGCAGAGTCCCAGAAAGAGGCAGAGTCCCAGAAAGAGGCAGAGTCCCAGAAAGAGGCAGAGTCCCAGAAAGAGGCAGAGTCCCAGAAAGAGGCAGAGTCCCAGAAAGAGGCAGAGTCCCAGAAAGAGGCAGAGTCCCAGAAAGAGGCAGAGTCCCAGAAAGAGGCAGAGTCCCAGAAAGAGGCAGAGTCCCAGAAAGAGGCAGAGTCCCAGAAAGAGGCAGAGTCCCAGAAAGAGGCAGAGTCCCAGAAAGAGGCAGAGTCCCAGAAAGAGGCAGAGTCCCAGAAAGAGGCAGAGTCCCAGAAAGAGGCAGAGTCCCAGAAAGAGGCAGAGTCCCAGAAAGAGGCAGAGTCCCAGAAAGAGGCAGAGTCCCAGAAAGAGGCAGAGTCCCAGAAAGAGGCAGAGTCCCAGAAAGAGGCAGAGTCCCAGAAAGAGGCAGAGTCCCAGAAAGAGGCAGAGTCCCAGAAAGAGGCAGAGTCCCAGAAAGAGGCAGAGTCCCAGAAAGAGGCAGAGTCCCAGAAAGAGGCAGAGTCCCAGAAAGAGGCAGAGTCCCAGAAAGAGGCAGAGTCCCAGAAAGAGGCAGAGTCCCAGAAGAGGCAGAGTCCCAGAAAGAGGCAGAGTCCCAGAAAGAGGCAGAGTCCCAGAAAGAGGCAGAGTCCCAGAAAGAGGCAGAGTCCCAGAAAGAGGCAGAGTCCCAGAAAGAGGCAGAGTCCCAGAAAGAGGCAGAGTCCCAGAAAGAGGCAGAGTCCCAGAAAGAGGCAGAGTCCCAGAAAGAGGCAGAGTCCCAGAAAGAGGCAGAGTCCCAGAAAGAGGCAGAGTCCCAGAAAGAGGCAGAGTCCCAGAAAGAGGCAGAGTCCCAGAAAGAGGCAGAGTCCCAGAAAGAGGCAGAGTCCCAGAAAGAGGCAGAGTCCCAGAAAGAGGCAGAGTCCCAGAAAGAGGCAGAGTCCCAGAAAGAGGCAGAGTCCCAGAAAGAGGCAGAGTCCCAGAAAGAGGCAGAGTCCCAGAAAGAGGCAGAGTCCCAGAAAGAGGCAGAGTCCCAGAAAGAGGCAGAGTCCCAGAAAGAGGCAGAGTCCCAGAAAGAGGCAGAGTCCCAGAAAGAGGCAGAGTCCCAGAAAGAGGCAGAGTCCCAGAAAGAGGCAGAGTCCCAGAAAGAGGCAGAGTCCCAGAAAGAGGCAGAGTCCCAGAAAGAGGCAGAGTCCCAGAAAGAGGCAGAGTCCCAGAAAGAGGCAGAGTCCCAGAAAGAGGCAGAGTCCCAGAAAGAGGCAGAGTCCCAGAAAGAGGCAGAGTCCCAGAAAGAGGCAGAGTCCCAGAAAGAGGCAGAGTCCCAGAAAGAGGCAGAGTCCCAGAAAGAGGCAGAGTCCCAGAAAGAGGCAGAGTCCCAGAAAGAGGCAGAGTCCCAGAAAGAGGCAGAGTCCCAGAAAGAGGCAGAGTCCCAGAAAGAGGCAGAGTCCCAGAAAGAGGCAGAGTCCCAGAAAGAGGCAGAGTCCCAGAAAGAGGCAGAGTCCCAGAAAGAGGCAGAGTCCCAGAAAGAGGCAGAGTCCCAGAAAGAGGCAGAGTCCCAGAAAGAGGCAGAGTCCCAGAAAGAGGCAGAGTCCCAGAAAGAGGCAGAGTCCCAGAAAGAGGCAGAGTCCCAGAAAGAGGCAGAGTCCCAGAAAGAGGCAGAGTCCCAGAAAGAGGCAGAGTCCCAGAAAGAGGCAGAGTCCCAGAAAGAGGCAGAGTCCCAGAAAGAGGCAGAGTCCCAGAAAGAGGCAGAGTCCCAGAAAGAGGCAGAGTCCCAGAAAGAGGCAGAGTCCCAGAAAGAGGCAGAGTCCCAGAAAGAGGCAGAGTCCCAGAAAGAGGCAGAGTCCCAGAAAGAGGCAGAGTCCCAGAAAGAGGCAGAGTCCAGAAGAGGCAGAGTCCCAGAAAGAGGCAGAGTCCCAGAAGAGGCAGAGTCCCAGAAAGAGCAAGAGCAGATTCCAGAAAGAGGCAGAGTCCCAGAAAGAGGCAGATCCCAGAAAGAGGCAGAGTCCCAGAAAGAGGCAGATTCCAGAAAGAGGCAGAGTCCAGAAAGAGGCAGAGTCCAGAAAGAGGCAGAGTCCCAGAAAGAGGCAGAGTCCCAGAGAAAGGCAGAGTCCCTGAGAGAGACAGAGTCCCAGAAAGAGGCAGAGTCCCAGAAAGAGGCAGAGTCCCAGAAAGAGGCAGAGTCCCAGAAAGAGGCAGAGTCCCAGAAAGAGGCAGAGTCCCAGAAAGAGGCAGAGTCCCAGAAAGAGGCAGAGTCCCAGAAAGAGGCAGAGTCCCAGAAAGAGGCAGAGTCCCAGAAAGAGGCAGAGTCCCAGAAAGAGGCAGAGTCCCAGAAAGAGGCAGAGTCCCAGAAAGAGGCAGAGTCCCAGAAAGAGGCAGAGTCCCAGAAAGAGGCAGAGTCCCAGAAAGAGGCAGAGTCCCAGAAAGAGGCAGAGTCCCAGAGAGAGCAGAGTCCCAGAAAGAGGCAGAGTCCCAGAAAGAGGCAGAGTCCCAGAAAGAGGCAGAGTCCCAGAAGAGGCAGAGTCCCAGAAAGAGGCAGAGTCCCAGAAAGAGGCAGAGTCCCAGAAAGAGGCAGAGTCCCAGAAAGAGGCAGAGTCCCAGAAAGAGGCAGAGTCCCAGAAAGAGGCAGAGTCCCAGAAAGAGGCAGAGTCCCAGAAAGAGGCAGAGTCCCAGAAAGAGGCAGAGTCCCAGAAAGAGGCAGAGTCCCAGAAAGAGGCAGAGTCCCAGAAAGAGGCAGAGTCCCAGAGAGACATAGTCCCAGATAGAGGCAGAGTCCCAAGAGAGGCAGAGTCCCAGAAAGAGGCAGAGTCCCAGAAAGAGGCAGAGTCCCAGAAAGAGGCAGAGTCCCAGAAAGAGGCAGAGTCCCAGAAAGAGGCAGAGTCCCAGAAAGAGGCAGAGTCCCAGAAAGAGGCAGAGTCCCAGAAAGAGGCAGAGTCCCAGAAAGAGGCAGAGTCCCAGAAAGAGGCAGAGTCCCAGAAAGAGGCAGAGTCCCAGAAAGAGGCAGAGTCCCAGAAAGAGGCAGAGTCCCAGAAAGAGGCAGAGTCCCAGAAAGAGGCAGAGTCCCAGAAAGAGGCAGAGTCCCAGAAAGAGGCAGAGTCCCAGAAGAGGCAGAGTCCCAGAAAGAGGCAGAGTCCCAGAAGAGGCAGAGTCCCAGAGAAAGGCAGAGTCCCAGAAGAGGCAGAGTCCCAGAAAGAGGCAGAGTCCCAGAAAGAGGCAGAGTCCCAGAAAGAGGCAGAGTCCCAGAAAGAGGCAGAGTCCCAGAAAGAGGCAGAGTCCCAGAAAGAGGCAGAGTCCCAGAAAGAGGCAGAGTCCCAGAAAGAGGCAGAGTCCCAGAAAGAGGCAGAGTCCCAGAAAGAGGCAGAGTCCCAGAAAGAGGCAGAGTCCCAGAAAGAGGCAGAGTCCCAGAGAGACAGAGTCCCAGATAGAGGCAGAGTCCCAGAAGAGGCAGAGTCCCAGAAAGAGGCAGAGTCCCAGAAAGAGGCAGAGTCCCAGAAAGAGGCAGAGTCCCAGAAAGAGGCAGAGTCCCAGAAAGAGGCAGAGTCCCAGAAAGAGGCAGAGTCCCAGAAAGAGGCAGATCCCAGAAAGAGGCAGAGTCCCAGAAAGAGGCAGAGTCCCAGAAAGAGGCAGAGTCCCAGAAAGAGGCAGAGTCCCAGAAAGAGGCAGAGTCCCAGAGAGACATAGTCCCAGAAAGAGGCAGCGTCCCAGAAAGAGGCAGAGTCCCAGAGAGACAGAGTCCCAGATAGTGGCAGAGTCCCAGATAGAGGCAGAGTCCCAGAAAGAGGCAGAGTCCCAGAAAGAGGCAGAGTCCCAGAAAGAGGCAGAGTCCCAGAAAGAGGCAGAGTCCCAGAAAGAGGCAGAGTCCCAGAAAGAGGCAGAGTCCCAGAAAGAAGCAGAGTCCCAGAAAGAGGCATAGTCACAGAGAGACATAGTCCCAGAAAGAGGCAGCGTCCCAGAAAGAGGCAGAGTCCCAGAGAGACAGATTCCCAGATCGTGGCAGAGTCCCAGATAGAGGCAGAGTCCCAGAAAGAGGCAGAGTCCCAGAAAGAGGCAGAGTCCCAGAAAGAGGCAGAGTCCCAGAAAGAGGCAGAGTCCCAGAAAGAGGCAGAGTCCCAGAAAGAGGCAAAGTCCCAGAAAGAGGCAGAGTCCCAGAAAGAGGCAGAGTCCCAGAAAGAGGCAGAGTCCCAGAAAGAGGCAGAGTCCCAGAAAGAGGCAGAGTCCCAGAAAGAGGCAGAGTCCCAGAAAGAGGCAGAGTCCCAGAAAGAGGCAGAGTCCCAGAAAGAGGCAGAGTCCCAGAAAGAGGCAGAGTCCCAGAAAGAGGCAGAGTCCCAGAAAGAGGCAGAGTCCCAGAAAGAGGCAGAGTCCCAGAGAGACACAGTCCCCGATAGCGGCAGAATCCCAAGAGAGGCAGAGTCCCAGAGAAAGGCAGAGGCGGCGGACCTGGGTTGAGCAACAGCGGCGAGGCGGCGGCGGCAAAAGGCGGCAGAGACCAGGTAGGCCCACAGAGGCGGCGGACCTGGGTGGAGCAACAGCGGCGAGGCGGCGGCGGTAAAAGGCGGCAGAGACCAGGTAGGCCCACAGAGGCGGCGGACCTGGGTGGAGCAGCGGCGGCGGTAAAAGGCGGCAGAGACCAGGTAGGCTTTCACCAAGCCGAGAGCAGGAGAGAGGTAAAAAATAATCGAAGTGTGACGTCACCAGAAAGCAGGTAAGTGATTGGTTGGTGAGTATTTCTCTTTTTTTTATACAAAACTTCAATTTTATTGTTTCTCGGGTATCTGTGGTGTAGCAGAGACTGCTGGCATAAATTAACTGAAGGGTAAATAATACATTTTTAATTAATTACATAGAATGGGAGAGCAGGTGATGTGTTACTGCTGCAATATGTGGGAGCTGGTGGACACCATTGATGTTCACGGTGAACACATTTGCAGTAAGTGTTGGCTGCTCGAGGAACTCCGGCTCCGTGTTGATGAGCTGGAGTCCGAGCTTCAAACACTGCGACACATCAGGGAGGGGGAGAGTTACCTGGACTCCGTGTTTCAGGAGGTAGTCACACCAATTAGAGTAACTAATTCAGAAGTAGCCCGTGGTCAGGGACAGGAAGGTGTGACTACGAGTGAGGCAGGTACAGGGATCCAGGAGGTAGTGTTGGAGGAGCCGCAGCCCTTGCTCTTGTCCAACAGGTTCGAGGCTCTTACTCCCTGTGTGGATAGGAGCGGGGACTGCAGGGAGGATGAGCAACCTGGCCACAGCACCGTGGTAAGGGGGGCCATTCAAGTGGGGGGAGTAAAAAGAAATGTTGTAGTGGTAGGGGATAGTATCATTAGGGGGATAGATAGGGTTCTTTGCAGCCAAGAGCGAGAGTCCCGAAGGCTGTGTTGCCTGCCCGGTGCCAGGGTTAAGGACATCTCCTCTGGGCTGGAGAGAAACTTGGAGTGGGAGGGGGAGGATCCAGTTGTCGTGGTCCATGTTGGTACCAATGACATAGATAGGACAAGGAAAGAGGTTCTGCTGAGGGAGTTTGAGCAGCTAGGGGCCAAATTAAAAAGCAGAACCTCGAGGGTAATAATCTCTGGATTACTACCTGAGCCACGAGCAAATTTGGCTAGGGTAAATAAAATCAGGGAGTTGAATGCGTGGCTCAAAGACTGGTGTGGGAAAAATGGGTTTTGCTTCTTGGGACACTGGCACCAGTACTGGGGCAGGAGAGAGCTGTTCCGTTGGGACGGACTTCACTTGGCCAGTGCTGGGACTAGTGTCCTGGCGAATCGAATAACTAGGGCTGTGGAGAGGGCTTTAAACTAATTAGTGGGGGGGAGGTTTCAAGAGAGCAAAAAATAAAAATGACAACAGAGAGGGTCATAGACATAGGTAGCAGTAGGGGAATCACAAATCAGAGCGTGGCAGGAAGGGACAGAGTGTGTGGAGTAAAAGGTAAACTGGTAAAAAGTGAAAAAGCAGGAACTAAGTGCCACAAAGCATATTTGAAAGTTCTCTATCTGAATGCACGTAGCATTCGTAACAAAATAGACGAGTTAATGGCACAAATAACTACATATGGTTATGATATTGTGGCCATTACAGAAACATGGCTGCAGGGTGACAATGCCTGGGAATTAAACATACCAGGTTATTTAACGATCAGGAAGGACAGGCAGGAAGGAAGGGGAGGTGGGGTGGCTATGTTAATAAAGGAAGGAATCACTGTAATACAGAGTAATGATATTGGGTCAAAAAATCATGATAATGAAACAGTTTGGGTGGAGATAAGGAATAATAAGGGGAAAAAAACATTAGTGGGCGTAGTCTATAGGCCTCCGAACAGTTGCAACTCTATTGGACGGAGTATCAATCAGGAAATAGTTGAGGCATGTAATAAGGGAACATCTATAATTATGGGGGATTTTAACTATCATATTAATTGGACAAATCAAATGGGGCAGGGCTGCCTTGAGGATGAGTTCATTGAGTGTATTAGGGATGGGTTTCTTGAGCAGTATGTAACTGAACCGACCAGGGGGCAAGCAACCTTAGATCTGGTCCTGTGTAACGAGACAGGATTAATTAAAAATGTCCTAGTAAAGGATCCCCTTGGAATGAGTGACCATAACATGGTTGAATTCCATATTCAATTAGAGGGTGAGAAGGTTGGATCTCAAACAAGCGTGCTAAGCTTGAATAAAGGAGACTATGAAGGTATGCGAGCGGAATTGAGTAGAGTGGATTGGGAAAATAGATTAAAGGGTAAGACGACACATGATCAGTGGTGTACATTCAAGGAGTTATTTTACAACTTCCAAAAAAAATATATTCCACTGAAAAGAAAAGGGTGTAAAAGAAAGGACAGTCATCCGTGGCTAAGTAAAGAAATTAAGGATAGTATTCGACTAAAAACAAGGGCATATAAGGTAGCGAAATCTAGTGGGAGGACAGAGGATTGGGAAAACTTTAAAAGGCAGCAAAAAATAACAAAAAGATTGATTAAGAAAGGGAAGATAGATTATGAAAGTAAATTAGCAAAAAATATAAAAACAGATAGTAAGAGTTTTTATAGTTATATAAAAAGAAAAAGGGTGGCTAAAGTAAATGTTGGTCCCTTAGAGGATGAGACCGGGAAATTAATGGTGGGAAATATGGAGATGGCAAAAACACTGAATGAATATTTTGTATCAGTCTTTACAGTAGAGGACACTAAGAATATCCCAACACTGGACAAACAGGGGGCTATAGGGGGAGAGGAGCTAAACACGATCAAAATCACTAAGGAAGTGGTACTCGGTAAAATAATGGGACTCAAGGCGGATAAATCACCTGGACCTGATGGCTTACATCCTAGAGTCTTGAAGGAAGTGGCGGTAGGGATTGTAGATGCATTGGTAATAATTTTTCAAAACTCCCTGGATTCCGCTAAGGTCCCGGCAGACTGGAAAACTGCTAATGTAACACCCTTATTTAAAAAGGGCAGTAGACAGAAGGCTGGTAACTATAGACCGGTTAGCCTAACATCTGTGGTAGGTAAAATTTTGGAGTCCATTATTAAGGAAACAGTAACAGGACATTTGGATAATCATAATTTAATAGGACAAAGTCAGCATGGTTTTACGAAGGGGAAGTCATGTTTGACAAATTTGCTGGAGTTCTTTGAGGAAGTAACATATAGAGTGGATAAAGGGGAACCAGTGGACGTAGTGTATTTAGACTTCCAAAAGGCATTTGACAAGGTGCCACACAAAAGATTATTGCTTAAGGTAAAAAATCACGGGATTGGGGGTAATATTCTGGCATGGATAGAGGATTGGCTATCTAACAGAAAGCAAAGAGTTGGGATAAATGGTTCATTCTCAGACTGGCAATCAGTAACTAGTGGTGTTCCACAGGGGTCAGTGCTGGGTCCCCAACTCTTCACAATCTATATTAACGATTTGGAGGAAGGGACCAAGTGTAACATATCAAAATTTGCAGATGATACAAAGATGGGAGGGAAAGTAGTGAGTGAGGAGGACATAAAAAACCTGCAAGGGGACATAGACAGGCTAAGTAAGTGGGCAGAGATTTGGCAGATGGAATACAACACTGGAAAGTGTGAGGTGATGCACTTTGGCAGGAAAAATCCTAGAGCAATTTATTATCTTAATGGCAAGAAACTGGAGAGTACTGAAGTGCAAAGGGATCTGGGGGTCCTGGTGCACGAAACTCAAAAGGTTAGTATGCAGGTGCAGCAAGTGATTAAGAAGGCAAATGGAATGTTGGCTTTCATTGCTAGGGGGATAGAATATAAAAATAGGGAGGTATTGCTTCAGTTGTACAAGGTATTGGTGAGACCGCACCTGGAATACTGCATACAGTTTTGGTGTCCTTACTTAAGGAAAGACATCCTTGCTCTCGAGGCAGTGCAAAAAAGGTTCACTCGGTTAATCCCGGGGATGAGGGGGTGGTCATATGAGGAGAGGTTGGGTAGATTGGGACTCTACTCATTGGAGTTCAGAAGAATGAGAGGCGATCTTATTGAAACATATAAGATTGTGAAGGGGTTGGATCGGGTGGATGCGGGGAGGATGTTCCCGATGACGGGTGAGACGAGAACTAGGGGACATAGTCTTAGAATAAGGGGCTGCTCTTTCAAAACTGAGATGAGGAGGAACTACTTCACTCAGAGGGTGGTAGGTCCATGGAATATGCTGCCACAAAAAGCTGTAGAAGCTACAACATTAATTAAATTTAAAACAGAAATAGACAGTTTCCTAGAAGTAAAGGGCATTAAGGGTTACGGGGAGCGGGCAGGAATTTGGACATGAGTCTAGGTTCGGATCGGTCATGGCCCTGTGGGTAGTGGAGCGGGCCCAGGGACTGTGTAGCCTGATTCTGCTCCTATTTCGTGTGTGCAATTCTGTTAGATGCAGGAGATGGTTCTGTGATAGATAGTAGATTGGCGGTTAGGATCAGATCAGCCATGATCTTATTGAATGGCGGAGCAGGCTCGAGGGGCCGATTGGCCTACTCCTGCTCCTATTTCTTATGTTCTTATGTTCATTACCCTTTGCTTCCTGCCACTGA
>JASTWF010000825.1:123248-182804 GCA_030390025.1 Squalus acanthias
TTTCTGGGACTCTGCCTCTTTCTGGGACTCTGCCTCTTTCTGGGACTCTGCCTCTTTCTGGGACTCTGCCTCTTTCTGGGACTCTGCCTCTTTCTGGGACTCTGCCTCTTTCTGGGACTCTGCCTCTTTCTGGGACTCTGCCTCTTTCTGGGACTCTGCCTCTTTCTGGGACTCTGCCTCTTTCTGGGACTCTGCCTCTTTCTGGGACTCTGCCTCTTTCTGGGACTCTGCCTCTTTCTGGGACTCTGCCTCTTTCTGGGACTCTGCCTCTTTCTGGGACTCTGCCTCTTTCTGGGACTCTGCCTCTTTCTGGGACTCTGCCTCTTTCTGGGACTCTGCCTCTTTCTGGGACTCTGCCTCTTTCTGGGACTCTGCCTCTTTCTGGGACTCTGCCTCTTTCTGGGACTCTGCCTCTTTCTGGGACTCTGCCTCTTTCTGGGACTCTGCCTCTTTCTGGGACTCTGCCTCTTTCTGGGACTCTGCCTCTTTCTGGGACTCTGCCTCTTTCTGGGACTCTGCCTCTTTCTGGGACTCTGCCTCTTTCTGGGACTCTGCCTCTTTCTGGGACTCTGCCTCTTTCTGGGACTCTGCCTCTTTCTGGGACTCTGCCTCTTTCTGGGACTCTGCCTCTTTCTGGGACTCTGCCTCTTTCTGGGACTCTGCCTCTTTCTGGGACTCTGCCTCTTTCTGGGACTCTGCCTCTTTCTGGGACTCTGCCTCTTTCTGGGACTCTGCCTCTTTCTGGGACTCTGCCTCTTTCTGGGACTCTGCCTCTTTCTGGGACTCTGCCTCTTTCTGGGACTCTGCCTCTTTCTGGGACTCTGCCTCTTTCTGGGACTCTGCCTCTTTCTGGGACTCTGCCTCTTTCTGGGACTCTGCCTCTTTCTGGGACTCTGCCTCTTTCTGGGACTCTGCCTCTTTCTGGGACTCTGCCTCTTTCTGGGACTCTGCCTCTTTCTGGGACTCTGCCTCTTTCTGGGACTCTGCCTCTTTCTGGGACTCTGCCTCTTTCTGGGACTCTGCCTCTTTCTGGGACTCTGCCTCTTTCTGGGACTCTGCCTCTTTCTGGGACTCTGCCTCTTTCTGGGACTCTGCCTCTTTCTGGGACTCTGCCTCTTTCTGGGACTCTGCCTCTTTCTGGGACTCTGCCTCTTTCTGGGACTCTGCCTCTTTCTGGGACTCTGCCTCTTTCTGGGACTCTGCCTCTTTCTGGGACTCTGCCTCTTTCTGGGACTCTGCCTCTTTCTGGGACTCTGCCTCTTTCTGGGACTCTGCCTCTTTCTGGGACTCTGCCTCTTTCTGGGACTCTGCCTCTTTCTGGGACTCTGCCTCTTTCTGGGACTCTGCCTCTTTCTGGGACTCTGCCTCTTTCTG
This sequence comes from Squalus acanthias, assembly GCA_030390025.1. Lineage (NCBI taxonomy): Eukaryota > Metazoa > Chordata > Chondrichthyes > Squaliformes > Squalidae > Squalus > Squalus acanthias. The sequence continues at coordinate 124,623 of JASTWF010000825.1, forward strand.
GGACTCTGCCTCTTTCTGGGACTCTGCCTCTTTCTGGGACTCTGCCTCTTTCTGGGACTCTGCCTCTTTCTGGGACTCTGCCTCTTTCTGGGACTCTGCCTCTTTCTGGGACTCTGCCTCTTTCTGGGACTCTGCCTCTTTCTGGGACTCTGCCTCTTTCTGGGACTCTGCCTCTTTCTGGGACTCTGCCTCTTTCTGGGACTCTGCCTCTTTCTGGGACTCTGCCTCTTTCTGGGACTCTGCCTCTTTCTGGGACTCTGCCTCTTTCTGGGACTCTGCCTCTTTCTGGGACTCTGCCTCTTTCTGGGACTCTGCCTCTTTCTGGGACTCTGCCTCTTTCTGGGACTCTGCCTCTTTCTGGGACTCTGCCTCTTTCTGGGACTCTGCCTCTTTCTGGGACTCTGCCTCTTTCTGGGACTCTGCCTCTTTCTGGGACTCTGCCTCTTTCTGGGACTCTGCCTCTTTCTGGGACTCTGCCTCTTTCTGGGACTCTGCCTCTTTCTGGGACTCTGCCTCTTTCTGGGACTCTGCCTCTTTCTGGGACTCTGCCTCTTTCTGGGACTCTGCCTCTTTCTGGGACTCTGCCTCTTTCTGGGACTCTGCCTCTTTCTGGGACTCTGCCTCTTTCTGGGACTCTGCCTCTTTCTGGGACTCTGCCTCTTTCTGGGACTCTGCCTCTTTCTGGGACTCTGCCTCTTTCTGGGACTCTGCCTCTTTCTGGGACTCTGCCTCTTTCTGGGACTCTGCCTCTTTCTGGGACTCTGCCTCTTTCTGGGACTCTGCCTCTTTCTGGGACTCTGCCTCTTTCTGGGACTCTGCCTCTTTCTGGGACTCTGCCTCTTTCTGGGACTCTGCCTCTTTCTGGGACTCTGCCTCTTTCTGGGACTCTGCCTCTTTCTGGGACTCTGCCTCTTTCTGGGACTCTGCCTCTTTCTGGGACTCTGCCTCTTTCTGGGACTCTGCCTCTTTCTGGGACTCTGCCTCTTTCTGGGACTCTGCCTCTTTCTGGGACTCTGCCTCTTTCTGGGACTCTGCCTCTTTCTGGGACTCTGCCTCTTTCTGGGACTCTGCCTCTTTCTGGGACTCTGCCTCTTTCTGGGACTCTGCCTCTTTCTGGGACTCTGCCTCTTTCTGGGACTCTGCCTCTTTCTGGGACTCTGCCTCTTTCTGGGACTCTGCCTCTTTCTGGGACTCTGCCTCTTTCTGGGACTCTGCCTCTTTCTGGGACTCTGCCTCTTTCTGGGACTCTGCCTCTTTCTGGGACTCTGCCTCTTTCTGGGACTCTGCCTCTTTCTGGGACTCTGCCTCTTTCTGGGACTCTGCCTCTTTCTGGGACTCTGCCTCTTTCTGGGACTCTGCCTCTTTCTGGGACTCTGCCTCTTTCTGGGACTCTGCCTCTTTCTGGGACTCTGCCTCTTTCTGGGACTCTGCCTCTTTCTGGGACTCTGCCTCTTTCTGGGACTCTGCCTCTTTCTGGGACTCTGCCTCTTTCTGGGACTCTGCCTCTTTCTGGGACTCTGCCTCTTTCTGGGACTCTGCCTCTTTCTGGGACTCTGCCTCTTTCTGGGACTCTGCCTCTTTCTGGGACTCTGCCTCTTTCTGGGACTCTGCCTCTTTCTGGGACTCTGCCTCTTTCTGGGACTCTGCCTCTTTCTGGGACTCTGCCTCTTTCTGGGACTCTGCCTCTTTCTGGGACTCTGCCTCTTTCTGGGACTCTGCCTCTTTCTGGGACTCTGCCTCTTTCTGGGACTCTGCCTCTTTCTGGGACTCTGCCTCTTTCTGGGACTCTGCCTCTTTCTGGGACTCTGCCTCTTTCTGGGACTCTGCCTCTTTCTGGGACTCTGCCTCTTTCTGGGACTCTGCCTCTTTCTGGGACTCTGCCTCTTTCTGGGACTCTGCCTCTTTCTGGGACTCTGCCTCTTTCTGGGACTCTGCCTCTTTCTGGGACTCTGCCTCTTTCTGGGACTCTGCCTCTTTCTGGGACTCTGCCTCTTTCTGGGACTCTGCCTCTTTCTGGGACTCTGCCTCTTTCTGGGACTCTGCCTCTTTCTGGGACTCTGCCTCTTTCTGGGACTCTGCCTCTTTCTGGGACTCTGCCTCTTTCTGGGACTCTGCCTCTTTCTGGGACTCTGCCTCTTTCTGGGACTCTGCCTCTTTCTGGGACTCTGCCTCTTTCTGGGACTCTGCCTCTTTCTGGGACTCTGCCTCTTTCTGGGACTCTGCCTCTTTCTGGGACTCTGCCTCTTTCTGGGACTCTGCCTCTTTCTGGGACTCTGCCTCTTTCTGGGACTCTGCCTCTTTCTGGGACTCTGCCTCTTTCTGGGACTCTGCCTCTTTCTGGGACTCTGCCTCTTTCTGGGACTCTGCCTCTTTCTGGGACTCTGCCTCTTTCTGGGACTCTGCCTCTTTCTGGGACTCTGCCTCTTTCTGGGACTCTGCCTCTTTCTGGGACTCTGCCTCTTTCTGGGACTCTGCCTCTTTCTGGGACTCTGCCTCTTTCTGGGACTCTGCCTCTTTCTGGGACTCTGCCTCTTTCTGGGACTCTGCCTCTTTCTGGGACTCTGCCTCTTTCTGGGACTCTGCCTCTTTCTGGGACTCTGCCTCTTTCTGGGACTCTGCCTCTTTCTGGGACTCTGCCTCTTTCTGGGACTCTGCCTCTTTCTGGGACTCTGCCTCTTTCTGGGACTCTGCCTCTTTCTGGGACTCTGCCTCTTTCTGGGACTCTGCCTCTTTCTGGGACTCTGCCTCTTTCTGGGACTCTGCCTCTTTCTGGGACTCTGCCTCTTTCTGGGACTCTGCCTCTTTCTGGGACTCTGCCTCTTTCTGGGACTCTGCCTCTTTCTGGGACTCTGCCTCTTTCTGGGACTCTGCCTCTTTCTGGGACTCTGCCTCTTTCTGGGACTCTGCCTCTTTCTGGGACTCTGCCTCTTTCTGGGACTCTGCCTCTTTCTGGGACTCTGCCTCTTTCTGGGACTCTGCCTCTTTCTGGGACTCTGCCTCTTTCTGGGACTCTGCCTCTTTCTGGGACTCTGCCTCTTTCTGGGACTCTGCCTCTTTCTGGGACTCTGCCTCTTTCTGGGACTCTGCCTCTTTCTGGGACTCTGCCTCTTTCTGGGACTCTGCCTCTTTCTGGGACTCTGCCTCTTTCTGGGACTCTGCCTCTTTCTGGGACTCTGCCTCTTTCTGGGACTCTGCCTCTTTCTGGGACTCTGCCTCTTTCTGGGACTCTGCCTCTTTCTGGGACTCTGCCTCTTTCTGGGACTCTGCCTCTTTCTGGGACTCTGCCTCTTTCTGGGACTCTGCCTCTTTCTGGGACTCTGCCTCTTTCTGGGACTCTGCCTCTTTCTGGGACTCTGCCTCTTTCTGGGACTCTGCCTCTTTCTGGGACTCTGCCTCTTTCTGGGACTCTGCCTCTTTCTGGGACTCTGCCTCTTTCTGGGACTCTGCCTCTTTCTGGGACTCTGCCTCTTTCTGGGACTCTGCCTCTTTCTGGGACTCTGCCTCTTTCTGGGACTCTGCCTCTTTCTGGGACTCTGCCTCTTTCTGGGACTCTGCCTCTTTCTGGGACTCTGCCTCTTTCTGGGACTCTGCCTCTTTCTGGGACTCTGCCTCTTTCTGGGACTCTGCCTCTTTCTGGGACTCTGCCTCTTTCTGGGACTCTGCCTCTTTCTGGGACTCTGCCTCTTTCTGGGACTCTGCCTCTTTCTGGGACTCTGCCTCTTTCTGGGACTCTGCCTCTTTCTGGGACTCTGCCTCTTTCTGGGACTCTGCCTCTTTCTGGGACTCTGCCTCTTTCTGGGACTCTGCCTCTTTCTGGGACTCTGCCTCTTTCTGGGACTCTGCCTCTTTCTGGGACTCTGCCTCTTTCTGGGACTCTGCCTCTTTCTGGGACTCTGCCTCTTTCTGGGACTCTGCCTCTTTCTGGGACTCTGCCTCTTTCTGGGACTCTGCCTCTTTCTGGGACTCTGCCTCTTTCTGGGACTCTGCCTCTTTCTGGGACTCTGCCTCTTTCTGGGACTCTGCCTCTTTCTGGGACTCTGCCTCTTTCTGGGACTCTGCCTCTTTCTGGGACTCTGCCTCTTTCTGGGACTCTGCCTCTTTCTGGGACTCTGCCTCTTTCTGGGACTCTGCCTCTTTCTGGGACTCTGCCTCTTTCTGGGACTCTGCCTCTTTCTGGGACTCTGCCTCTTTCTGGGACTCTGCCTCTTTCTGGGACTCTGCCTCTTTCTGGGACTCTGCCTCTTTCTGGGACTCTGCCTCTTTCTGGGACTCTGCCTCTTTCTGGGACTCTGCCTCTTTCTGGGACTCTGCCTCTTTCTGGGACTCTGCCTCTTTCTGGGACTCTGCCTCTTTCTGGGACTCTGCCTCTTTCTGGGACTCTGCCTCTTTCTGGGACTCTGCCTCTTTCTGGGACTCTGCCTCTTTCTGGGACTCTGCCTCTTTCTGGGACTCTGCCTCTTTCTGGGACTCTGCCTCTTTCTGGGACTCTGCCTCTTTCTGGGACTCTGCCTCTTTCTGGGACTCTGCCTCTTTCTGGGACTCTGCCTCTTTCTGGGACTCTGCCTCTTTCTGGGACTCTGCCTCTTTCTGGGACTCTGCCTCTTTCTGGGACTCTGCCTCTTTCTGGGACTCTGCCTCTTTCTGGGACTCTGCCTCTTTCTGGGACTCTGCCTCTTTCTGGGACTCTGCCTCTTTCTGGGACTCTGCCTCTTTCTGGGACTCTGCCTCTTTCTGGGACTCTGCCTCTTTCTGGGACTCTGCCTCTTTCTGGGACTCTGCCTCTTTCTGGGACTCTGCCTCTTTCTGGGACTCTGCCTCTTTCTGGGACTCTGCCTCTTTCTGGGACTCTGCCTCTTTCTGGGACTCTGCCTCTTTCTGGGACTCTGCCTCTTTCTGGGACTCTGCCTCTTTCTGGGACTCTGCCTCTTTCTGGGACTCTGCCTCTTTCTGGGACTCTGCCTCTTTCTGGGACTCTGCCTCTTTCTGGGACTCTGCCTCTTTCTGGGACTCTGCCTCTTTCTGGGACTCTGCCTCTTTCTGGGACTCTGCCTCTTTCTGGGACTCTGCCTCTTTCTGGGACTCTGCCTCTTTCTGGGACTCTGCCTCTTTCTGGGACTCTGCCTCTTTCTGGGACTCTGCCTCTTTCTGGGACTCTGCCTCTTTCTGGGACTCTGCCTCTTTCTGGGACTCTGCCTCTTTCTGGGACTCTGCCTCTTTCTGGGACTCTGCCTCTTTCTGGGACTCTGCCTCTTTCTGGGACTCTGCCTCTTTCTGGGACTCTGCCTCTTTCTGGGACTCTGCCTCTTTCTGGGACTCTGCCTCTTTCTGGGACTCTGCCTCTTTCTGGGACTCTGCCTCTTTCTGGGACTCTGCCTCTTTCTGGGACTCTGCCTCTTTCTGGGACTCTGCCTCTTTCTGGGACTCTGCCTCTTTCTGGGACTCTGCCTCTTTCTGGGACTCTGCCTCTTTCTGGGACTCTGCCTCTTTCTGGGACTCTGCCTCTTTCTGGGACTCTGCCTCTTTCTGGGACTCTGCCTCTTTCTGGGACTCTGCCTCTTTCTGGGACTCTGCCTCTTTCTGGGACTCTGCCTCTTTCTGGGACTCTGCCTCTTTCTGGGACTCTGCCTCTTTCTGGGACTCTGCCTCTTTCTGGGACTCTGCCTCTTTCTGGGACTCTGCCTCTTTCTGGGACTCTGCCTCTTTCTGGGACTCTGCCTCTTTCTGGGACTCTGCCTCTTTCTGGGACTCTGCCTCTTTCTGGGACTCTGCCTCTTTCTGGGACTCTGCCTCTTTCTGGGACTCTGCCTCTTTCTGGGACTCTGCCTCTTTCTGGGACTCTGCCTCTTTCTGGGACTCTGCCTCTTTCTGGGACTCTGCCTCTTTCTGGGACTCTGCCTCTTTCTGGGACTCTGCCTCTTTCTGGGACTCTGCCTCTTTCTGGGACTCTGCCTCTTTCTGGGACTCTGCCTCTTTCTGGGACTCTGCCTCTTTCTGGGACTCTGCCTCTTTCTGGGACTCTGCCTCTTTCTGGGACTCTGCCTCTTTCTGGGACTCTGCCTCTTTCTGGGACTCTGCCTCTTTCTGGGACTCTGCCTCTTTCTGGGACTCTGCCTCTTTCTGGGACTCTGCCTCTTTCTGGGACTCTGCCTCTTTCTGGGACTCTGCCTCTTTCTGGGACTCTGCCTCTTTCTGGGACTCTGCCTCTTTCTGGGACTCTGCCTCTTTCTGGGACTCTGCCTCTTTCTGGGACTCTGCCTCTTTCTGGGACTCTGCCTCTTTCTGGGACTCTGCCTCTTTCTGGGACTCTGCCTCTTTCTGGGACTCTGCCTCTTTCTGGGACTCTGCCTCTTTCTGGGACTCTGCCTCTTTCTGGGACTCTGCCTCTTTCTGGGACTCTGCCTCTTTCTGGGACTCTGCCTCTTTCTGGGACTCTGCCTCTTTCTGGGACTCTGCCTCTTTCTGGGACTCTGCCTCTTTCTGGGACTCTGCCTCTTTCTGGGACTCTGCCTCTTTCTGGGACTCTGCCTCTTTCTGGGACTCTGCCTCTTTCTGGGACTCTGCCTCTTTCTGGGACTCTGCCTCTTTCTGGGACTCTGCCTCTTTCTGGGACTCTGCCTCTTTCTGGGACTCTGCCTCTTTCTGGGACTCTGCCTCTTTCTGGGACTCTGCCTCTTTCTGGGACTCTGCCTCTTTCTGGGACTCTGCCTCTTTCTGGGACTCTGCCTCTTTCTGGGACTCTGCCTCTTTCTGGGACTCTGCCTCTTCTGGGACTCTGCCTCTTTCTGGGACTCTGCCTCTTTCTGGGACTCTGCCTCTTTCTGGGACTCTGCCTCTTTCTGGGACTCTGCCTCTTTCTGGGACTCTGCCTCTTTCTGGGACTCTGCCTCTTTCTGGGACTCTGCCTCTTTCTGGGACTCTGCCTCTTTCTGGGACTCTGCCTCTTTCTGGGACTCTGCCTCTTTCTGGGACTCTGCCTCTTTCTGGGACTCTGCCTCTTTCTGGGACTCTGCCTCTTTCTGGGACTCTGCCTCTTTCTGGGACTCTGCCTCTTTCTGGGACTCTGCCTCTTTCTGGGACTCTGCCTCTTTCTGGGACTCTGCCTCTTTCTGGGACTCTGCCTCTTTCTGGGACTCTGCCTCTTTCTGGGACTCTGCCTCTTTCTGGGACTCTGCCTCTTTCTGGGACTCTGCCTCTTTCTGGGACTCTGCCTCTTTCTGGGACTCTGCCTCTTTCTGGGACTCTGCCTCTTTCTGGGACTCTGCCTCTTTCTGGGACTCTGCCTCTTTCTGGGACTCTGCCTCTTTCTGGGACTCTGCCTCTTTCTGGGACTCTGCCTCTTTCTGGGACTCTGCCTCTTTCTGGGACTCTGCCTCTTTCTGGGACTCTGCCTCTTTCTGGGACTCTGCCTCTTTCTGGGACTCTGCCTCTTTCTGGGACTCTGCCTCTTTCTGGGACTCTGCCTCTTTCTGGGACTCTGCCTCTTTCTGGGACTCTGCCTCTTTCTGGGACTCTGCCTCTTTCTGGGACTCTGCCTCTTTCTGGGACTCTGCCTCTTTCTGGGACTCTGCCTCTTTCTGGGACTCTGCCTCTTTCTGGGACTCTGCCTCTTTCTGGGACTCTGCCTCTTTCTGGGACTCTGCCTCTTTCTGGGACTCTGCCTCTTTCTGGGACTCTGCCTCTTTCTGGGACTCTGCCTCTTTCTGGGACTCTGCCTCTTTCTGGGACTCTGCCTCTTTCTGGGACTCTGCCTCTTTCTGGGACTCTGCCTCTTTCTGGGACTCTGCCTCTTTCTGGGACTCTGCCTCTTTCTGGGACTCTGCCTCTTTCTGGGACTCTGCCTCTTTCTGGGACTCTGCCTCTTTCTGGGACTCTGCCTCTTTCTGGGACTCTGCCTCTTTCTGGGACTCTGCCTCTTTCTGGGACTCTGCCTCTTTCTGGGACTCTGCCTCTTTCTGGGACTCTGCCTCTTTCTGGGACTCTGCCTCTTTCTGGGACTCTGCCTCTTTCTGGGACTCTGCCTCTTTCTGGGACTCTGCCTCTTTCTGGGACTCTGCCTCTTTCTGGGACTCTGCCTCTTTCTGGGACTCTGCCTCTTTCTGGGACTCTGCCTCTTTCTGGGACTCTGCCTCTTTCTGGGACTCTGCCTCTTTCTGGGACTCTGCCTCTTTCTGGGACTCTGCCTCTTTCTGGGACTCTGCCTCTTTCTGGGACTCTGCCTCTTTCTGGGACTCTGCCTCTTTCTGGGACTCTGCCTCTTTCTGGGACTCTGCCTCTTTCTGGGACTCTGCCTCTTTCTGGGACTCTGCCTCTTTCTGGGACTCTGCCTCTTTCTGGGACTCTGCCTCTTTCTGGGACTCTGCCTCTTTCTGGGACTCTGCCTCTTTCTGGGACTCTGCCTCTTTCTGGGACTCTGCCTCTTTCTGGGACTCTGCCTCTTTCTGGGACTCTGCCTCTTTCTGGGACTCTGCCTCTTTCTGGGACTCTGCCTCTTTCTGGGACTCTGCCTCTTTCTGGGACTCTGCCTCTTTCTGGGACTCTGCCTCTTTCTGGGACTCTGCCTCTTTCTGGGACTCTGCCTCTTTCTGGGACTCTGCCTCTTTCTGGGACTCTGCCTCTTTCTGGGACTCTGCCTCTTTCTGGGACTCTGCCTCTTTCTGGGACTCTGCCTCTTTCTGGGACTCTGCCTCTTTCTGGGACTCTGCCTCTTTCTGGGACTCTGCCTCTTTCTGGGACTCTGCCTCTTTCTGGGACTCTGCCTCTTTCTGGGACTCTGCCTCTTTCTGGGACTCTGCCTCTTTCTGGGACTCTGCCTCTTTCTGGGACTCTGCCTCTTTCTGGGACTCTGCCTCTTTCTGGGACTCTGCCTCTTTCTGGGACTCTGCCTCTTTCTGGGACTCTGCCTCTTTCTGGGACTCTGCCTCTTTCTGGGACTCTGCCTCTTTCTGGGACTCTGCCTCTTTCTGGGACTCTGCCTCTTTCTGGGACTCTGCCTCTTTCTGGGACTCTGCCTCTTTCTGGGACTCTGCCTCTTTCTGGGACTCTGCCTCTTTCTGGGACTCTGCCTCTTTCTGGGACTCTGCCTCTTTCTGGGACTCTGCCTCTTTCTGGGACTCTGCCTCTTTCTGGGACTCTGCCTCTTTCTGGGACTCTGCCTCTTTCTGGGACTCTGCCTCTTTCTGGGACTCTGCCTCTTTCTGGGACTCTGCCTCTTTCTGGGACTCTGCCTCTTTCTGGGACTCTGCCTCTTTCTGGGACTCTGCCTCTTTCTGGGACTCTGCCTCTTTCTGGGACTCTGCCTCTTTCTGGGACTCTGCCTCTTTCTGGGACTCTGCCTCTTTCTGGGACTCTGCCTCTTTCTGGGACTCTGCCTCTTTCTGGGACTCTGCCTCTTTCTGGGACTCTGCCTCTTTCTGGGACTCTGCCTCTTTCTGGGACTCTGCCTCTTTCTGGGACTCTGCCTCTTTCTGGGACTCTGCCTCTTTCTGGGACTCTGCCTCTTTCTGGGACTCTGCCTCTTTCTGGGACTCTGCCTCTTTCTGGGACTCTGCCTCTTTCTGGGACTCTGCCTCTTTCTGGGACTCTGCCTCTTTCTGGGACTCTGCCTCTTTCTGGGACTCTGCCTCTTTCTGGGACTCTGCCTCTTTCTGGGACTCTGCCTCTTTCTGGGACTCTGCCTCTTTCTGGGACTCTGCCTCTTTCTGGGACTCTGCCTCTTTCTGGGACTCTGCCTCTTTCTGGGACTCTGCCTCTTTCTGGGACTCTGCCTCTTTCTGGGACTCTGCCTCTTTCTGGGACTCTGCCTCTTTCTGGGACTCTGCCTCTTTCTGGGACTCTGCCTCTTTCTGGGACTCTGCCTCTTTCTGGGACTCTGCCTCTTTCTGGGACTCTGCCTCTTTCTGGGACTCTGCCTCTTTCTGGGACTCTGCCTCTTTCTGGGACTCTGCCTCTTTCTGGGACTCTGCCTCTTTCTGGGACTCTGCCTCTTTCTGGGACTCTGCCTCTTTCTGGGACTCTGCCTCTTTCTGGGACTCTGCCTCTTTCTGGGACTCTGCCTCTTTCTGGGACTCTGCCTCTTTCTGGGACTCTGCCTCTTTCTGGGACTCTGCCTCTTTCTGGGACTCTGCCTCTTTCTGGGACTCTGCCTCTTTCTGGGACTCTGCCTCTTTCTGGGACTCTGCCTCTTTCTGGGACTCTGCCTCTTTCTGGGACTCTGCCTCTTTCTGGGACTCTGCCTCTTTCTGGGACTCTGCCTCTTTCTGGGACTCTGCCTCTTTCTGGGACTCTGCCTCTTTCTGGGACTCTGCCTCTTTCTGGGACTCTGCCTCTTTCTGGGACTCTGCCTCTTTCTGGGACTCTGCCTCTTTCTGGGACTCTGCCTCTTTCTGGGACTCTGCCTCTTTCTGGGACTCTGCCTCTTTCTGGGACTCTGCCTCTTTCTGGGACTCTGCCTCTTTCTGGGACTCTGCCTCTTTCTGGGACTCTGCCTCTTTCTGGGACTCTGCCTCTTTCTGGGACTCTGCCTCTTTCTGGGACTCTGCCTCTTTCTGGGACTCTGCCTCTTTCTGGGACTCTGCCTCTTTCTGGGACTCTGCCTCTTTCTGGGACTCTGCCTCTTTCTGGGACTCTGCCTCTTTCTGGGACTCTGCCTCTTTCTGGGACTCTGCCTCTTTCTGGGACTCTGCCTCTTTCTGGGACTCTGCCTCTTTCTGGGACTCTGCCTCTTTCTGGGACTCTGCCTCTTTCTGGGACTCTGCCTCTTTCTGGGACTCTGCCTCTTTCTGGGACTCTGCCTCTTTCTGGGACTCTGCCTCTTTCTGGGACTCTGCCTCTTTCTGGGACTCTGCCTCTTTCTGGGACTCTGCCTCTTTCTGGGACTCTGCCTCTTTCTGGGACTCTGCCTCTTTCTGGGACTCTGCCTCTTTCTGGGACTCTGCCTCTTTCTGGGACTCTGCCTCTTTCTGGGACTCTGCCTCTTTCTGGGACTCTGCCTCTTTCTGGGACTCTGCCTCTTTCTGGGACTCTGCCTCTTTCTGGGACTCTGCCTCTTTCTGGGACTCTGCCTCTTTCTGGGACTCTGCCTCTTTCTGGGACTCTGCCTCTTTCTGGGACTCTGCCTCTTTCTGGGACTCTGCCTCTTTCTGGGACTCTGCCTCTTTCTGGGACTCTGCCTCTTTCTGGGACTCTGCCTCTTTCTGGGACTCTGCCTCTTTCTGGGACTCTGCCTCTTTCTGGGACTCTGCCTCTTTCTGGGACTCTGCCTCTTTCTGGGACTCTGCCTCTTTCTGGGACTCTGCCTCTTTCTGGGACTCTGCCTCTTTCTGGGACTCTGCCTCTTTCTGGGACTCTGCCTCTTTCTGGGACTCTGCCTCTTTCTGGGACTCTGCCTCTTTCTGGGACTCTGCCTCTTTCTGGGACTCTGCCTCTTTCTGGGACTCTGCCTCTTTCTGGGACTCTGCCTCTTTCTGGGACTCTGCCTCTTTCTGGGACTCTGCCTCTTTCTGGGACTCTGCCTCTTTCTGGGACTCTGCCTCTTTCTGGGACTCTGCCTCTTTCTGGGACTCTGCCTCTTTCTGGGACTCTGCCTCTTTCTGGGACTCTGCCTCTTTCTGGGACTCTGCCTCTTTCTGGGACTCTGCCTCTTTCTGGGACTCTGCCTCTTTCTGGGACTCTGCCTCTTTCTGGGACTCTGCCTCTTTCTGGGACTCTGCCTCTTTCTGGGACTCTGCCTCTTTCTGGGACTCTGCCTCTTTCTGGGACTCTGCCTCTTTCTGGGACTCTGCCTCTTTCTGGGACTCTGCCTCTTTCTGGGACTCTGCCTCTTTCTGGGACTCTGCCTCTTTCTGGGACTCTGCCTCTTTCTGGGACTCTGCCTCTTTCTGGGACTCTGCCTCTTTCTGGGACTCTGCCTCTTTCTGGGACTCTGCCTCTTTCTGGGACTCTGCCTCTTTCTGGGACTCTGCCTCTTTCTGGGACTCTGCCTCTTTCTGGGACTCTGCCTCTTTCTGGGACTCTGCCTCTTTCTGGGACTCTGCCTCTTTCTGGGACTCTGCCTCTTTCTGGGACTCTGCCTCTTTCTGGGACTCTGCCTCTTTCTGGGACTCTGCCTCTTTCTGGGACTCTGCCTCTTTCTGGGACTCTGCCTCTTTCTGGGACTCTGCCTCTTTCTGGGACTCTGCCTCTTTCTGGGACTCTGCCTCTTTCTGGGACTCTGCCTCTTTCTGGGACTCTGCCTCTTTCTGGGACTCTGCCTCTTTCTGGGACTCTGCCTCTTTCTGGGACTCTGCCTCTTTCTGGGACTCTGCCTCTTTCTGGGACTCTGCCTCTTTCTGGGACTCTGCCTCTTTCTGGGACTCTGCCTCTTTCTGGGACTCTGCCTCTTTCTGGGACTCTGCCTCTTTCTGGGACTCTGCCTCTTTCTGGGACTCTGCCTCTTTCTGGGACTCTGCCTCTTTCTGGGACTCTGCCTCTTTCTGGGACTCTGCCTCTTTCTGGGACTCTGCCTCTTTCTGGGACTCTGCCTCTTTCTGGGACTCTGCCTCTTTCTGGGACTCTGCCTCTTTCTGGGACTCTGCCTCTTTCTGGGACTCTGCCTCTTTCTGGGACTCTGCCTCTTTCTGGGACTCTGCCTCTTTCTGGGACTCTGCCTCTTTCTGGGACTCTGCCTCTTTCTGGGACTCTGCCTCTTTCTGGGACTCTGCCTCTTTCTGGGACTCTGCCTCTTTCTGGGACTCTGCCTCTTTCTGGGACTCTGCCTCTTTCTGGGACTCTGCCTCTTTCTGGGACTCTGCCTCTTTCTGGGACTCTGCCTCTTTCTGGGACTCTGCCTCTTTCTGGGACTCTGCCTCTTTCTGGGACTCTGCCTCTTTCTGGGACTCTGCCTCTTTCTGGGACTCTGCCTCTTTCTGGGACTCTGCCTCTTTCTGGGACTCTGCCTCTTTCTGGGACTCTGCCTCTTTCTGGGACTCTGCCTCTTTCTGGGACTCTGCCTCTTTCTGGGACTCTGCCTCTTTCTGGGACTCTGCCTCTTTCTGGGACTCTGCCTCTTTCTGGGACTCTGCCTCTTTCTGGGACTCTGCCTCTTTCTGGGACTCTGCCTCTTTCTGGGACTCTGCCTCTTTCTGGGACTCTGCCTCTTTCTGGGACTCTGCCTCTTTCTGGGACTCTGCCTCTTTCTGGGACTCTGCCTCTTTCTGGGACTCTGCCTCTTTCTGGGACTCTGCCTCTTTCTGGGACTCTGCCTCTTTCTGGGACTCTGCCTCTTTCTGGGACTCTGCCTCTTTCTGGGACTCTGCCTCTTTCTGGGACTCTGCCTCTTTCTGGGACTCTGCCTCTTTCTGGGACTCTGCCTCTTTCTGGGACTCTGCCTCTTTCTGGGACTCTGCCTCTTTCTGGGACTCTGCCTCTTTCTGGGACTCTGCCTCTTTCTGGGACTCTGCCTCTTTCTGGGACTCTGCCTCTTTCTGGGACTCTGCCTCTTTCTGGGACTCTGCCTCTTTCTGGGACTCTGCCTCTTTCTGGGACTCTGCCTCTTTCTGGGACTCTGCCTCTTTCTGGGACTCTGCCTCTTTCTGGGACTCTGCCTCTTTCTGGGACTCTGCCTCTTTCTGGGACTCTGCCTCTTTCTGGGACTCTGCCTCTTTCTGGGACTCTGCCTCTTTCTGGGACTCTGCCTCTTTCTGGGACTCTGCCTCTTTCTGGGACTCTGCCTCTTTCTGGGACTCTGCCTCTTTCTGGGACTCTGCCTCTTTCTGGGACTCTGCCTCTTTCTGGGACTCTGCCTCTTTCTGGGACTCTGCCTCTTTCTGGGACTCTGCCTCTTTCTGGGACTCTGCCTCTTTCTGGGACTCTGCCTCTTTCTGGGACTCTGCCTCTTTCTGGGACTCTGCCTCTTTCTGGGACTCTGCCTCTTTCTGGGACTCTGCCTCTTTCTGGGACTCTGCCTCTTTCTGGGACTCTGCCTCTTTCTGGGACTCTGCCTCTTTCTGGGACTCTGCCTCTTTCTGGGACTCTGCCTCTTTCTGGGACTCTGCCTCTTTCTGGGACTCTGCCTCTTTCTGGGACTCTGCCTCTTTCTGGGACTCTGCCTCTTTCTGGGACTCTGCCTCTTTCTGGGACTCTGCCTCTTTCTGGGACTCTGCCTCTTTCTGGGACTCTGCCTCTTTCTGGGACTCTGCCTCTTTCTGGGACTCTGCCTCTTTCTGGGACTCTGCCTCTTTCTGGGACTCTGCCTCTTTCTGGGACTCTGCCTCTTTCTGGGACTCTGCCTCTTTCTGGGACTCTGCCTCTTTCTGGGACTCTGCCTCTTTCTGGGACTCTGCCTCTTTCTGGGACTCTGCCTCTTTCTGGGACTCTGCCTCTTTCTGGGACTCTGCCTCTTTCTGGGACTCTGCCTCTTTCTGGGACTCTGCCTCTTTCTGGGACTCTGCCTCTTTCTGGGACTCTGCCTCTTTCTGGGACTCTGCCTCTTTCTGGGACTCTGCCTCTTTCTGGGACTCTGCCTCTTTCTGGGACTCTGCCTCTTTCTGGGACTCTGCCTCTTTCTGGGACTCTGCCTCTTTCTGGGACTCTGCCTCTTTCTGGGACTCTGCCTCTTTCTGGGACTCTGCCTCTTTCTGGGACTCTGCCTCTTTCTGGGACTCTGCCTCTTTCTGGGACTCTGCCTCTTTCTGGGACTCTGCCTCTTTCTGGGACTCTGCCTCTTTCTGGGACTCTGCCTCTTTCTGGGACTCTGCCTCTTTCTGGGACTCTGCCTCTTTCTGGGACTCTGCCTCTTTCTGGGACTCTGCCTCTTTCTGGGACTCTGCCTCTTTCTGGGACTCTGCCTCTTTCTGGGACTCTGCCTCTTTCTGGGACTCTGCCTCTTTCTGGGACTCTGCCTCTTTCTGGGACTCTGCCTCTTTCTGGGACTCTGCCTCTTTCTGGGACTCTGCCTCTTTCTGGGACTCTGCCTCTTTCTGGGACTCTGCCTCTTTCTGGGACTCTGCCTCTTTCTGGGACTCTGCCTCTTTCTGGGACTCTGCCTCTTTCTGGGACTCTGCCTCTTTCTGGGACTCTGCCTCTTTCTGGGACTCTGCCTCTTTCTGGGACTCTGCCTCTTTCTGGGACTCTGCCTCTTTCTGGGACTCTGCCTCTTTCTGGGACTCTGCCTCTTTCTGGGACTCTGCCTCTTTCTGGGACTCTGCCTCTTTCTGGGACTCTGCCTCTTTCTGGGACTCTGCCTCTTTCTGGGACTCTGCCTCTTTCTGGGACTCTGCCTCTTTCTGGGACTCTGCCTCTTTCTGGGACTCTGCCTCTTTCTGGGACTCTGCCTCTTTCTGGGACTCTGCCTCTTTCTGGGACTCTGCCTCTTTCTGGGACTCTGCCTCTTTCTGGGACTCTGCCTCTTTCTGGGACTCTGCCTCTTTCTGGGACTCTGCCTCTTTCTGGGACTCTGCCTCTTTCTGGGACTCTGCCTCTTTCTGGGACTCTGCCTCTTTCTGGGACTCTGCCTCTTTCTGGGACTCTGCCTCTTTCTGGGACTCTGCCTCTTTCTGGGACTCTGCCTCTTTCTGGGACTCTGCCTCTTTCTGGGACTCTGCCTCTTTCTGGGACTCTGCCTCTTTCTGGGACTCTGCCTCTTTCTGGGACTCTGCCTCTTTCTGGGACTCTGCCTCTTTCTGGGACTCTGCCTCTTTCTGGGACTCTGCCTCTTTCTGGGACTCTGCCTCTTTCTGGGACTCTGCCTCTTTCTGGGACTCTGCCTCTTTCTGGGACTCTGCCTCTTTCTGGGACTCTGCCTCTTTCTGGGACTCTGCCTCTTTCTGGGACTCTGCCTCTTTCTGGGACTCTGCCTCTTTCTGGGACTCTGCCTCTTTCTGGGACTCTGCCTCTTTCTGGGACTCTGCCTCTTTCTGGGACTCTGCCTCTTTCTGGGACTCTGCCTCTTTCTGGGACTCTGCCTCTTTCTGGGACTCTGCCTCTTTCTGGGACTCTGCCTCTTTCTGGGACTCTGCCTCTTTCTGGGACTCTGCCTCTTTCTGGGACTCTGCCTCTTTCTGGGACTCTGCCTCTTTCTGGGACTCTGCCTCTTTCTGGGACTCTGCCTCTTTCTGGGACTCTGCCTCTTTCTGGGACTCTGCCTCTTTCTGGGACTCTGCCTCTTTCTGGGACTCTGCCTCTTTCTGGGACTCTGCCTCTTTCTGGGACTCTGCCTCTTTCTGGGACTCTGCCTCTTTCTGGGACTCTGCCTCTTTCTGGGACTCTGCCTCTTTCTGGGACTCTGCCTCTTTCTGGGACTCTGCCTCTTTCTGGGACTCTGCCTCTTTCTGGGACTCTGCCTCTTTCTGGGACTCTGCCTCTTTCTGGGACTCTGCCTCTTTCTGGGACTCTGCCTCTTTCTGGGACTCTGCCTCTTTCTGGGACTCTGCCTCTTTCTGGGACTCTGCCTCTTTCTGGGACTCTGCCTCTTTCTGGGACTCTGCCTCTTTCTGGGACTCTGCCTCTTTCTGGGACTCTGCCTCTTTCTGGGACTCTGCCTCTTTCTGGGACTCTGCCTCTTTCTGGGACTCTGCCTCTTTCTGGGACTCTGCCTCTTTCTGGGACTCTGCCTCTTTCTGGGACTCTGCCTCTTTCTGGACTCTGCCTCTTTCTGGGACTCTGCCTCTTTCTGGGACTCTGCCTCTTTCTGGACTCTGCCTCTTTCTGGGACTCTGCCTCTTTCTGGGACTCTGCCTCTTTCTGGGACTCTGCCTCTTTCTGGGACTCTGCCTCTTTCTGGGACTCTGCCTCTTTCTGGGACTCTGCCTCTTTCTGGGACTCTGCCTCTTTCTGGGACTCTGCCTCTTTCTGGGACTCTGCCTCTTTCTGGGACTCTGCCTCTTTCTGGGACTCTGCCTCTTTCTGGGACTCTGCCTCTTTCTGGGACTCTGCCTCTTTCTGGGACTCTGCCTCTTTCTGGGACTCTGCCTCTTTCTGGGACTCTGCCTCTTTCTGGGACTCTGCCTCTTTCTGGGACTCTGCCTCTTTCTGGGACTCTGCCTCTTTCTGGGACTCTGCCTCTTTCTGGGACTCTGCCTCTTTCTGGGACTCTGCCTCTTTCTGGGACTCTGCCTCTTTCTGGGACTCTGCCTCTTTCTGGGACTCTGCCTCTTTCTGGGACTCTGCCTCTTTCTGGGACTCTGCCTCTTTCTGGGACTCTGCCTCTTTCTGGGACTCTGCCTCTTTCTGGGACTCTGCCTCTTTCTGGGACTCTGCCTCTTTCTGGGACTCTGCCTCTTTCTGGGACTCTGCCTCTTTCTGGGACTCTGCCTCTTTCTGGGACTCTGCCTCTTTCTGGGACTCTGCCTCTTTCTGGGACTCTGCCTCTTTCTGGGACTCTGCCTCTTTCTGGGACTCTGCCTCTTTCTGGGACTCTGCCTCTTTCTGGGACTCTGCCTCTTTCTGGGACTCTGCCTCTTTCTGGGACTCTGCCTCTTTCTGGGACTCTGCCTCTTTCTGGGACTCTGCCTCTTTCTGGGACTCTGCCTCTTTCTGGGACTCTGCCTCTTTCTGGGACTCTGCCTCTTTCTGGGACTCTGCCTCTTTCTGGGACTCTGCCTCTTTCTGGGACTCTGCCTCTTTCTGGGACTCTGCCTCTTTCTGGGACTCTGCCTCTTTCTGGGACTCTGCCTCTTTCTGGGACTCTGCCTCTTTCTGGGACTCTGCCTCTTTCTGGGACTCTGCCTCTTTCTGGGACTCTGCCTCTTTCTGGGACTCTGCCTCTTTCTGGGACTCTGCCTCTTTCTGGGACTCTGCCTCTTTCTGGGACTCTGCCTCTTTCTGGGACTCTGCCTCTTTCTGGGACTCTGCCTCTTTCTGGGACTCTGCCTCTTTCTGGGACTCTGCCTCTTTCTGGGACTCTGCCTCTTTCTGGGACTCTGCCTCTTTCTGGGACTCTGCCTCTTTCTGGGACTCTGCCTCTTTCTGGGACTCTGCCTCTTTCTGGGACTCTGCCTCTTTCTGGGACTCTGCCTCTTTCTGGGACTCTGCCTCTTTCTGGGACTCTGCCTCTTTCTGGGACTCTGCCTCTTTCTGGGACTCTGCCTCTTTCTGGGACTCTGCCTCTTTCTGGGACTCTGCCTCTTTCTGGGACTCTGCCTCTTTCTGGGACTCTGCCTCTTTCTGGGACTCTGCCTCTTTCTGGGACTCTGCCTCTTTCTGGGACTCTGCCTCTTTCTGGGACTCTGCCTCTTTCTGGGACTCTGCCTCTTTCTGGGACTCTGCCTCTTTCTGGGACTCTGCCTCTTTCTGGGACTCTGCCTCTTTCTGGGACTCTGCCTCTTTCTGGGACTCTGCCTCTTTCTGGGACTCTGCCTCTTTCTGGGACTCTGCCTCTTTCTGGGACTCTGCCTCTTTCTGGGACTCTGCCTCTTTCTGGGACTCTGCCTCTTTCTGGGACTCTGCCTCTTTCTGGGACTCTGCCTCTTTCTGGGACTCTGCCTCTTTCTGGGACTCTGCCTCTTTCTGGGACTCTGCCTCTTTCTGGGACTCTGCCTCTTTCTGGGACTCTGCCTCTTTCTGGGACTCTGCCTCTTTCTGGGACTCTGCCTCTTTCTGGGACTCTGCCTCTTTCTGGGACTCTGCCTCTTTCTGGGACTCTGCCTCTTTCTGGGACTCTGCCTCTTTCTGGGACTCTGCCTCTTTCTGGGACTCTGCCTCTTTCTGGGACTCTGCCTCTTTCTGGGACTCTGCCTCTTTCTGGGACTCTGCCTCTTTCTGGGACTCTGCCTCTTTCTGGGACTCTGCCTCTTTCTGGGACTCTGCCTCTTTCTGGGACTCTGCCTCTTTCTGGGACTCTGCCTCTTTCTGGGACTCTGCCTCTTTCTGGGACTCTGCCTCTTTCTGGGACTCTGCCTCTTTCTGGGACTCTGCCTCTTTCTGGGACTCTGCCTCTTTCTGGGACTCTGCCTCTTTCTGGGACTCTGCCTCTTTCTGGGACTCTGCCTCTTTCTGGGACTCTGCCTCTTTCTGGGACTCTGCCTCTTTCTGGGACTCTGCCTCTTTCTGGGACTCTGCCTCTTTCTGGGACTCTGCCTCTTTCTGGGACTCTGCCTCTTTCTGGGACTCTGCCTTTCTCTGGGACTCTGCCTCTTTCTGGGACTCTGCCTCTTTCTGGGACTCTGCCTCTTTCTGGGACTCTGCCTCTTTCTGGGACTCTGCCTCTTTCTGGGACTCTGCCTCTTTCTGGGACTCTGCCTCTTTCTGGGACTCTGCCTCTTTCTGGGACTCTGCCTCTTTCTGGGACTCTGCCTCTTTCTGGGACTCTGCCTCTTTCTGGGACTCTGCCTCTTTCTGGGACTCTGCCTCTTTCTGGGACTCTGCCTCTTTCTGGGACTCTGCCTCTTTCTGGGACTCTGCCTCTTTCTGGGACTCTGCCTCTTTCTGGGACTCTGCCTCTTTCTGGGACTCTGCCTCTTTCTGGGACTCTGCCTCTTTCTGGGACTCTGCCTCTTTCTGGGACTCTGCCTCTTTCTGGGACTCTGCCTCTTTCTGGGACTCTGCCTCTTTCTGGGACTCTGCCTCTTTCTGGGACTCTGCCTCTTTCTGGGACTCTGCCTCTTTCTGGGACTCTGCCTCTTTCTGGGACTCTGCCTCTTTCTGGGACTCTGCCTCTTTCTGGGACTCTGCCTCTTTCTGGGACTCTGCCTCTTTCTGGGACTCTGCCTCTTTCTGGGACTCTGCCTCTTTCTGGGACTCTGCCTCTTTCTGGGACTCTGCCTCTTTCTGGGACTCTGCCTCTTTCTGGGACTCTGCCTCTTTCTGGGACTCTGCCTCTTTCTGGGACTCTGCCTCTTTCTGGGACTCTGCCTCTTTCTGGGACTCTGCCTCTTTCTGGGACTCTGCCTCTTTCTGGGACTCTGCCTCTTTCTGGGACTCTGCCTCTTTCTGGGACTCTGCCTCTTTCTGGGACTCTGCCTCTTTCTGGGACTCTGCCTCTTTCTGGGACTCTGCCTCTTTCTGGGACTCTGCCTCTTTCTGGGACTCTGCCTCTTTCTGGGACTCTGCCTCTTTCTGGGACTCTGCCTCTTTCTGGGACTCTGCCTCTTTCTGGGACTCTGCCTCTTTCTGGGACTCTGCCTCTTTCTGGGACTCTGCCTCTTTCTGGGACTCTGCCTCTTTCTGGGACTCTGCCTCTTTCTGGGACTCTGCCTCTTTCTGGGACTCTGCCTCTTTCTGGGACTCTGCCTCTTTCTGGGACTCTGCCTCTTTCTGGGACTCTGCCTCTTTCTGGGACTCTGCCTCTTTCTGGGACTCTGCCTCTTTCTGGGACTCTGCCTCTTTCTGGGACTCTGCCTCTTTCTGGGACTCTGCCTCTTTCTGGGACTCTGCCTCTTTCTGGGACTCTGCCTCTTTCTGGGACTCTGCCTCTTTCTGGGACTCTGCCTCTTTCTGGGACTCTGCCTCTTTCTGGGACTCTGCCTCTTTCTGGGACTCTGCCTCTTTCTGGGACTCTGCCTCTTTCTGGGACTCTGCCTCTTTCTGGGACTCTGCCTCTTTCTGGGACTCTGTCTTTCTGGGACTCTGCCTCTTTCTGGGACTCTGCCTCTTTCTGGGACTCTGCCTCTTTCTGGGACTCTGCCTCTTTCTGGGACTCTGCCTCTTTCTGGGACTCTGCCTCTTTCTGGGACTCTGCCTCTTTCTGGGACTCTGCCTCTTTCTGGGACTCTGCCTCTTTCTGGGACTCTGCCTCTTTCTGGGACTCTGCCTCTTTCTGGGACTCTGCCTCTTTCTGGGACTCTGCCTCTTTCTGGGACTCTGCCTCTTTCTGGGACTCTGCCTCTTTCTGGGACTCTGCCTCTTTCTGGGACTCTGCCTCTTTCTGGGACTCTGCCTCTTTCTGGGACTCTGCCTCTTTCTGGGACTCTGCCTCTTTCTGGGACTCTGCCTCTTTCTGGGACTCTGCCTCTTTCTGGGACTCTGCCTCTTTCTGGGACTCTGCCTCTTTCTGGGACTCTGCCTCTTTCTGGGACTCTGCCTCTTTCTGGGACTCTGCCTCTTTCTGGGACTCTGCCTCTTTCTGGGACTCTGCCTCTTTCTGGGACTCTGCCTCTTTCTGGGACTCTGCCTCTTTCTGGGACTCTGCCTCTTTCTGGGACTCTGCCTCTTTCTGGGACTCTGCCTCTTTCTGGGACTCTGCCTCTTTCTGGGACTCTGCCTCTTTCTGGGACTCTGCCTCTTTCTGGGACTCTGCCTCTTTCTGGGACTCTGCCTCTTTCTGGGACTCTGCCTCTTTCTGGGACTCTGCCTCTTTCTGGGACTCTGCCTCTTTCTGGGACTCTGCCTCTTTCTGGGACTCTGCCTCTTTCTGGGACTCTGCCTCTTTCTGGGACTCTGCCTCTTTCTGGGACTCTGCCTCTTTCTGGGACTCTGCCTCTTTCTGGGACTCTGCCTCTTTCTGGGACTCTGCCTCTTTCTGGGACTCTGCCTCTTTCTGGGACTCTGCCTCTTTCTGGGACTCTGCCTCTTTCTGGGACTCTGCCTCTTTCTGGGACTCTGCCTCTTTCTGGGACTCTGCCTCTTTCTGGGACTCTGCCTCTTTCTGGGACTCTGCCTCTTTCTGGGACTCTGCCTCTTTCTGGGACTCTGCCTCTTTCTGGGACTCTGCCTCTTTCTGGGACTCTGCCTCTTTCTGGGACTCTGCCTCTTTCTGGGACTCTGCCTCTTTCTGGGACTCTGCCTCTTTCTGGGACTCTGCCTCTTTCTGGGACTCTGCCTCTTTCTGGGACTCTGCCTCTTTCTGGGACTCTGCCTCTTTCTGGGACTCTGCCTCTTTCTGGGACTCTGCCTCTTTCTGGGACTCTGCCTCTTTCTGGGACTCTGCCTCTTTCTGGGACTCTGCCTCTTTCTGGGACTCTGCCTCTTTCTGGGACTCTGCCTCTTTCTGGGACTCTGCCTCTTTCTGGGACTCTGCCTCTTTCTGGGACTCTGCCTCTTTCTGGGACTCTGCCTCTTTCTGGGACTCTGCCTCTTTCTGGGACTCTGCCTCTTTCTGGGACTCTGCCTCTTTCTGGGACTCTGCCTCTTTCTGGGACTCTGCCTCTTTCTGGGACTCTGCCTCTTTCTGGGACTCTGCCTCTTTCTGGGACTCTGCCTCTTTCTGGGACTCTGCCTCTTTCTGGGACTCTGCCTCTTTCTGGGACTCTGCCTCTTTCTGGGACTCTGCCTCTTTCTGGGACTCTGCCTCTTTCTGGGACTCTGCCTCTTTCTGGGACTCTGCCTCTTTCTGGGACTCTGCCTCTTTCTGGGACTCTGCCTCTTTCTGGGACTCTGCCTCTTTCTGGGACTCTGCCTCTTTCTGGGACTCTGCCTCTTTCTGGGACTCTGCCTCTTTCTGGGACTCTGCCTCTTTCTGGGACTCTGCCTCTTTCTGGGACTCTGCCTCTTTCTGGGACTCTGCCTCTTTCTGGGACTCTGCCTCTTTCTGGGACTCTGCCTCTTTCTGGGACTCTGCCTCTTTCTGGGACTCTGCCTCTTTCTGGGACTCTGCCTCTTTCTGGGACTCTGCCTCTTTCTGGGACTCTGCCTCTTTCTGGGACTCTGCCTCTTTCTGGGACTCTGCCTCTTTCTGGGACTCTGCCTCTTTCTGGGACTCTGCCTCTTTCTGGGACTCTGCCTCTTTCTGGGACTCTGCCTCTTTCTGGGACTCTGCCTCTTTCTGGGACTCTGCCTCTTTCTGGGACTCTGCCTCTTTCTGGGACTCTGCCTCTTTCTGGGACTCTGCCTCTTTCTGGGACTCTGCCTCTTTCTGGGACTCTGCCTCTTTCTGGGACTCTGCCTCTTTCTGGGACTCTGCCTCTTTCTGGGACTCTGCCTCTTTCTGGGACTCTGCCTCTTTCTGGGACTCTGCCTCTTTCTGGGACTCTGCCTCTTTCTGGGACTCTGCCTCTTTCTGGGACTCTGCCTCTTTCTGGGACTCTGCCTCTTTCTGGGACTCTGCCTCTTTCTGGGACTCTGCCTCTTTCTGGGACTCTGCCTCTTTCTGGGACTCTGCCTCTTTCTGGGACTCTGCCTCTTTCTGGGACTCTGCCTCTTTCTGGGACTCTGCCTCTTTCTGGGACTCTGCCTCTTTCTGGGACTCTGCCTCTTTCTGGGACTCTGCCTCTTTCTGGGACTCTGCCTCTTTCTGGGACTCTGCCTCTTTCTGGGACTCTGCCTCTTTCTGGGACTCTGCCTCTTTCTGGGACTCTGCCTCTTTCTGGGACTCTGCCTCTTTCTGGGACTCTGCCTCTTTCTGGGACTCTGCCTCTTTCTGGGACTCTGCCTCTTTCTGGGACTCTGCCTCTTTCTGGGACTCTGCCTCTTTCTGGGACTCTGCCTCTTTCTGGGACTCTGCCTCTTTCTGGGACTCTGCCTCTTTCTGGGACTCTGCCTCTTTCTGGGACTCTGCCTCTTTCTGGGACTCTGCCTCTTTCTGGGACTCTGCCTCTTTCTGGGACTCTGCCTCTTTCTGGGACTCTGCCTCTTTCTGGGACTCTGCCTCTTTCTGGGACTCTGCCTCTTTCTGGGACTCTGCCTCTTTCTGGGACTCTGCCTCTTTCTGGGACTCTGCCTCTTTCTGGGACTCTGCCTCTTTCTGGGACTCTGCCTCTTTCTGGGACTCTGCCTCTTT
Source organism: Squalus acanthias (assembly GCA_030390025.1). Classification (NCBI taxonomy): domain Eukaryota; kingdom Metazoa; phylum Chordata; class Chondrichthyes; order Squaliformes; family Squalidae; genus Squalus; species Squalus acanthias. The sequence goes on from JASTWF010000825.1 coordinate 148,249, forward strand.
CTGGGACTCTGCCTCTTTCTGGGACTCTGCCTCTTTCTGGGACTCTGCCTCTTTCTGGGACTCTGCCTCTTTCTGGGACTCTGCCTCTTTCTGGGACTCTGCCTCTTTCTGGGACTCTGCCTCTTTCTGGGACTCTGCCTCTTTCTGGGACTCTGCCTCTTTCTGGGACTCTGCCTCTTTCTGGGACTCTGCCTCTTTCTGGGACTCTGCCTCTTTCTGGGACTCTGCCTCTTTCTGGGACTCTGCCTCTTTCTGGGACTCTGCCTCTTTCTGGGACTCTGCCTCTTTCTGGGACTCTGCCTCTTTCTGGGACTCTGCCTCTTTCTGGGACTCTGCCTCTTTCTGGGACTCTGCCTCTTTCTGGGACTCTGCCTCTTTCTGGGACTCTGCCTCTTTCTGGGACTCTGCCTCTTTCTGGGACTCTGCCTCTTTCTGGGACTCTGCCTCTTTCTGGGACTCTGCCTCTTTCTGGGACTCTGCCTCTTTCTGGGACTCTGCCTCTTTCTGGGACTCTGCCTCTTTCTGGGACTCTGCCTCTTTCTGGGACTCTGCCTCTTTCTGGGACTCTGCCTCTTTCTGGGACTCTGCCTCTTTCTGGGACTCTGCCTCTTTCTGGGACTCTGCCTCTTTCTGGGACTCTGCCTCTTTCTGGGACTCTGCCTCTTTCTGGGACTCTGCCTCTTTCTGGGACTCTGCCTCTTTCTGGGACTCTGCCTCTTTCTGGGACTCTGCCTCTTTCTGGGACTCTGCCTCTTTCTGGGACTCTGCCTCTTTCTGGGACTCTGCCTCTTTCTGGGACTCTGCCTCTTTCTGGGACTCTGCCTCTTTCTGGGACTCTGCCTCTTTCTGGGACTCTGCCTCTTTCTGGGACTCTGCCTCTTTCTGGGACTCTGCCTCTTTCTGGGACTCTGCCTCTTTCTGGGACTCTGCCTCTTTCTGGGACTCTGCCTCTTTCTGGGACTCTGCCTCTTTCTGGGACTCTGCCTCTTTCTGGGACTCTGCCTCTTTCTGGGACTCTGCCTCTTTCTGGGACTCTGCCTCTTTCTGGGACTCTGCCTCTTTCTGGGACTCTGCCTCTTTCTGGGACTCTGCCTCTTTCTGGGACTCTGCCTCTTTCTGGGACTCTGCCTCTTTCTGGGACTCTGCCTCTTTCTGGGACTCTGCCTCTTTCTGGGACTCTGCCTCTTTCTGGGACTCTGCCTCTTTCTGGGACTCTGCCTCTTTCTGGGACTCTGCCTCTTTCTGGGACTCTGCCTCTTTCTGGGACTCTGCCTCTTTCTGGGACTCTGCCTCTTTCTGGGACTCTGCCTCTTTCTGGGACTCTGCCTCTTTCTGGGACTCTGCCTCTTTCTGGGACTCTGCCTCTTTCTGGGACTCTGCCTCTTTCTGGGACTCTGCCTCTTTCTGGGACTCTGCCTCTTTCTGGGACTCTGCCTCTTTCTGGGACTCTGCCTCTTTCTGGGACTCTGCCTCTTTCTGGGACTCTGCCTCTTTCTGGGACTCTGCCTCTTTCTGGGACTCTGCCTCTTTCTGGGACTCTGCCTCTTTCTGGGACTCTGCCTCTTTCTGGGACTCTGCCTCTTTCTGGGACTCTGCCTCTTTCTGGGACTCTGCCTCTTTCTGGGACTCTGCCTCTTTCTGGGACTCTGCCTCTTTCTGGGACTCTGCCTCTTTCTGGGACTCTGCCTCTTTCTGGGACTCTGCCTCTTTCTGGGACTCTGCCTCTTTCTGGGACTCTGCCTCTTTCTGGGACTCTGCCTCTTTCTGGGACTCTGCCTCTTTCTGGGACTCTGCCTCTTTCTGGGACTCTGCCTCTTTCTGGGACTCTGCCTCTTTCTGGGACTCTGCCTCTTTCTGGGACTCTGCCTCTTTCTGGGACTCTGCCTCTTTCTGGGACTCTGCCTCTTTCTGGGACTCTGCCTCTTTCTGGGACTCTGCCTCTTTCTGGGACTCTGCCTCTTTCTGGGACTCTGCCTCTTTCTGGGACTCTGCCTCTTTCTGGGACTCTGCCTCTTTCTGGGACTCTGCCTCTTTCTGGGACTCTGCCTCTTTCTGGGACTCTGCCTCTTTCTGGGACTCTGCCTCTTTCTGGGACTCTGCCTCTTTCTGGGACTCTGCCTCTTTCTGGGACTCTGCCTCTTTCTGGGACTCTGCCTCTTTCTGGGACTCTGCCTCTTTCTGGGACTCTGCCTCTTTCTGGGACTCTGCCTCTTTCTGGGACTCTGCCTCTTTCTGGGACTCTGCCTCTTTCTGGGACTCTGCCTCTTTCTGGGACTCTGCCTCTTTCTGGGACTCTGCCTCTTTCTGGGACTCTGCCTCTTTCTGGGACTCTGCCTCTTTCTGGGACTCTGCCTCTTTCTGGGACTCTGCCTCTTTCTGGGACTCTGCCTCTTTCTGGGACTCTGCCTCTTTCTGGGACTCTGCCTCTTTCTGGGACTCTGCCTCTTTCTGGGACTCTGCCTCTTTCTGGGACTCTGCCTCTTTCTGGGACTCTGCCTCTTTCTGGGACTCTGCCTCTTTCTGGGACTCTGCCTCTTTCTGGGACTCTGCCTCTTTCTGGGACTCTGCCTCTTTCTGGGACTCTGCCTCTTTCTGGGACTCTGCCTCTTTCTGGGACTCTGCCTCTTTCTGGGACTCTGCCTCTTTCTGGGACTCTGCCTCTTTCTGGGACTCTGCCTCTTTCTGGGACTCTGCCTCTTTCTGGGACTCTGCCTCTTTCTGGGACTCTGCCTCTTTCTGGGACTCTGCCTCTTTCTGGGACTCTGCCTCTTTCTGGGACTCTGCCTCTTTCTGGGACTCTGCCTCTTTCTGGGACTCTGCCTCTTTCTGGGACTCTGCCTCTTTCTGGGACTCTGCCTCTTTCTGGGACTCTGCCTCTTTCTGGGACTCTGCCTCTTTCTGGGACTCTGCCTCTTTCTGGGACTCTGCCTCTTTCTGGGACTCTGCCTCTTTCTGGGACTCTGCCTCTTTCTGGGACTCTGCCTCTTTCTGGGACTCTGCCTCTTTCTGGGACTCTGCCTCTTTCTGGGACTCTGCCTCTTTCTGGGACTCTGCCTCTTTCTGGGACTCTGCCTCTTTCTGGGACTCTGCCTCTTTCTGGGACTCTGCCTCTTTCTGGGACTCTGCCTCTTTCTGGGACTCTGCCTCTTTCTGGGACTCTGCCTCTTTCTGGGACTCTGCCTCTTTCTGGGACTCTGCCTCTTTCTGGGACTCTGCCTCTTTCTGGGACTCTGCCTCTTTCTGGGACTCTGCCTCTTTCTGGGACTCTGCCTCTTTCTGGGACTCTGCCTCTTTCTGGGACTCTGCCTCTTTCTGGGACTCTGCCTCTTTCTGGGACTCTGCCTCTTTCTGGGACTCTGCCTCTTTCTGGGACTCTGCCTCTTTCTGGGACTCTGCCTCTTTCTGGGACTCTGCCTCTTCTGGGACTCTGCTCTTTCTGGGACTCTGCCTCTTTCTGGGACTCTGCCTCTTTCTGGGACTCTGCCTCTTTCTGGGACTCTGCCTCTTTCTGGGACTCTGCCTCTTTCTGGGACTCTGCCTCTTTCTGGGACTCTGCCTCTTTCTGGGACTCTGCCTCTTTCTGGGACTCTGCCTCTTTCTGGGACTCTGCCTCTTTCTGGGACTCTGCCTCTTTCTGGGACTCTGCCTCTTTCTGGGACTCTGCCTCTTTCTGGGACTCTGCCTCTTTCTGGGACTCTGCCTCTTTCTGGGACTCTGCCTCTTTCTGGGACTCTGCCTCTTTCTGGGACTCTGCCTCTTTCTGGGACTCTGCCTCTTTCTGGGACTCTGCCTCTTTCTGGGACTCTGCCTCTTTCTGGGACTCTGCCTCTTTCTGGGACTCTGCCTCTTTCTGGGACTCTGCCTCTTTCTGGGACTCTGCCTCTTTCTGGGACTCTGCCTCTTTCTGGGACTCTGCCTCTTTCTGGGACTCTGCCTCTTTCTGGGACTCTGCCTCTTTCTGGGACTCTGCCTCTTTCTGGGACTCTGCCTCTTTCTGGGACTCTGCCTCTTTCTGGGACTCTGCCTCTTTCTGGGACTCTGCCTCTTTCTGGGACTCTGCCTCTTTCTGGGACTCTGCCTCTTTCTGGGACTCTGCCTCTTTCTGGGACTCTGCCTCTTTCTGGGACTCTGCCTCTTTCTGGGACTCTGCCTCTTTCTGGGACTCTGCCTCTTTCTGGGACTCTGCCTCTTTCTGGGACTCTGCCTCTTTCTGGGACTCTGCCTCTTTCTGGGACTCTGCCTCTTTCTGGGACTCTGCCTCTTTCTGGGACTCTGCCTCTTTCTGGGACTCTGCCTCTTTCTGGGACTCTGCCTCTTTCTGGGACTCTGCCTCTTTCTGGGACTCTGCCTCTTTCTGGGACTCTGCCTCTTTCTGGGACTCTGCCTCTTTCTGGGACTCTGCCTCTTTCTGGGACTCTGCCTCTTTCTGGGACTCTGCCTCTTTCTGGGACTCTGCCTCTTTCTGGGACTCTGCCTCTTTCTGGGACTCTGCCTCTTTCTGGGACTCTGCCTCTTTCTGGGACTCTGCCTCTTTCTGGGACTCTGCCTCTTTCTGGGACTCTGCCTCTTTCTGGGACTCTGCCTCTTTCTGGGACTCTGCCTCTTTCTGGGACTCTGCCTCTTTCTGGGACTCTGCCTCTTTCTGGGACTCTGCCTCTTTCTGGGACTCTGCCTCTTTCTGGGACTCTGCCTCTTTCTGGGACTCTGCCTCTTTCTGGGACTCTGCCTCTTTCTGGGACTCTGCCTCTTTCTGGGACTCTGCCTCTTTCTGGGACTCTGCCTCTTTCTGGGACTCTGCCTCTTTCTGGGACTCTGCCTCTTTCTGGGACTCTGCCTCTTTCTGGGACTCTGCCTCTTTCTGGGACTCTGCCTCTTTCTGGGACTCTGCCTCTTTCTGGGACTCTGCCTCTTTCTGGGACTCTGCCTCTTTCTGGGACTCTGCCTCTTTCTGGGACTCTGCCTCTTTCTGGGACTCTGCCTCTTTCTGGGACTCTGCCTCTTTCTGGGACTCTGCCTCTTTCTGGGACTCTGCCTCTTTCTGGGACTCTGCCTCTTTCTGGGACTCTGCCTCTTTCTGGGACTCTGCCTCTTTCTGGGACTCTGCCTCTTTCTGGGACTCTGCCTCTTTCTGGGACTCTGCCTCTTTCTGGGACTCTGCCTCTTTCTGGGACTCTGCCTCTTTCTGGGACTCTGCCTCTTTCTGGGACTCTGCCTCTTTCTGGGACTCTGCCTCTTTCTGGGACTCTGCCTCTTTCTGGGACTCTGCCTCTTTCTGGGACTCTGCCTCTTTCTGGGACTCTGCCTCTTTCTGGGACTCTGCCTCTTTCTGGGACTCTGCCTCTTTCTGGGACTCTGCCTCTTTCTGGGACTCTGCCTCTTTCTGGGACTCTGCCTCTTTCTGGGACTCTGCCTCTTTCTGGGACTCTGCCTCTTTCTGGGACTCTGCCTCTTTCTGGGACTCTGCCTCTTTCTGGGACTCTGCCTCTTTCTGGGACTCTGCCTCTTTCTGGGACTCTGCCTCTTTCTGGGACTCTGCCTCTTTCTGGGACTCTGCCTCTTTCTGGGACTCTGCCTCTTTCTGGGACTCTGCCTCTTTCTGGGACTCTGCCTCTTTCTGGGACTCTGCCTCTTTCTGGGACTCTGCCTCTTTCTGGGACTCTGCCTCTTTCTGGGACTCTGCCTCTTTCTGGGACTCTGCCTCTTTCTGGGACTCTGCCTCTTTCTGGGACTCTGCCTCTTTCTGGGACTCTGCCTCTTTCTGGGACTCTGCCTCTTTCTGGGACTCTGCCTCTTTCTGGGACTCTGCCTCTTTCTGGGACTCTGCCTCTTTCTGGGACTCTGCCTCTTTCTGGGACTCTGCCTCTTTCTGGGACTCTGCCTCTTTCTGGGACTCTGCCTCTTTCTGGGACTCTGCCTCTTTCTGGGACTCTGCCTCTTTCTGGGACTCTGCCTCTTTCTGGGACTCTGCCTCTTTCTGGGACTCTGCCTCTTTCTGGGACTCTGCCTCTTTCTGGGACTCTGCCTCTTTCTGGGACTCTGCCTCTTTCTGGGACTCTGCCTCTTTCTGGGACTCTGCCTCTTTCTGGGACTCTGCCTCTTTCTGGGACTCTGCCTCTTTCTGGGACTCTGCCTCTTTCTGGGACTCTGCCTCTTTCTGGGACTCTGCCTCTTTCTGGGACTCTGCCTCTTTCTGGGACTCTGCCTCTTTCTGGGACTCTGCCTCTTTCTGGGACTCTGCCTCTTTCTGGGACTCTGCCTCTTTCTGGGACTCTGCCTCTTTCTGGGACTCTGCCTCTTTCTGGGACTCTGCCTCTTTCTGGGACTCTGCCTCTTTCTGGGACTCTGCCTCTTTCTGGGACTCTGCCTCTTTCTGGGACTCTGCCTCTTTCTGGGACTCTGCCTCTTTCTGGGACTCTGCCTCTTTCTGGGACTCTGCCTCTTTCTGGGACTCTGCCTCTTTCTGGGACTCTGCCTCTTTCTGGGACTCTGCCTCTTTCTGGGACTCTGCCTCTTTCTGGGACTCTGCCTCTTTCTGGGACTCTGCCTCTTTCTGGGACTCTGCCTCTTTCTGGGACTCTGCCTCTTTCTGGGACTCTGCCTCTTTCTGGGACTCTGCCTCTTTCTGGGACTCTGCCTCTTTCTGGGACTCTGCCTCTTTCTGGGACTCTGCCTCTTTCTGGGACTCTGCCTCTTTCTGGGACTCTGCCTCTTTCTGGGACTCTGCCTCTTTCTGGGACTCTGCCTCTTTCTGGGACTCTGCCTCTTTCTGGGACTCTGCCTCTTTCTGGGACTCTGCCTCTTTCTGGGACTCTGCCTCTTTCTGGGACTCTGCCTCTTTCTGGGACTCTGCCTCTTTCTGGGACTCTGCCTCTTTCTGGGACTCTGCCTCTTTCTGGGACTCTGCCTCTTTCTGGGACTCTGCCTCTTTCTGGGACTCTGCCTCTTTCTGGGACTCTGCCTCTTTCTGGGACTCTGCCTCTTTCTGGGACTCTGCCTCTTTCTGGGACTCTGCCTCTTTCTGGGACTCTGCCTCTTTCTGGGACTCTGCCTCTTTCTGGGACTCTGCCTCTTTCTGGGACTCTGCCTCTTTCTGGGACTCTGCCTCTTTCTGGGACTCTGCCTCTTTCTGGGACTCTGCCTCTTTCTGGGACTCTGCCTCTTTCTGGGACTCTGCCTCTTTCTGGGACTCTGCCTCTTTCTGGGACTCTGCCTCTTTCTGGGACTCTGCCTCTTTCTGGGACTCTGCCTCTTTCTGGGACTCTGCCTCTTTCTGGGACTCTGCCTCTTTCTGGGACTCTGCCTCTTTCTGGGACTCTGCCTCTTTCTGGGACTCTGCCTCTTTCTGGGACTCTGCCTCTTTCTGGGACTCTGCCTCTTTCTGGGACTCTGCCTCTTTCTGGGACTCTGCCTCTTTCTGGGACTCTGCCTCTTTCTGGGACTCTGCCTCTTTCTGGGACTCTGCCTCTTTCTGGGACTCTGCCTCTTTCTGGGACTCTGCCTCTTTCTGGGACTCTGCCTCTTTCTGGGACTCTGCCTCTTTCTGGGACTCTGCCTCTTTCTGGGACTCTGCCTCTTTCTGGGACTCTGCCTCTTTCTGGGACTCTGCCTCTTTCTGGGACTCTGCCTCTTTCTGGGACTCTGCCTCTTTCTGGGACTCTGCCTCTTTCTGGGACTCTGCCTCTTTCTGGGACTCTGCCTCTTTCTGGGACTCTGCCTCTTTCTGGGACTCTGCCTCTTTCTGGGACTCTGCCTCTTTCTGGGACTCTGCCTCTTTCTGGGACTCTGCCTCTTTCTGGGACTCTGCCTCTTTCTGGGACTCTGCCTCTTTCTGGGACTCTGCCTCTTTCTGGGACTCTGCCTCTTTCTGGGACTCTGCCTCTTTCTGGGACTCTGCCTCTTTCTGGGACTCTGCCTCTTTCTGGGACTCTGCCTCTTTCTGGGACTCTGCCTCTTTCTGGGACTCTGCCTCTTTCTGGGACTCTGCCTCTTTCTGGGACTCTGCCTCTTTCTGGGACTCTGCCTCTTTCTGGGACTCTGCCTCTTTCTGGGACTCTGCCTCTTTCTGGGACTCTGCCTCTTTCTGGGACTCTGCCTCTTTCTGGGACTCTGCCTCTTTCTGGGACTCTGCCTCTTTCTGGGACTCTGCCTCTTTCTGGGACTCTGCCTCTTTCTGGGACTCTGCCTCTTTCTGGGACTCTGCCTCTTTCTGGGACTCTGCCTCTTTCTGGGACTCTGCCTCTTTCTGGGACTCTGCCTCTTTCTGGGACTCTGCCTCTTTCTGGGACTCTGCCTCTTTCTGGGACTCTGCCTCTTTCTGGGACTCTGCCTCTTTCTGGGACTCTGCCTCTTTCTGGGACTCTGCCTCTTTCTGGGACTCTGCCTCTTTCTGGGACTCTGCCTCTTTCTGGGACTCTGCCTCTTTCTGGGACTCTGCCTCTTTCTGGGACTCTGCCTCTTTCTGGGACTCTGCCTCTTTCTGGGACTCTGCCTCTTTCTGGGACTCTGCCTCTTTCTGGGACTCTGCCTCTTTCTGGGACTCTGCCTCTTTCTGGGACTCTGCCTCTTTCTGGGACTCTGCCTCTTTCTGGGACTCTGCCTCTTTCTGGGACTCTGCCTCTTTCTGGGACTCTGCCTCTTTCTGGGACTCTGCCTCTTTCTGGGACTCTGCCTCTTTCTGGGACTCTGCCTCTTTCTGGGACTCTGCCTCTTTCTGGGACTCTGCCTCTTTCTGGGACTCTGCCTCTTTCTGGGACTCTGCCTCTTTCTGGGACTCTGCCTCTTTCTGGGACTCTGCCTCTTTCTGGGACTCTGCCTCTTTCTGGGACTCTGCCTCTTTCTGGGACTCTGCCTCTTTCTGGGACTCTGCCTCTTTCTGGGACTCTGCCTCTTTCTGGGACTCTGCCTCTTTCTGGGACTCTGCCTCTTTCTGGGACTCTGCCTCTTTCTGGGACTCTGCCTCTTTCTGGGACTCTGCCTCTTTCTGGGACTCTGCCTCTTTCTGGGACTCTGCCTCTTTCTGGGACTCTGCCTCTTTCTGGGACTCTGCCTCTTTCTGGGACTCTGCCTCTTTCTGGGACTCTGCCTCTTTCTGGGACTCTGCCTCTTTCTGGGACTCTGCCTCTTTCTGGGACTCTGCCTCTTTCTGGGACTCTGCCTCTTTCTGGGACTCTGCCTCTTTCTGGGACTCTGCCTCTTTCTGGGACTCTGCCTCTTTCTGGGACTCTGCCTCTTTCTGGGACTCTGCCTCTTTCTGGGACTCTGCCTCTTTCTGGGACTCTGCCTCTTTCTGGGACTCTGCCTCTTTCTGGGACTCTGCCTCTTTCTGGGACTCTGCCTCTTTCTGGGACTCTGCCTCTTTCTGGGACTCTGCCTCTTTCTGGGACTCTGCCTCTTTCTGGGACTCTGCCTCTTTCTGGGACTCTGCCTCTTTCTGGGACTCTGCCTCTTTCTGGGACTCTGCCTCTTTCTGGGACTCTGCCTCTTTCTGGGACTCTGCCTCTTTCTGGGACTCTGCCTCTTTCTGGGACTCTGCCTCTTTCTGGGACTCTGCCTCTTTCTGGGACTCTGCCTCTTTCTGGGACTCTGCCTCTTTCTGGGACTCTGCCTCTTTCTGGGACTCTGCCTCTTTCTGGGACTCTGCCTCTTTCTGGGACTCTGCCTCTTTCTGGGACTCTGCCTCTTTCTGGGACTCTGCCTCTTTCTGGGACTCTGCCTCTTTCTGGGACTCTGCCTCTTTCTGGGACTCTGCCTCTTTCTGGGACTCTGCCTCTTTCTGGGACTCTGCCTCTTTCTGGGACTCTGCCTCTTTCTGGGACTCTGCCTCTTTCTGGGACTCTGCCTCTTTCTGGGACTCTGCCTCTTTCTGGGACTCTGCCTCTTTCTGGGACTCTGCCTCTTTCTGGGACTCTGCCTCTTTCTGGGACTCTGCCTCTTTCTGGGACTCTGCCTCTTTCTGGGACTCTGCCTCTTTCTGGGACTCTGCCTCTTTCTGGGACTCTGCCTCTTTCTGGGACTCTGCCTCTTTCTGGGACTCTGCCTCTTTCTGGGACTCTGCCTCTTTCTGGGACTCTGCCTCTTTCTGGGACTCTGCCTCTTTCTGGGACTCTGCCTCTTTCTGGGACTCTGCCTCTTTCTGGGACTCTGCCTCTTTCTGGGACTCTGCCTCTTTCTGGGACTCTGCCTCTTTCTGGGACTCTGCCTCTTTCTGGGACTCTGCCTCTTTCTGGGACTCTGCCTCTTTCTGGGACTCTGCCTCTTTCTGGGACTCTGCCTCTTTCTGGGACTCTGCCTCTTTCTGGGACTCTGCCTCTTTCTGGGACTCTGCCTCTTTCTGGGACTCTGCCTCTTTCTGGGACTCTGCCTCTTTCTGGGACTCTGCCTCTTTCTGGGACTCTGCCTCTTTCTGGGACTCTGCCTCTTTCTGGGACTCTGCCTCTTTCTGGGACTCTGCCTCTTTCTGGGACTCTGCCTCTTTCTGGGACTCTGCCTCTTTCTGGGACTCTGCCTCTTTCTGGGACTCTGCCTCTTTCTGGGACTCTGCCTCTTTCTGGGACTCTGCCTCTTTCTGGGACTCTGCCTCTTTCTGGGACTCTGCCTCTTTCTGGGACTCTGCCTCTTTCTGGGACTCTGCCTCTTTCTGGGACTCTGCCTCTTTCTGGGACTCTGCCTCTTTCTGGGACTCTGCCTCTTTCTGGGACTCTGCCTCTTTCTGGGACTCTGTCTCTTTCTGGGACTCTGCCTCTTTCTGGGACTCTGCCTCTTTCTGGGACTCTGCCTCTTTCTGGGACTCTGCCTCTTTCTGGGACTCTGCCTCTTTCTGGGACTCTGCCTCTTTCTGGGACTCTGCCTCTTTCTGGGACTCTGCCTCTTTCTGGGACTCTGCCTCTTTCTGGGACTCTGCCTCTTTCTGGGACTCTGCCTCTTTCTGGGACTCTGCCTCTTTCTGGGACTCTGCCTCTTTCTGGGACTCTGCCTCTTTCTGGGACTCTGCCTCTTTCTGGGACTCTGCCTCTTTCTGGGACTCTGCCTCTTTCTGGGACTCTGCCTCTTTCTGGGACTCTGCCTCTTTCTGGGACTCTGCCTCTTTCTGGGACTCTGCCTCTTTCTGGGACTCTGCCTCTTTCTGGGACTCTGCCTCTTTCTGGGACTCTGCCTCTTTCTGGGACTCTGCCTCTTTCTGGGACTCTGCCTCTTTCTGGGACTCTGCCTCTTTCTGGGACTCTGCCTCTTTCTGGGACTCTGCCTCTTTCTGGGACTCTGCCTCTTTCTGGGACTCTGCCTCTTTCTGGGACTCTGCCTCTTTCTGGGACTCTGCCTCTTTCTGGGACTCTGCCTCTTTCTGGGACTCTGCCTCTTTCTGGGACTCTGCCTCTTTCTGGGACTCTGCCTCTTTCTGGGACTCTGCCTCTTTCTGGGACTCTGCCTCTTTCTGGGACTCTGCCTCTTTCTGGGACTCTGCCTCTTTCTGGGACTCTGCCTCTTTCTGGGACTCTGCCTCTTTCTGGGACTCTGCCTCTTTCTGGGACTCTGCCTCTTTCTGGGACTCTGCCTCTTTCTGGGACTCTGCCTCTTTCTGGGACTCTGCCTCTTTCTGGGACTCTGCCTCTTTCTGGGACTCTGCCTCTTTCTGGGACTCTGCCTCTTTCTGGGACTCTGCCTCTTTCTGGGACTCTGCCTCTTTCTGGGACTCTGCCTCTTTCTGGGACTCTGCCTCTTTCTGGGACTCTGCCTCTTTCTGGGACTCTGCCTCTTTCTGGGACTCTGCCTCTTTCTGGGACTCTGCCTCTTTCTGGGACTCTGCCTCTTTCTGGGACTCTGCCTCTTTCTGGGACTCTGCCTCTTTCTGGGACTCTGCCTCTTTCTGGGACTCTGCCTCTTTCTGGGACTCTGCCTCTTTCTGGGACTCTGCCTCTTTCTGGGACTCTGCCTCTTTCTGGGACTCTGCCTCTTTCTGGGACTCTGCCTCTTTCTGGGACTCTGCCTCTTTCTGGGACTCTGCCTCTTTCTGGGACTCTGCCTCTTTCTGGGACTCTGCCTCTTTCTGGGACTCTGCCTCTTTCTGGGACTCTGCCTCTTTCTGGGACTCTGCCTCTTTCTGGGACTCTGCCTCTTTCTGGGACTCTGCCTCTTTCTGGGACTCTGCCTCTTTCTGGGACTCTGCCTCTTTCTGGGACTCTGCCTCTTTCTGGGACTCTGCCTCTTTCTGGGACTCTGCCTCTTTCTGGGACTCTGCCTCTTTCTGGGACTCTGCCTCTTTCTGGGACTCTGCCTCTTTCTGGGACTCTGCCTCTTTCTGGGACTCTGCCTCTTTCTGGGACTCTGCCTCTTTCTGGGACTCTGCCTCTTTCTGGGACTCTGCCTCTTTCTGGGACTCTGCCTCTTTCTGGGACTCTGCCTCTTTCTGGGACTCTGCCTCTTTCTGGGACTCTGCCTCTTTCTGGGACTCTGCCTCTTTCTGGGACTCTGCCTCTTTCTGGGACTCTGCCTCTTTCTGGGACTCTGCCTCTTTCTGGGACTCTGCCTCTTTCTGGGACTCTGCCTCTTTCTGGGACTCTGCCTCTTTCTGGGACTCTGCCTCTTTCTGGGACTCTGCCTCTTTCTGGGACTCTGCCTCTTTCTGGGACTCTGCCTCTTTCTGGGACTCTGCCTCTTTCTGGGACTCTGCCTCTTTCTGGGACTCTGCCTCTTTCTGGGACTCTGTCTCTTTCTGGGACTCTGCCTCTTTCTGGGACTCTGCCTCTTTCTGGGACTCTGCCTCTTTCTGGGACTCTGCCTCTTTCTGGGACTCTGCCTCTTTCTGGGACTCTGCCTCTTTCTGGGACTCTGCCTCTTTCTGGGACTCTGCCTCTTTCTGGGACTCTGCCTCTTTCTGGGACTCTGCCTCTTTCTGGGACTCTGCCTCTTTCTGGGACTCTGCCTCTTTCTGGGACTCTGCCTCTTTCTGGGACTCTGCCTCTTTCTGGGACTCTGCCTCTTTCTGGGACTCTGCCTCTTTCTGGGACTCTGCCTCTTTCTGGGACTCTGCCTCTTTCTGGGACTCTGCCTCTTTCTGGGACTCTGCCTCTTTCTGGGACTCTGCCTCTTTCTGGGACTCTGCCTCTTTCTGGGACTCTGCCTCTTTCTGGGACTCTGCCTCTTTCTGGGACTCTGCCTCTTTCTGGGACTCTGCCTCTTTCTGGGACTCTGCCTCTTTCTGGGACTCTGCCTCTTTCTGGGACTCTGCCTCTTTCTGGGACTCTGCCTCTTTCTGGGACTCTGCCTCTTTCTGGGACTCTGCCTCTTTCTGGGACTCTGCCTCTTTCTGGGACTCTGCCTCTTTCTGGGACTCTGCCTCTTTCTGGGACTCTGCCTCTTTCTGGGACTCTGCCTCTTTCTGGGACTCTGCCTCTTTCTGGGACTCTGCCTCTTTCTGGGACTCTGCCTCTTTCTGGGACTCTGCCTCTTTCTGGGACTCTGCCTCTTTCTGGGACTCTGCCTCTTTCTGGGACTCTGCCTCTTTCTGGGACTCTGCCTCTTTCTGGGACTCTGCCTCTTTCTGGGACTCTGCCTCTTTCTGGGACTCTGCCTCTTTCTGGGACTCTGCCTCTTTCTGGGACTCTGCCTCTTTCTGGGACTCTGCCTCTTTCTGGGACTCTGCCTCTTTCTGGGACTCTGCCTCTTTCTGGGACTCTGCCTCTTTCTGGGACTCTGCCTCTTTCTGGGACTCTGCCTCTTTCTGGGACTCTGCCTCTTTCTGGGACTCTGCCTCTTTCTGGGACTCTGCCTCTTTCTGGGACTCTGCCTCTTTCTGGGACTCTGCCTCTTTCTGGGACTCTGCCTCTTTCTGGGACTCTGCCTCTTTCTGGGACTCTGCCTCTTTCTGGGACTCTGCCTCTTTCTGGGACTCTGCCTCTTTCTGGGACTCTGCCTCTTTCTGGGACTCTGCCTCTTTCTGGGACTCTGCCTCTTTCTGGGACTCTGCCTCTTTCTGGGACTCTGCCTCTTTCTGGGACTCTGCCTCTTTCTGGGACTCTGCCTCTTTCTGGGACTCTGCCTCTTTCTGGGACTCTGCCTCTTTCTGGGACTCTGCCTCTTTCTGGGACTCTGCCTCTTTCTGGGACTCTGCCTCTTTCTGGGACTCTGCCTCTTTCTGGGACTCTGCCTCTTTCTGGGACTCTGCCTCTTTCTGGGACTCTGCCTCTTTCTGGGACTCTGCCTCTTTCTGGGACTCTGCCTCTTTCTGGGACTCTGCCTCTTTCTGGGACTCTGCCTCTTTCTGGGACTCTGCCTCTTTCTGGGACTCTGCCTCTTTCTGGGACTCTGCCTCTTTCTGGGACTCTGCCTCTTTCTGGGACTCTGCCTCTTTCTGGGACTCTGCCTCTTTCTGGGACTCTGCCTCTTTCTGGGACTCTGCCTCTTTCTGGGACTCTGCCTCTTTCTGGGACTCTGCCTCTTTCTGGGACTCTGCCTCTTTCTGGGACTCTGCCTCTTTCTGGGACTCTGCCTCTTTCTGGGACTCTGCCTCTTTCTGGGACTCTGCCTCTTTCTGGGACTCTGCCTCTTTCTGGGACTCTGCCTCTTTCTGGGACTCTGCCTCTTTCTGGGACTCTGCCTCTTTCTGGGACTCTGCCTCTTTCTGGGACTCTGCCTCTTTCTGGGACTCTGCCTCTTTCTGGGACTCTGCCTCTTTCTGGGACTCTGCCTCTTTCTGGGACTCTGCCTCTTTCTGGGACTCTGCCTCTTTCTGGGACTCTGCCTCTTTCTGGGACTCTGCCTCTTTCTGGGACTCTGCCTCTTTCTGGGACTCTGCCTCTTTCTGGGACTCTGCCTCTTTCTGGGACTCTGCCTCTTTCTGGGACTCTGCCTCTTTCTGGGACTCTGCCTCTTTCTGGGACTCTGCCTCTTTCTGGGACTCTGCCTCTTTCTGGGACTCTGCCTCTTTCTGGGACTCTGCCTCTTTCTGGGACTCTGCCTCTTTCTGGGACTCTGCCTCTTTCTGGGACTCTGCCTCTTTCTGGGACTCTGCCTCTTTCTGGGACTCTGCCTCTTTCTGGGACTCTGCCTCTTTCTGGGACTCTGCCTCTTTCTGGGACTCTGCCTCTTTCTGGGACTCTGCCTCTTTCTGGGACTCTGCCTCTTTCTGGGACTCTGCCTCTTTCTGGGACTCTGCCTCTTTCTGGGACTCTGCCTCTTTCTGGGACTCTGCCTCTTTCTGGGACTCTGCCTCTTTCTGGGACTCTGCCTCTTTCTGGGACTCTGCCTCTTTCTGGGACTCTGCCTCTTTCTGGGACTCTGCCTCTTTCTGGGACTCTGCCTCTTTCTGGGACTCTGCCTCTTTCTGGGACTCTGCCTCTTTCTGGGACTCTGCCTCTTTCTGGGACTCTGCCTCTTTCTGGGACTCTGCCTCTTTCTGGGACTCTGCCTCTTTCTGGGACTCTGCCTCTTTCTGGGACTCTGCCTCTTTCTGGGACTCTGCCTCTTTCTGGGACTCTGCCTCTTTCTGGGACTCTGCCTCTTTCTGGGACTCTGCCTCTTTCTGGGACTCTGCCTCTTTCTGGGACTCTGCCTCTTTCTGGGACTCTGCCTCTTTCTGGGACTCTGCCTCTTTCTGGGACTCTGCCTCTTTCTGGGACTCTGCCTCTTTCTGGGACTCTGCCTCTTTCTGGGACTCTGCCTCTTTCTGGGACTCTGCCTCTTTCTGGGACTCTGCCTCTTTCTGGGACTCTGCCTCTTTCTGGGACTCTGCCTCTTTCTGGGACTCTGCCTCTTTCTGGGACTCTGCCTCTTTCTGGGACTCTGCCTCTTTCTGGGACTCTGCCTCTTTCTGGGACTCTGCCTCTTTCTGGGACTCTGCCTCTTTCTGGGACTCTGCCTCTTTCTGGGACTCTGCCTCTTTCTGGGACTCTGCCTCTTTCTGGGACTCTGCCTCTTTCTGGGACTCTGCCTCTTTCTGGGACTCTGCCTCTTTCTGGGACTCTGCCTCTTTCTGGGACTCTGCCTCTTTCTGGGACTCTGCCTCTTTCTGGGACTCTGCCTCTTTCTGGGACTCTGCCTCTTTCTGGGACTCTGCCTCTTTCTGGGACTCTGCCTCTTTCTGGGACTCTGCCTCTTTCTGGGACTCTGCCTCTTTCTGGGACTCTGCCTCTTTCTGGGACTCTGCCTCTTTCTGGGACTCTGCCTCTTTCTGGGACTCTGCCTCTTTCTGGGACTCTGCCTCTTTCTGGGACTCTGCCTCTTTCTGGGACTCTGCCTCTTTCTGGGACTCTGCCTCTTTCTGGGACTCTGCCTCTTTCTGGGACTCTGCCTCTTTCTGGGACTCTGCCTCTTTCTGGGACTCTGCCTCTTTCTGGGACTCTGCCTCTTTCTGGGACTCTGCCTCTTTCTGGGACTCTGCCTCTTTCTGGGACTCTGCCTCTTTCTGGGACTCTGCCTCTTTCTGGGACTCTGCCTCTTTCTGGGACTCTGCCTCTTTCTGGGACTCTGCCTCTTTCTGGGACTCTGCCTCTTTCTGGGACTCTGCCTCTTTCTGGGACTCTGCCTCTTTCTGGGACTCTGCCTCTTTCTGGGACTCTGCCTCTTTCTGGGACTCTGCCTCTTTCTGGGACTCTGCCTCTTTCTGGGACTCTGCCTCTTTCTGGGACTCTGCCTCTTTCTGGGACTCTGCCTCTTTCTGGGACTCTGCCTCTTTCTGGGACTCTGCCTCTTTCTGGGACTCTGCCTCTTTCTGGGACTCTGCCTCTTTCTGGGACTCTGCCTCTTTCTGGGACTCTGCCTCTTTCTGGGACTCTGCCTCTTTCTGGGACTCTGCCTCTTTCTGGGACTCTGCCTCTTTCTGGGACTCTGCCTCTTTCTGGGACTCTGCCTCTTTCTGGGACTCTGCCTCTTTCTGGGACTCTGCCTCTTTCTGGGACTCTGCCTCTTTCTGGGACTCTGCCTCTTTCTGGGACTCTGCCTCTTTCTGGGACTCTGCCTCTTTCTGGGACTCTGCCTCTTTCTGGGACTCTGCCTCTTTCTGGGACTCTGCCTCTTTCTGGGACTCTGCCTCTTTCTGGGACTCTGCCTCTTTCTGGGACTCTGCCTCTTTCTGGGACTCTGCCTCTTTCTGGGACTCTGCCTCTTTCTGGGACTCTGCCTCTTTCTGGGACTCTGCCTCTTTCTGGGACTCTGCCTCTTTCTGGGACTCTGCCTCTTTCTGGGACTCTGCCTCTTTCTGGGACTCTGCCTCTTTCTGGGACTCTGCCTCTTTCTGGGACTCTGCCTCTTTCTGGGACTCTGCCTCTTTCTGGGACTCTGCCTCTTTCTGGGACTCTGCCTCTTTCTGGGACTCTGCCTCTTTCTGGGACTCTGCCTCTTTCTGGGACTCTGCCTCTTTCTGGGACTCTGCCTCTTTCTGGGACTCTGCCTCTTTCTGGGACTCTGCCTCTTTCTGGGACTCTGCCTCTTTCTGGGACTCTGCCTCTTTCTGGGACTCTGCCTCTTTCTGGGACTCTGCCTCTTTCTGGGACTCTGCCTCTTTCTGGGACTCTGCCTCTTTCTGGGACTCTGCCTCTTTCTGGGACTCTGCCTCTTTCTGGGACTCTGCCTCTTTCTGGGACTCTGCCTCTTTCTGGGACTCTGCCTCTTTCTGGGACTCTGCCTCTTTCTGGGACTCTGCTCTTTCTGGGACTCTGCCTCTTTCTGGGACTCTGCCTCTTTCTGGGACTCTGCCTCTTTCTGGGACTCTGCCTCTTTCTGGGACTCTGCCTCTTTCTGGGACTCTGCCTCTTTCTGGGACTCTGCCTCTTTCTGGGACTCTGCCTCTTTCTGGGACTCTGCCTCTTTCTGGGACTCTGCCTCTTTCTGGGACTCTGCCTCTTTCTGGGACTCTGCCTCTTTCTGGGACTCTGCCTCTTTCTGGGACTCTGCCTCTTTCTGGGACTCTGCCTCTTTCTGGGACTCTGCCTCTTTCTGGGACTCTGCCTCTTTCTGGGACTCTGCCTCTTTCTGGGACTCTGCCTCTTTCTGGGACTCTGCCTCTTTCTGGGACTCTGCCTCTTTCTGGGACTCTGCCTCTTTCTGGGACTCTGCCTCTTTCTGGGACTCTGCCTCTTTCTGGGACTCTGCCTCTTTCTGGGACTCTGCCTCTTTCTGGGACTCTGCCTCTTTCTGGGACTCTGCCTCTTTCTGGGACTCTGCCTCTTTCTGGGACTCTGCCTCTTTCTGGGACTCTGCCTCTTTCTGGGACTCTGCCTCTTTCTGGGACTCTGCCTCTTTCTGGGACTCTGCCTCTTTCTGGGACTCTGCCTCTTTCTGGGACTCTGCCTCTTTCTGGGACTCTGCCTCTTTCTGGGACTCTGCCTCTTTCTGGGACTCTGCCTCTTTCTGGGACTCTGCCTCTTTCTGGGACTCTGCCTCTTTCTGGGACTCTGCCTCTTTCTGGGACTCTGCCTCTTTCTGGGACTCTGCCTCTTTCTGGGACTCTGCCTCTTTCTGGGACTCTGCCTCTTTCTGGGACTCTGCCTCTTTCTGGGACTCTGCCTCTTTCTGGGACTCTGCCTCTTTCTGGGACTCTGCCTCTTTCTGGGACTCTGCCTCTTTCTGGGACTCTGCCTCTTTCTGGGACTCTGCCTCTTTCTGGGACTCTGCCTCTTTCTGGGACTCTGCCTCTTTCTGGGACTCTGCCTCTTTCTGGGACTCTGCCTCTTTCTGGGACTCTGCCTCTTTCTGGGACTCTGCCTCTTTCTGGGACTCTGCCTCTTTCTGGGACTCTGCCTCTTTCTGGGACTCTGCCTCTTTCTGGGACTCTGCCTCTTTCTGGGACTCTGCCTCTTTCTGGGACTCTGCCTCTTTCTGGGACTCTGCCTCTTTCTGGGACTCTGCCTCTTTCTGGGACTCTGCCTCTTTCTGGGACTCTGCCTCTTTCTGGGACTCTGCCTCTTTCTGGGACTCTGCCTCTTTCTGGGACTCTGCCTCTTTCTGGGACTCTGCCTCTTTCTGGGACTCTGCCTCTTTCTGGGACTCTGCCTCTTTCTGGGACTCTGCCTCTTTCTGGGACTCTGCCTCTTTCTGGGACTCTGCCTCTTTCTGGGACTCTGCCTCTTTCTGGGACTCTGCCTCTTTCTGGGACTCTGCCTCTTTCTGGGACTCTGCCTCTTTCTGGGACTCTGCCTCTTTCTGGGACTCTGCCTCTTTCTGGGACTCTGCCTCTTTCTGGGACTCTGCCTCTTTCTGGGACTCTGCCTCTTTCTGGGACTCTGCCTCTTTCTGGGACTCTGCCTCTTTCTGGGACTCTGCCTCTTTCTGGGACTCTGCCTCTTTCTGGGACTCTGCCTCTTTCTGGGACTCTGCCTCTTTCTGGGACTCTGCCTCTTTCTGGGACTCTGCCTCTTTCTGGGACTCTGCCTCTTTCTGGGACTCTGCCTCTTTCTGGGACTCTGCCTCTTTCTGGGACTCTGCCTCTTTCTGGGACTCTGCCTCTTTCTGGGACTCTGCCTCTTTCTGGGACTCTGCCTCTTTCTGGGACTCTGCCTCTTTCTGGGACTCTGCCTCTTTCTGGGACTCTGCCTCTTTCTGGGACTCTGCCTCTTTCTGGGACTCTGCCTCTTTCTGGGACTCTGCCTCTTTCTGGGACTCTGCCTCTTTCTGGGACTCTGCCTCTTTCTGGGACTCTGCCTCTTTCTGGGACTCTGCCTCTTTCTGGGACTCTGCCTCTTTCTGGGACTCTGCCTCTTTCTGGGACTCTGCCTCTTTCTGGGACTCTGCCTCTTTCTGGGACTCTGCCTCTTTCTGGGACTCTGCCTCTTTCTGGGACTCTGCCTCTTTCTGGGACTCTGCCTCTTTCTGGGACTCTGCCTCTTTCTGGGACTCTGCCTCTTTCTGGGACTCTGCCTCTTTCTGGGACTCTGCCTCTTTCTGGGACTCTGCCTCTTTCTGGGACTCTGCCTCTTTCTGGGACTCTGCCTCTTTCTGGGACTCTGCCTCTTTCTGGGACTCTGCCTCTTTCTGGGACTCTGCCTCTTTCTGGGACTCTGCCTCTTTCTGGGACTCTGCCTCTTTCTGGGACTCTGCCTCTTTCTGGGACTCTGCCTCTTTCTGGGACTCTGCCTCTTTCTGGGACTCTGCCTCTTTCTGGGACTCTGCCTCTTTCTGGGACTCTGCCTCTTTCTGGGACTCTGCCTCTTTCTGGGACTCTGCCTCTTTCTGGGACTCTGCCTCTTTCTGGGACTCTGCCTCTTTCTGGGACTCTGCCTCTTTCTGGGACTCTGCCTCTTTCTGGGACTCTGCCTCTTTCTGGGACTCTGCCTCTTTCTGGGACTCTGCCTCTTTCTGGGACTCTGCCTCTTTCTGGGACTCTGCCTCTTTCTGGGACTCTGCCTCTTTCTGGGACTCTGCCTCTTTCTGGGACTCTGCCTCTTTCTGGGACTCTGCCTCTTTCTGGGACTCTGCCTCTTTCTGGGACTCTGCCTCTTTCTGGGACTCTGCCTCTTTCTGGGACTCTGCCTCTTTCTGGGACTCTGCCTCTTTCTGGGACTCTGCCTCTTTCTGGGACTCTGCCTCTTTCTGGGACTCTGCCTCTTTCTGGGACTCTGCCTCTTTCTGGGACTCTGCCTCTTTCTGGGACTCTGCCTCTTTCTGGGACTCTGCCTCTTTCTGGGACTCTGCCTCTTTCTGGGACTCTGCCTCTTTCTGGGACTCTGCCTCTTTCTGGGACTCTGCCTCTTTCTGGGACTCTGCCTCTTTCTGGGACTCTGCCTCTTTCTGGGACTCTGCCTCTTTCTGGGACTCTGCCTCTTTCTGGGACTCTGCCTCTTTCTGGGACTCTGCCTCTTTCTGGGACTCTGCCTCTTTCTGGGACTCTGCCTCTTTCTGGGACTCTGCCTCTTTCTGGGACTCTGCCTCTTTCTGGGACTCTGCCTCTTTCTGGGACTCTGCCTCTTTCTGGGACTCTGCCTCTTTCTGGGACTCTGCCTCTTTCTGGGACTCTGCCTCTTTCTGGGACTCTGCCTCTTTCTGGGACTCTGCCTCTTTCTGGGACTCTGCCTCTTTCTGGGACTCTGCCTCTTTCTGGGACTCTGCCTCTTTCTGGGACTCTGCCTCTTTCTGGGACTCTGCCTCTTTCTGGGACTCTGCCTCTTTCTGGGACTCTGCCTCTTTCTGGGACTCTGCCTCTTTCTGGGACTCTGCCTCTTTCTGGGACTCTGCCTCTTTCTGGGACTCTGCCTCTTTCTGGGACTCTGCCTCTTTCTGGGACTCTGCCTCTTTCTGGGACTCTGCCTCTTTCTGGGACTCTGCCTCTTTCTGGGACTCTGCCTCTTTCTGGGACTCTGCCTCTTTCTGGGACTCTGCCTCTTTCTGGGACTCTGCCTCTTTCTGGGACTCTGCCTCTTTCTGGGACTCTGCCTCTTTCTGGGACTCTGCCTCTTTCTGGGACTCTGCCTCTTTCTGGGACTCTGCCTCTTTCTGGGACTCTGCCTCTTTCTGGGACTCTGCCTCTTTCTGGGACTCTGCCTCTTTCTGGGACTCTGCCTCTTTCTGGGACTCTGCCTCTTTCTGGGACTCTGCCTCTTTCTGGGACTCTGCCTCTTTCTGGGACTCTGCCTCTTTCTGGGACTCTGCCTCTTTCTGGGACTCTGCCTCTTTCTGGGACTCTGCCTCTTTCTGGGACTCTGCCTCTTTCTGGGACTCTGCCTCTTTCTGGGACTCTGCCTCTTTCTGGGACTCTGCCTCTTTCTGGGACTCTGCCTCTTTCTGGGACTCTGCCTCTTTCTGGGACTCTGCCTCTTTCTGGGACTCTGCCTCTTTCTGGGACTCTGCCTCTTTCTGGGACTCTGCCTCTTTCTGGGACTCTGCCTCTTTCTGGGACTCTGCCTCTTTCTGGGACTCTGCCTCTTTCTGGGACTCTGCCTCTTTCTGGGACTCTGCCTCTTTCTGGGACTCTGCCTCTTTCTGGGACTCTGCCTCTTTCTGGGACTCTGCCTCTTTCTGGGACTCTGCCTCTTTCTGGGACTCTGCCTCTTTCTGGGACTCTGCCTCTTTCTGGGACTCTGCCTCTTTCTGGGACTCTGCCTCTTTCTGGGACTCTGCCTCTTTCTGGGACTCTGCCTCTTTCTGGGACTCTGCCTCTTTCTGGGACTCTGCCTCTTTCTGGGACTCTGCCTCTTTCTGGGACTCTGCCTCTTTCTGGGACTCTGCCTCTTTCTGGGACTCTGCCTCTTTCTGGGACTCTGCCTCTTTCTGGGACTCTGCCTCTTTCTGGGACTCTGCCTCTTTCTGGGACTCTGCCTCTTTCTGGGACTCTGCCTCTTTCTGGGACTCTGCCTCTTTCTGGGACTCTGCCTCTTTCTGGGACTCTGCCTCTTTCTGGGACTCTGCCTCTTTCTGGGACTCTGCCTCTTTCTGGGACTCTGCCTCTTTCTGGGACTCTGCCTCTTTCTGGGACTCTGCCTCTTTCTGGGACTCTGCCTCTTTCTGGGACTCTGCCTCTTTCTGGGACTCTGCCTCTTTCTGGGACTCTGCCTCTTTCTGGGACTCTGCCTCTTTCTGGGACTCTGCCTCTTTCTGGGACTCTGCCTCTTTCTGGGACTCTGCCTCTTTCTGGGACTCTGCCTCTTTCTGGGACTCTGCCTCTTTCTGGGACTCTGCCTCTTTCTGGGA
The DNA here is from genome assembly GCA_030390025.1 of Squalus acanthias. Lineage (NCBI taxonomy): Eukaryota > Metazoa > Chordata > Chondrichthyes > Squaliformes > Squalidae > Squalus > Squalus acanthias. The sequence continues at coordinate 170,860 of JASTWF010000825.1, forward strand.
CTCTGCCTCTTTCTGGGACTCTGCCTCTTTCTGGGACTCTGCCTCTTTCTGGGACTCTGCCTCTTTCTGGGACTCTGCCTCTTTCTGGGACTCTGCCTCTTTCTGGGACTCTGCCTCTTTCTGGGACTCTGCCTCTTTCTGGGACTCTGCCTCTTTCTGGGACTCTGCCTCTTTCTGGGACTCTGCCTCTTTCTGGGACTCTGCCTCTTTCTGGGACTCTGCCTCTTTCTGGGACTCTGCCTCTTTCTGGGACTCTGCCTCTTTCTGGGACTCTGCCTCTTTCTGGGACTCTGCCTCTTTCTGGGACTCTGCCTCTTTCTGGGACTCTGCCTCTTTCTGGGACTCTGCCTCTTTCTGGGACTCTGCCTCTTTCTGGGACTCTGCCTCTTTCTGGGACTCTGCCTCTTTCTGGGACTCTGCCTCTTTCTGGGACTCTGCCTCTTTCTGGGACTCTGCCTCTTTCTGGGACTCTGCCTCTTTCTGGGACTCTGCCTCTTTCTGGGACTCTGCCTCTTTCTGGGACTCTGCCTCTTTCTGGGACTCTGCCTCTTTCTGGGACTCTGCCTCTTTCTGGGACTCTGCCTCTTTCTGGGACTCTGCCTCTTTCTGGGACTCTGCCTCTTTCTGGGACTCTGCCTCTTTCTGGGACTCTGCCTCTTTCTGGGACTCTGCCTCTTTCTGGGACTCTGCCTCTTTCTGGGACTCTGCCTCTTTCTGGGACTCTGCCTCTTTCTGGGACTCTGCCTCTTTCTGGGACTCTGCCTCTTTCTGGGACTCTGCCTCTTTCTGGGACTCTGCCTCTTTCTGGGACTCTGCCTCTTTCTGGGACTCTGCCTCTTTCTGGGACTCTGCCTCTTTCTGGGACTCTGCCTCTTTCTGGGACTCTGCCTCTTTCTGGGACTCTGCCTCTTTCTGGGACTCTGCCTCTTTCTGGGACTCTGCCTCTTTCTGGGACTCTGCCTCTTTCTGGGACTCTGCCTCTTTCTGGGACTCTGCCTCTTTCTGGGACTCTGCCTCTTTCTGGGACTCTGCCTCTTTCTGGGACTCTGCCTCTTTCTGGGACTCTGCCTCTTTCTGGGACTCTGCCTCTTTCTGGGACTCTGCCTCTTTCTGGGACTCTGCCTCTTTCTGGGACTCTGCCTCTTTCTGGGACTCTGCCTCTTTCTGGGACTCTGCCTCTTTCTGGGACTCTGCCTCTTTCTGGGACTCTGCCTCTTTCTGGGACTCTGCCTCTTTCTGGGACTCTGCCTCTTTCTGGGACTCTGCCTCTTTCTGGGACTCTGCCTCTTTCTGGGACTCTGCCTCTTTCTGGGACTCTGCCTCTTTCTGGGACTCTGCCTCTTTCTGGGACTCTGCCTCTTTCTGGGACTCTGCCTCTTTCTGGGACTCTGCCTCTTTCTGGGACTCTGCCTCTTTCTGGGACTCTGCCTCTTTCTGGGACTCTGCCTCTTTCTGGGACTCTGCCTCTTTCTGGGACTCTGCCTCTTTCTGGGACTCTGCCTCTTTCTGGGACTCTGCCTCTTTCTGGGACTCTGCCTCTTTCTGGGACTCTGCCTCTTTCTGGGACTCTGCCTCTTTCTGGGACTCTGCCTCTTTCTGGGACTCTGCCTCTTTCTGGGACTCTGCCTCTTTCTGGGACTCTGCCTCTTTCTGGGACTCTGCCTCTTTCTGGGACTCTGCCTCTTTCTGGGACTCTGCCTCTTTCTGGGACTCTGCCTCTTTCTGGGACTCTGCCTCTTTCTGGGACTCTGCCTCTTTCTGGGACTCTGCCTCTTTCTGGGACTCTGCCTCTTTCTGGGACTCTGCCTCTTTCTGGGACTCTGCCTCTTTCTGGGACTCTGCCTCTTTCTGGGACTCTGCCTCTTTCTGGGACTCTGCCTCTTTCTGGGACTCTGCCTCTTTCTGGGACTCTGCCTCTTTCTGGGACTCTGCCTCTTTCTGGGACTCTGCCTCTTTCTGGGACTCTGCCTCTTTCTGGGACTCTGCCTCTTTCTGGGACTCTGCCTCTTTCTGGGACTCTGCCTCTTTCTGGGACTCTGCCTCTTTCTGGGACTCTGCCTCTTTCTGGGACTCTGCCTCTTTCTGGGACTCTGCCTCTTTCTGGGACTCTGCCTCTTTCTGGGACTCTGCCTCTTTCTGGGACTCTGCCTCTTTCTGGGACTCTGCCTCTTTCTGGGACTCTGCCTCTTTCTGGGACTCTGCCTCTTTCTGGGACTCTGCCTCTTTCTGGGACTCTGCCTCTTTCTGGGACTCTGCCTCTTTCTGGGACTCTGCCTCTTTCTGGGACTCTGCCTCTTTCTGGGACTCTGCCTCTTTCTGGGACTCTGCCTCTTTCTGGGACTCTGCCTCTTTCTGGGACTCTGCCTCTTTCTGGGACTCTGCCTCTTTCTGGGACTCTGCCTCTTTCTGGGACTCTGCCTCTTTCTGGGACTCTGCCTCTTTCTGGGACTCTGCCTCTTTCTGGGACTCTGCCTCTTTCTGGGACTCTGCCTCTTTCTGGGACTCTGCCTCTTTCTGGGACTCTGCCTCTTTCTGGGACTCTGCCTCTTTCTGGGACTCTGCCTCTTTCTGGGACTCTGCCTCTTTCTGGGACTCTGCCTCTTTCTGGGACTCTGCCTCTTTCTGGGACTCTGCCTCTTTCTGGGACTCTGCCTCTTTCTGGGACTCTGCCTCTTTCTGGGACTCTGCCTCTTTCTGGGACTCTGCCTCTTTCTGGGACTCTGCCTCTTTCTGGGACTCTGCCTCTTTCTGGGACTCTGCCTCTTTCTGGGACTCTGCCTCTTTCTGGGACTCTGCCTCTTTCTGGGACTCTGCCTCTTTCTGGGACTCTGCCTCTTTCTGGGACTCTGCCTCTTTCTGGGACTCTGCCTCTTTCTGGGACTCTGCCTCTTTCTGGGACTCTGCCTCTTTCTGGGACTCTGCCTCTTTCTGGGACTCTGCCTCTTTCTGGGACTCTGCCTCTTTCTGGGACTCTGCCTCTTTCTGGGACTCTGCCTCTTTCTGGGACTCTGCCTCTTTCTGGGACTCTGCCTCTTTCTGGGACTCTGCCTCTTTCTGGGACTCTGCCTCTTTCTGGGACTCTGCCTCTTTCTGGGACTCTGCCTCTTTCTGGGACTCTGCCTCTTTCTGGGACTCTGCCTCTTTCTGGGACTCTGCCTCTTTCTGGGACTCTGCCTCTTTCTGGGACTCTGCCTCTTTCTGGGACTCTGCCTCTTTCTGGGACTCTGCCTCTTTCTGGGACTCTGCCTCTTTCTGGGACTCTGCCTCTTTCTGGGACTCTGCCTCTTTCTGGGACTCTGCCTCTTTCTGGGACTCTGCCTCTTTCTGGGACTCTGCCTCTTTCTGGGACTCTGCCTCTTTCTGGGACTCTGCCTCTTTCTGGGACTCTGCCTCTTTCTGGGACTCTGCCTCTTTCTGGGACTCTGCCTCTTTCTGGGACTCTGCCTCTTTCTGGGACTCTGCCTCTTTCTGGGACTCTGCCTCTTTCTGGGACTCTGCCTCTTTCTGGGACTCTGCCTCTTTCTGGGACTCTGCCTCTTTCTGGGACTCTGCCTCTTTCTGGGACTCTGCCTCTTTCTGGGACTCTGCCTCTTTCTGGGACTCTGCCTCTTTCTGGGACTCTGCCTCTTTCTGGGACTCTGCCTCTTTCTGGGACTCTGCCTCTTTCTGGGACTCTGCCTCTTTCTGGGACTCTGCCTCTTTCTGGGACTCTGCCTCTTTCTGGGACTCTGCCTCTTTCTGGGACTCTGCCTCTTTCTGGGACTCTGCCTCTTTCTGGGACTCTGCCTCTTTCTGGGACTCTGCCTCTTTCTGGGACTCTGCCTCTTTCTGGGACTCTGCCTCTTTCTGGGACTCTGCCTCTTTCTGGGACTCTGCCTCTTTCTGGGACTCTGCCTCTTTCTGGGACTCTGCCTCTTTCTGGGACTCTGCCTCTTTCTGGGACTCTGCCTCTTTCTGGGACTCTGCCTCTTTCTGGGACTCTGCCTCTTTCTGGGACTCTGCCTCTTTCTGGGACTCTGCCTCTTTCTGGGACTCTGCCTCTTTCTGGGACTCTGCCTCTTTCTGGGACTCTGCCTCTTTCTGGGACTCTGCCTCTTTCTGGGACTCTGCCTCTTTCTGGGACTCTGCCTCTTTCTGGGACTCTGCCTCTTTCTGGGACTCTGCCTCTTTCTGGGACTCTGCCTCTTTCTGGGACTCTGCCTCTTTCTGGGACTCTGCCTCTTTCTGGGACTCTGCCTCTTTCTGGGACTCTGCCTCTTTCTGGGACTCTGCCTCTTTCTGGGACTCTGCCTCTTTCTGGGACTCTGCCTCTTTCTGGGACTCTGCCTCTTTCTGGGACTCTGCCTCTTTCTGGGACTCTGCCTCTTTCTGGGACTCTGCCTCTTTCTGGGACTCTGCCTCTTTCTGGGACTCTGCCTCTTTCTGGGACTCTGCCTCTTTCTGGGACTCTGCCTCTTTCTGGGACTCTGCCTCTTTCTGGGACTCTGCCTCTTTCTGGGACTCTGCCTCTTTCTGGGACTCTGCCTCTTTCTGGGACTCTGCCTCTTTCTGGGACTCTGCCTCTTTCTGGGACTCTGCCTCTTTCTGGGACTCTGCCTCTTTCTGGGACTCTGCCTCTTTCTGGGACTCTGCCTCTTTCTGGGACTCTGCCTCTTTCTGGGACTCTGCCTCTTTCTGGGACTCTGCCTCTTTCTGGGACTCTGCCTCTTTCTGGGACTCTGCCTCTTTCTGGGACTCTGCCTCTTTCTGGGACTCTGCCTCTTTCTGGGACTCTGCCTCTTTCTGGGACTCTGCCTCTTTCTGGGACTCTGCCTCTTTCTGGGACTCTGCCTCTTTCTGGGACTCTGCCTCTTTCTGGGACTCTGCCTCTTTCTGGGACTCTGCCTCTTTCTGGGACTCTGCCTCTTTCTGGGACTCTGCCTCTTTCTGGGACTCTGCCTCTTTCTGGGACTCTGCCTCTTTCTGGGACTCTGCCTCTTTCTGGGACTCTGCCTCTTTCTGGGACTCTGCCTCTTTCTGGGACTCTGCCTCTTTCTGGGACTCTGCCTCTTTCTGGGACTCTGCCTCTTTCTGGGACTCTGCCTCTTTCTGGGACTCTGCCTCTTTCTGGGACTCTGCCTCTTTCTGGGACTCTGCCTCTTTCTGGGACTCTGCCTCTTTCTGGGACTCTGCCTCTTTCTGGGACTCTGCCTCTTTCTGGGACTCTGCCTCTTTCTGGGACTCTGCCTCTTTCTGGGACTCTGCCTCTTTCTGGGACTCTGCCTCTTTCTGGGACTCTGCCTCTTTCTGGGACTCTGCCTCTTTCTGGGACTCTGCCTCTTTCTGGGACTCTGCCTCTTTCTGGGACTCTGCCTCTTTCTGGGACTCTGCCTCTTTCTGGGACTCTGCCTCTTTCTGGGACTCTGCCTCTTTCTGGGACTCTGCCTCTTTCTGGGACTCTGCCTCTTTCTGGGACTCTGCCTCTTTCTGGGACTCTGCCTCTTTCTGGGACTCTGCCTCTTTCTGGGACTCTGCCTCTTTCTGGGACTCTGCCTCTTTCTGGGACTCTGCCTCTTTCTGGGACTCTGCCTCTTTCTGGGACTCTGCCTCTTTCTGGGACTCTGCCTCTTTCTGGGACTCTGCCTCTTTCTGGGACTCTGCCTCTTTCTGGGACTCTGCCTCTTTCTGGGACTCTGCCTCTTTCTGGGACTCTGCCTCTTTCTGGGACTCTGCCTCTTTCTGGGACTCTGCCTCTTTCTGGGACTCTGCCTCTTTCTGGGACTCTGCCTCTTTCTGGGACTCTGCCTCTTTCTGGGACTCTGCCTCTTTCTGGGACTCTGCCTCTTTCTGGGACTCTGCCTCTTTCTGGGACTCTGCCTCTTTCTGGGACTCTGCCTCTTTCTGGGACTCTGCCTCTTTCTGGGACTCTGCCTCTTTCTGGGACTCTGCCTCTTTCTGGGACTCTGCCTCTTTCTGGGACTCTGCCTCTTTCTGGGACTCTGCCTCTTTCTGGGACTCTGCCTCTTTCTGGGACTCTGCCTCTTTCTGGGACTCTGCCTCTTTCTGGGACTCTGCCTCTTTCTGGGACTCTGCCTCTTTCTGGGACTCTGCCTCTTTCTGGGACTCTGCCTCTTTCTGGGACTCTGCCTCTTTCTGGGACTCTGCCTCTTTCTGGGACTCTGCCTCTTTCTGGGACTCTGCCTCTTTCTGGGACTCTGCCTCTTTCTGGGACTCTGCCTCTTTCTGGGACTCTGCCTCTTTCTGGGACTCTGCCTCTTTCTGGGACTCTGCCTCTTTCTGGGACTCTGCCTCTTTCTGGGACTCTGCCTCTTTCTGGGACTCTGCCTCTTTCTGGGACTCTGCCTCTTTCTGGGACTCTGCCTCTTTCTGGGACTCTGCCTCTTTCTGGGACTCTGCCTCTTTCTGGGACTCTGCCTCTTTCTGGGACTCTGCCTCTTTCTGGGACTCTGCCTCTTTCTGGGACTCTGCCTCTTTCTGGGACTCTGCCTCTTTCTGGGACTCTGCCTCTTTCTGGGACTCTGCCTCTTTCTGGGACTCTGCCTCTTTCTGGGACTCTGCCTCTTTCTGGGACTCTGCCTCTTTCTGGGACTCTGCCTCTTTCTGGGACTCTGCCTCTTTCTGGGACTCTGCCTCTTTCTGGGACTCTGCCTCTTTCTGGGACTCTGCCTCTTTCTGGGACTCTGCCTCTTTCTGGGACTCTGCCTCTTTCTGGGACTCTGCCTCTTTCTGGGACTCTGCCTCTTTCTGGGACTCTGCCTCTTTCTGGGACTCTGCCTCTTTCTGGGACTCTGCCTCTTTCTGGGACTCTGCCTCTTTCTGGGACTCTGCCTCTTTCTGGGACTCTGCCTCTTTCTGGGACTCTGCCTCTTTCTGGGACTCTGCCTCTTTCTGGGACTCTGCCTCTTTCTGGGACTCTGCCTCTTTCTGGGACTCTGCCTCTTTCTGGGACTCTGCCTCTTTCTGGGACTCTGCCTCTTTCTGGGACTCTGCCTCTTTCTGGGACTCTGCCTCTTTCTGGGACTCTGCCTCTTTCTGGGACTCTGCCTCTTTCTGGGACTCTGCCTCTTTCTGGGACTCTGCCTCTTTCTGGGACTCTGCCTCTTTCTGGGACTCTGCCTCTTTCTGGGACTCTGCCTCTTTCTGGGACTCTGCCTCTTTCTGGGACTCTGCCTCTTTCTGGGACTCTGCCTCTTTCTGGGACTCTGCCTCTTTCTGGGACTCTGCCTCTTTCTGGGACTCTGCCTCTTTCTGGGACTCTGCTCTTTCTGGGACTCTGCCTCTTTCTGGGACTCTGCCTCTTTCTGGGACTCTGCCTCTTTCTGGGACTCTGCCTCTTTCTGGGACTCTGCCTCTTTCTGGGACTCTGCCTCTTTCTGGGACTCTGCCTCTTTCTGGGACTCTGCCTCTTTCTGGGACTCTGCCTCTTTCTGGGACTCTGCCTCTTTCTGGGACTCTGCCTCTTTCTGGGACTCTGCCTCTTTCTGGGACTCTGCCTCTTTCTGGGACTCTGCCTCTTTCTGGGACTCTGCCTCTTTCTGGGACTCTGCCTCTTTCTGGGACTCTGCCTCTTTCTGGGACTCTGCCTCTTTCTGGGACTCTGCCTCTTTCTGGGACTCTGCCTCTTTCTGGGACTCTGCCTCTTTCTGGGACTCTGCCTCTTTCTGGGACTCTGCCTCTTTCTGGGACTCTGCCTCTTTCTGGGACTCTGCCTCTTTCTGGGACTCTGCCTCTTTCTGGGACTCTGCCTCTTTCTGGGACTCTGCCTCTTTCTGGGACTCTGCCTCTTTCTGGGACTCTGCCTCTTTCTGGGACTCTGCCTCTTTCTGGGACTCTGCCTCTTTCTGGGACTCTGCCTCTTTCTGGGACTCTGCCTCTTTCTGGGACTCTGCCTCTTTCTGGGACTCTGCCTCTTTCTGGGACTCTGCCTCTTTCTGGGACTCTGCCTCTTTCTGGGACTCTGCCTCTTTCTGGGACTCTGCCTCTTTCTGGGACTCTGCCTCTTTCTGGGACTCTGCCTCTTTCTGGGACTCTGCCTCTTTCTGGGACTCTGCCTCTTTCTGGGACTCTGCCTCTTTCTGGGACTCTGCCTCTTTCTGGGACTCTGCCTCTTTCTGGGACTCTGCCTCTTTCTGGGACTCTGCCTCTTTCTGGGACTCTGCCTCTTTCTGGGACTCTGCCTCTTTCTGGGACTCTGCCTCTTTCTGGGACTCTGCCTCTTTCTGGGACTCTGCCTCTTTCTGGGACTCTGCCTCTTTCTGGGACTCTGCCTCTTTCTGGGACTCTGCCTCTTTCTGGGACTCTGCCTCTTTCTGGGACTCTGCCTCTTTCTGGGACTCTGCCTCTTTCTGGGACTCTGCCTCTTTCTGGGACTCTGCCTCTTTCTGGGACTCTGCCTCTTTCTGGGACTCTGCCTCTTTCTGGGACTCTGCCTCTTTCTGGGACTCTGCCTCTTTCTGGGACTCTGCCTCTTTCTGGGACTCTGCCTCTTTCTGGGACTCTGCCTCTTTCTGGGACTCTGCCTCTTTCTGGGACTCTGCCTCTTTCTGGGACTCTGCCTCTTTCTGGGACTCTGCCTCTTTCTGGGACTCTGCCTCTTTCTGGGACTCTGCCTCTTTCTGGGACTCTGCCTCTTTCTGGGACTCTGCCTCTTTCTGGGACTCTGCCTCTTTCTGGGACTCTGCCTCTTTCTGGGACTCTGCCTCTTTCTGGGACTCTGCCTCTTTCTGGGACTCTGCCTCTTTCTGGGACTCTGCCTCTTTCTGGGACTCTGCCTCTTTCTGGGACTCTGCCTCTTTCTGGGACTCTGCCTCTTTCTGGGACTCTGCCTCTTTCTGGGACTCTGCCTCTTTCTGGGACTCTGCCTCTTTCTGGGACTCTGCCTCTTTCTGGGACTCTGCCTCTTTCTGGGACTCTGCCTCTTTCTGGGACTCTGCCTCTTTCTGGGACTCTGCCTCTTTCTGGGACTCTGCCTCTTTCTGGGACTCTGCCTCTTTCTGGGACTCTGCCTCTTTCTGGGACTCTGCCTCTTTCTGGGACTCTGCCTCTTTCTGGGACTCTGCCTCTTTCTGGGACTCTGCCTCTTTCTGGGACTCTGCCTCTTTCTGGGACTCTGCCTCTTTCTGGGACTCTGCCTCTTTCTGGGACTCTGCCTCTTTCTGGGACTCTGCCTCTTTCTGGGACTCTGCCTCTTTCTGGGACTCTGCCTCTTTCTGGGACTCTGCCTCTTTCTGGGACTCTGCCTCTTTCTGGGACTCTGCCTCTTTCTGGGACTCTGCCTCTTTCTGGGACTCTGCCTCTTTCTGGGACTCTGCCTCTTTCTGGGACTCTGCCTCTTTCTGGGACTCTGCCTCTTTCTGGGACTCTGCCTCTTTCTGGGACTCTGCCTCTTTCTGGGACTCTGCCTCTTTCTGGGACTCTGCCTCTTTCTGGGACTCTGCCTCTTTCTGGGACTCTGCCTCTTTCTGGGACTCTGCCTCTTTCTGGGACTCTGCCTCTTTCTGGGACTCTGCCTCTTTCTGGGACTCTGCCTCTTTCTGGGACTCTGCCTCTTTCTGGGACTCTGCCTCTTTCTGGGACTCTGCCTCTTTCTGGGACTCTGCCTCTTTCTGGGACTCTGCCTCTTTCTGGGACTCTGCCTCTTTCTGGGACTCTGCCTCTTTCTGGGACTCTGCCTCTTTCTGGGACTCTGCCTCTTTCTGGGACTCTGCCTCTTTCTGGGACTCTGCCTCTTTCTGGGACTCTGCCTCTTTCTGGGACTCTGCCTCTTTCTGGGACTCTGCCTCTTTCTGGGACTCTGCCTCTTTCTGGGACTCTGCCTCTTTCTGGGACTCTGCCTCTTTCTGGGACTCTGCCTCTTTCTGGGACTCTGCCTCTTTCTGGGACTCTGCCTCTTTCTGGGACTCTGCCTCTTTCTGGGACTCTGCCTCTTTCTGGGACTCTGCCTCTTTCTGGGACTCTGCCTCTTTCTGGGACTCTGCCTCTTTCTGGGACTCTGCCTCTTTCTGGGACTCTGCCTCTTTCTGGGACTCTGCCTCTTTCTGGGACTCTGCCTCTTTCTGGGACTCTGCCTCTTTCTGGGACTCTGCCTCTTTCTGGGACTCTGCCTCTTTCTGGGACTCTGCCTCTTTCTGGGACTCTGCCTCTTTCTGGGACTCTGCCTCTTTCTGGGACTCTGCCTCTTTCTGGGACTCTGCCTCTTTCTGGGACTCTGCCTCTTTCTGGGACTCTGCCTCTTTCTGGGACTCTGCCTCTTTCTGGGACTCTGCCTCTTTCTGGGACTCTGCCTCTTTCTGGGACTCTGCCTCTTTCTGGGACTCTGCCTCTTTCTGGGACTCTGCCTCTTTCTGGGACTCTGCCTCTTTCTGGGACTCTGCCTCTTTCTGGGACTCTGCCTCTTTCTGGGACTCTGCCTCTTTCTGGGACTCTGCCTCTTTCTGGGACTCTGCCTCTTTCTGGGACTCTGCCTCTTTCTGGGACTCTGCCTCTTTCTGGGACTCTGCCTCTTTCTGGGACTCTGCCTCTTTCTGGGACTCTGCCTCTTTCTGGGACTCTGCCTCTTTCTGGGACTCTGCCTCTTTCTGGGACTCTGCCTCTTTCTGGGACTCTGCCTCTTTCTGGGACTCTGCCTCTTTCTGGGACTCTGCCTCTTTCTGGGACTCTGCCTCTTTCTGGGACTCTGCCTCTTTCTGGGACTCTGCCTCTTTCTGGGACTCTGCCTCTTTCTGGGACTCTGCCTCTTTCTGGGACTCTGCCTCTTTCTGGGACTCTGCCTCTTTCTGGGACTCTGCCTCTTTCTGGGACTCTGCCTCTTTCTGGGACTCTGCCTCTTTCTGGGACTCTGCCTCTTTCTGGGACTCTGCCTCTTTCTGGGACTCTGCCTCTTTCTGGGACTCTGCCTCTTTCTGGGACTCTGCCTCTTTCTGGGACTCTGCCTCTTTCTGGGACTCTGCCTCTTTCTGGGACTCTGCCTCTTTCTGGGACTCTGCCTCTTTCTGGGACTCTGCCTCTTTCTGGGACTCTGCCTCTTTCTGGGACTCTGCCTCTTTCTGGGACTCTGCCTCTTTCTGGGACTCTGCCTCTTTCTGGGACTCTGCCTCTTTCTGGGACTCTGCCTCTTTCTGGGACTCTGCCTCTTTCTGGGACTCTGCCTCTTTCTGGGACTCTGCCTCTTTCTGGGACTCTGCCTCTTTCTGGGACTCTGCCTCTTTCTGGGACTCTGCCTCTTTCTGGGACTCTGCCTCTTTCTGGGACTCTGCCTCTTTCTGGGACTCTGCCTCTTTCTGGGACTCTGCCTCTTTCTGGGACTCTGCCTCTTTCTGGGACTCTGCCTCTTTCTGGGACTCTGCCTCTTTCTGGGACTCTGCCTCTTTCTGGGACTCTGCCTCTTTCTGGGACTCTGCCTCTTTCTGGGACTCTGCCTCTTTCTGGGACTCTGCCTCTTTCTGGGACTCTGCCTCTTTCTGGGACTCTGCCTCTTTCTGGGACTCTGCCTCTTTCTGGGACTCTGCCTCTTTCTGGGACTCTGCCTCTTTCTGGGACTCTGCCTCTTTCTGGGACTCTGCCTCTTTCTGGGACTCTGCCTCTTTCTGGGACTCTGCCTCTTTCTGGGACTCTGCCTCTTTCTGGGACTCTGCCTCTTTCTGGGACTCTGCCTCTTTCTGGGACTCTGCCTCTTTCTGGGACTCTGCCTCTTTCTGGGACTCTGCCTCTTTCTGGGACTCTGCCTCTTTCTGGGACTCTGCCTCTTTCTGGGACTCTGCCTCTTTCTGGGACTCTGCCTCTTTCTGGGACTCTGCCTCTTTCTGGGACTCTGCCTCTTTCTGGGACTCTGCCTCTTTCTGGGACTCTGCCTCTTTCTGGGACTCTGCCTCTTTCTGGGACTCTGCCTCTTTCTGGGACTCTGCCTCTTTCTGGGACTCTGCCTCTTTCTGGGACTCTGCCTCTTT
>JASTWF010000826.1:0-182786 GCA_030390025.1 Squalus acanthias
AAGAAGCCGTTGCAGGGGATTCTCTGGTTACGATTAGATAGATTAGAATGAGCCAGGCGAGTGCAGTCCCACCCAGCTGGACGACGGTGGAGAGGCGTTGGAGAAGGATGGATGGTCAACCATGTCAAAGCTGAAGACTAAGTCAAGAAGGATAAGGAGGGATAGTTTACCTTTGTCACAGTCACAAAGGATGTCATTTTGTGACTTGATGAGAGCGGTTTGGTACTGCTGGCAAGGGACGGAAACCTGATTGGAGGGATTCAAACATGAATTGCGGGAACGTGGGGCACGGATTTGGGAGGCAACATGTTCAAGGACTTTGAGAGGAAAGGGAGGTTGGAGATGGGGCGGTAGTTTGCAAGGACGGAGGGATGATGGTTTGATTTTTGAGGAAAGGGGTGATGACAGCAGATTTGAAGGAGAGGGGGAACAGTACCTGAGGTGAGAGAACCGTTAACCATATCAGCTAACATGGGAGCCAGAAAAGGAAGTTGGGTGGTCAGCAGTTTGGTGGGAATAGGGTCGAGGGAGCAGGAGGTGGGTCTCATAGACAAGATGAGAGTGGAGAGGTCATGAGGGGAGATCGGAGAGAAACTGGAAAAAGATGTGAGTTCAGGGGCTAGGGCAGGGGGGAACCTTAGAGTAAGTTTGGCCCAGTGGGCTAGGGGAAGGAAGGGAAGTGGCAGAGGCAGCTGAATGGTTGGTCTCAATCTTAGAGACAAAGAAGTCCATGAGCTCCTCACATTTGTTATCGGAGGTGAGGGTGGGAGGAGACAGGGGGAGGGGTTAAGAACAAGGTAGCAGCAGAGAATAGGAGCTGGGGTTATCTTTGCATTCCAGAATGAATGGGCTGGGCTCCCCTTGTACAGTCCCAGGGTTAGAATCCCCTTGCACAGTCCCAGGGTTAGAATCCCTTGTACAGTCCCAGGGTTAGAATCCCCTTGTACAGTCCCAGGGTAGAATCCCCATGTACAGTCCCAGGGTTAGAATCCCCATGTACAGTCGCAGGTTGGACTCCCCATGTACATACTAGGGTTGGACTCCCCATGTACAGTCCCAGGGTTGGACTCCCCATGTACAGTCCCAGGGTTGGAATCCCCTTGTACAGTCCCAGGGTTGGAATCCCTTGTACAGTCCCAGGGTTGGAATCCCCTTGTACAATCCCAGGGTTGGACTCCCCATGTACATTACCAGGGTTGGACTCCCATGTACAGTCCAGGGTTGGACTCCCCATGTACAGTCCCAGGGTTGGACTCCCCATGTACAGTCCCAGGGTTGGAATCCCCTTGTACAGTCCCAGGGTTGGACTCCCCATGTACAATACCAGGGTTGGACTCCCCATGTACAGTCCCAGGGTTGGAATCCCCATGTACAGTCCCAGGGTTGGACTCCCCATGTACAGTCCAGGGTTAGAATCCCCATGTACAGTCCCAGGGTTGGAATCCCCATGTACAGTCCCAGGGTTGGACTCCCCATGTACAGTCCCAGGGTAGAATCCCCATGTACAGTCCCAGGGTTGGAATCCCATGTACAGTCCCAGGGTTAGAATCCCCATGTACAGTCCCAGGGTTAGAATCTCCATGTACAGGTCCCAGGGTTAGAATCCCCATGTACAGTCCCATGGTAGAATCCCCATGTACAGTCCCAGGGTTGGAATCCCATGTACAGTCCCAGGGTAGAATCCCCATGTACAGTCCCAGGGGGTGGAATCCCCATGTACAGTCCCAGGGTTGGAATCCCCATGTACAGTCCCAGGGTTGGAATCCCCATGTACAGTCCAGGGTTGAATCCCCATGTACAGTCCCAGGGTTGGAATCCCTCAGCAACACCGAGTGGCGGGTCTCAGGACCCGAGTCGAGCCGGCGGACGTGCGGCCAGGGCCCCGGCACCATTAACCCAGGTGCAGCACCTCCCCCAGACAAGAAACACAACAACTTGCATTTATACAGCAGAGGGAGCAATCAGAGCCGGTTAGCATCAGGGTGGGCGGTGGATGTGGAACTCGCTCCCTGGCCTCCTGTGTAGGGCTTTCTTGTTGCATCAGTTTGAGCTGGAGTGGAGAGGGGGAGAAGCTGCTGGGTTTAACCCCCAGTACTTCTGAGCCCAGTGGGACACAACAATTTCCAATGCGGGACTGTGAAGGGAGGTGGATCCTAGGGGAGAGTAAGTTCTAAACAGACCCTGTCCGCACAGTGTAAAAGATTATCGTTTTAGGAGCAAGTATTTCTGTAGAGGCTTTCATCCATTTTATATCTACAGATTTTTTAAATTCATTCGATGTGGGTGTCACTAGCAAGGCCAGCATATATTGCCAGTCCCCAGTTGCCCGTTGAGAAGGTGATGCTGGGCCTTCTTCTTGAACTCTGCAGTCCGTGTGGTGAAGGTACTCTCAGAATGCTGTTAGGTGAGGAGTTCACCCAGCGACGATGTAGGAACGGCGATATATGTCCCAAGTCAGGATAGTGTGTTACTTGGAGGGGAACTGGGAGGTGATGGTGTTCCCATGCACCTGCTGCCCTTGTCCTTCTAGGTGGTGGAGGTCGCGTGTTTGGGAGGTGCTGTCAAAGTTCTAGTCGAGTTACAGATGTATAAAGTCGTTATCCTTCACCCCTCCCCCTCCCACCTCGACTCGCTCTCCTCCCATAGAGGCCTGAGTCTTGTGGATGCCCAGACCGGGTGGCGGGTTCCCTTCCCTGAAGGACATTAGTGAACCAGTTGGGTTTTTACGACAATCCGGCAGCTTTCATGGTCACTTTTTTCGAGTGCCGGCCCCACAAATTCCCAGATTCATTCAGCTCAATTTCACAACCTGCCTTTGTGTTTTTGTGGGTTCTCTCTCACCCTCCCTTTTTCCTGTTTTAAATTCATTTTACAGGGTATTAGAAGGGGAGGATTTGCAGACAGGAAACTCAAACCAAACATCACTTCAATATCTGACAGAGTTGCTCAATTCATCAGGACCTTTGAAGCATGGATGCAGAAAGCACCGTTCAGAGCGGGGAGAAACCGTACACGTGTTTTGTGTGTGGACGAGGCTTCAGCCGATTCTCTCGCCTGTTGAGACACAAGCGCAGTCACACCGGGAAGAGGCCATTCACCTGCTCCGAGTGTGGGAAGGGATTTCACTCAGTCATCCCACCTGCTGACTCACCAGCGAGTTCACACTGGGGTGAGGCCGTCACCTGCTCTGAGTGTGGGAAGGGATTCGCTCGGTCATCCAGCCTGCTGAAACACCAGTGCACTCACACCAGGGAGAGGCCGTTCACTTGCTCTGAGTGTGGAAAAGAATTCACTTGGTCATCCAGCCTGCGAAACACCAGCGAATTCACACTGGGGAGAGACTGTTCACCTGCTCTGACTGTGGGAAGGGATTCACTGAGTTATCCAACCTGCTGACACACCAGCGAGTTCACACTGGGGTGAGGCCGTTCACACTGCTCCGAGTGTGGGAAGGGATTCGCTCGGTCATCCAGCCTGCTGAAACACCAGTGCACTCACACCAGGGAGAGGCCGTTCACTTGCTCTGAGTGTGGAAAAGAATTCACTTGGTCATCCACCTGCTGAAAAACCAGCGAATTCACACTGGGGAGAGACTGTTCACCTGCTCTGACTGTGGGAAGGGATTCACTGAGTTATCCAACCTGCTGACACACCAGCGAGTTCACACCGGGAAGAACCGTTCACCTGCTCTGAGTGTGGGAAGGGATTCGCTCGGTCATCCAACCTGCTGAAACACCAGCGAATTCACACTGGGGAGAGACTGTTCACCTGCTCTGACTGTGGGAAGGGATTCACTGAGTTATCCAAACCTGCTGACACAGCAGCGAGTTCACACCGGGAGAGACCTTTCACCTGCTCTGAGTGTGGGAAGGGATTCGCTCGGTCATCCAACCTGCTGAAACACCAGCGCGTTCACACTGACAAGAGACCTTTTAAATGCCCGGTCTGTGGAAAGTGTTATAAAAGTTCCGGGGAACTGATGTCTCATCAACTTGTTCACACTGACGAGAGGCCGTTCAGGTGCTCTCACTGTGGGACTGGGTCAGGAGATCATCTCACCTCACTGTGCACCAGCGCACTCACACTGGGAGAGGCCGTTCACCTGCTCCGAGTGTGGAAAGGGATTCACTCAGTCATCCAGCCTGCTGACACACCAGCGAGTTCACACTGAGGGAGAGACCGTTCACCTGCTCCGAGTGTGGAAGGGATTCACTCAGTCATCCACCCTGCTGACACACCAGCGAGTTCACAAGTGACTGCAGGTGTTGGATTCTGCTGTTATTGCTGCTGTTAATCACATCCCGACTGAATCGTGTTCACACTGACAGCTGGGGTTTGTTTCTGCTGATGTTAATAACCCCAGTAACTGGGCTGGAGTTTAATATTCTGGATATATGTCAAATAAATCAGTATGCTTCAAACACATTGTTGTGGATTTTTGTCGTTCCCACCTGAGTGTTAAGCATCACCTGGCTGTAACTCAGAAAGGACAATCTGGGGGGAGGATCGTACGGCGGGAACAGAACTACAGCCTGGACACAGTCCTTCAGGGCCACACTGAGAGGGGCAAACGGCACTTTGGTCTTTCTCGTCTCTCTTCACTGAAAGGAAAGTTGCCGGGCAGATTAAGAACATAAGAAAAGATCATAAGAATTAGGAGCAGGAGTAGGTCACACGGCCCCTCGAGCCTGCTCCGCCATTCAATAGATCATGGCTGATCATCCACCTCAACTCCACTTTCCCACCCGATCTCCATATCCCTTGATTCCCCCAGAGTCCAAAAATCTATCTATCTCAGCCTTGAATATACTCAAAGACTCAGCATTCACAGCCCTCTGGGGCAGAGAATTCCAAAGATTCACAACCCTCTGAGTGAAGAAATTCCTCCTCATCTCAGTCTTAAATGGCCGTCCCCTTATCCTGAGACTATGCCCCCTAGTTCTAGACACTCCAGCCAGGGAAACAACCTCTCAGCATCTACCCTGTCAATCCCCTTCAGAATCTTGTATGTTTCAATGAGATCACCTCTCATTCTTCTAAACTCCAGAGAGTATAGGCCCATTCTACACAATCTTTCATCATAGGACAGCCCTCTCATCCCAGGAATCAATCTCGTGAACCTTTGTTGCACCGCCTCCAAGGCAAGTATATCCTTCCTTAGATAAGGAGACCAAAACTGTGCACAGTACTCCAGGTGTGGTCTCACCAAGGCCCTGTACAATTGTAGCAAGACTTCCTTACTCTTATACTCCAACCCCTTTGCAATAAAGGCCAACATGCCATTTGCCTTCCTTATTGCTTGCTGTACCTGCATGCTAGCTTTCTGTGTTTCTTGCACGAGGACACCCAAATCTCTCTGAACACCAACATTTTAAAGTTTTTCACCATTTGCAAAATATTCTGTTTTTCTATTCTTCCTACCAAAGTGAATAACCTCACATTTCCCTGCATTATACTCCATCTGCCACCTCACTGCCCACTCACTTAGTCTATCTGTATCCCTTTGCAGACCTATATCCCTTTTAATCTTGAGGCCTGTAAGGAATGTATACCAGCCGCTCTCTTCCATGGGTCAGAGCTCCTGGGCATGGAACAGAAGGCTCCTTTACAACTGTGTTTAGAGTCAGGAAGAACAACGGTGAATGCTGGAAATGTGCTGTCAAATCAGAGATTGGTGTCAAACTGCGATCTGTTTCTGACTGAAAGTGAAATGGCAGGGTTAAGTTTCCAGTCTAAAAATGACTGGTAATTATTCCACGAAGATTTAATATGTGTGTGTGACAGTCCTGAGTCTACCATTTTAAGGCAGGTGTTAGCTCATTTAAAATAAACCCATTTAAAATAAATTGGTTAAAGTCTGCATTAAAATAGCAGAGGGAGGAGTTCACAGGAGCCTGTTAACTGCTGGTACAATTATACAACAGACATTTGATCTCCAGATAAAGAAGGACCTGCAGCGTGTTTCCAGGAATTCCCTGTTTTATTGATGTGTGCGTGTTAGACACCAGGATAACTAAAAATACACGACCCGGAACATCCACGGGGTGCGATCCCGACAGTTACTCTGGGATCACTCCCGCTGCGGAACTCCAGCACTGACCCTGCTGAAGGTTGTAGGCTCAGGGAGTGGGGCCTCCAGGAGTGGACTGTGAGAAAGCTGGGTTTCAGTATCCTGACACATATATGGTGAGGAACCAGAGGCAATCCTTACTTAGGAACCGTCTGAGGTTTTATCCACCGGGATGAGATGGATGGATGGGATGATTTATTTATTATTTATTGGTTTGAAGCATCGGTCTAGTCTTGTTAATAACTGTCAGAAGCTGTGTGCAATGTCTAATTGATGTGGGATTATGTGGGTAATATCTGTGTTGAAAGGACGGGGTGAACCTTGTAACAATCCCCCAGAGATGAGCTGGGATTGAGGGACAGGACTGAAGCTGAGCAATAGTGCCCTGCACTTTGTACTAATTAGTGACAGACTCTGTGTGTTAAAGTTTACTAATTCACACTTGTGTTGTGCTGTGCCGATTGCTCCCAGTTTGTGAATGTCCAGGAATGTTTCTGCTGCAGTATTTTCTATTGAGCTTTGGCGGGACCCACTGATTGGGTGAGACAGAGCCTGGAACCGTGACCTCACAGCACCGCCGGATGGGCGGCCGCAGGGTCCTAATGCCCACCGAGTGCACCAGCTCTCAGCGGGTTCAGAGCAACAACTGAAAAGAGCCTCACAAAGTGTTTGCTGTGTGTGTGTGTACAAAGCTCATCATTCTTAATGTGTGCAAGCACATTCCACAGGGAGAAATCATTATCTTCAGCCATTACTGATCAGCATTTTATTTCCTTTATTCACAGTGTAACTTCAGAGCGTTGAATCCCTTTAACATTTATTGAGAACCCATTGTCTTGTGGGCTCTTGTTTAGAAAGTGATGCCACAATGACCATTCCGTTGCCAAGGTGAGCCTGTCTGTCCGCAGTATTCAGTGGGAAAGGGGTATAATCACACCGAGGATAATGAGCAGCCACCCACCAGCAGGACACAAAGAGTCTACAAAGGGATATCGACAGGTTAAGTGAGTGGGCAAGAAGATGGCAGATGGAGTATAATGTGGAGAAATGTGAAGTTATTCACCGAGGTAGGAAGAATAGAAAAACAGAATATTTTATAAAAGGTGAGAAATTATTAAATATTTTCGTTCAGAGGGATTTGGGTTTCCTCGAACACAAATCACAGAGAGTTAGCATGCAGGTACAACAAGCAATTGATTTCCCTAGAATCCAAAAATCTATCTATCTCAGCCTTGAATATACTCAAAGACTCAGCATTCACAGCCCTCTGGGGCAGAGAATTCCAAAGATTCACAACCCTCTGAGTGAAGAAATTCCTCCTCCTCTCGGTCTTAAATGGCCTACCCCTATCCTGAGACTATGCCCCCTAGTTATGGACACTCCAGCCAGGGGAAATAACCTCTCAGCATCTACCCTGTCAATCCCCTTCAGAATCTTGTATGTTTCAATGAGATCACCTCTCATTCTTCTAAACTCCAGAGAGGTCGGACCAGTGTTTTATAAAAGTTCATCATAACTTCCTTGCTTTTGTACTCTATGCCTCTATTTATGAAGCCCAGGATCCCGTATGCTTTTTTAACCGCTTTCTCAACCTGCCCTGCCACCTTCAACGATTTGTGCACATATACCCCCAGGTCTCTCTGTTCAGGCACCCCCTTTAGAATTGTACCCTTTAGTATATATTGCCTCTCCTCGTTCTTCCTAGACAAAATGTAGAGTTTAACCAAATGCACCCAGCCAGATTCAGTTCCTTCTGGAGAGAAGGGGAGACACAAAATCCCAGATGATGTAATGAATGTTGTTTTTAGACAGTAAGGATGGAGGGAGATTGTGTAGAATGGGGAATTTACAGCTTAGGAGGGACAGGAGGGAAAAGGAATGTTGTATAGAAACTAGATTTGTCTGTTCTGAAGTTCTATCCTGTTGTAAACACCAGTTGAGGGTATTAGAAGGGGAGGATCTGCAGATTAAAACTGAATCCAAACATTGCGTCAAGATCTGACAGATTCACCGGATTTATCAGGACCTGAATATCATCGGCCTTTGGATATTGGAGGAAAAAGCAGCAATCACAGCGGGAAGCAACAGGACACGTGTTCTGTGCCTGGATCCACTTTTAATAAATCGTCTAGTCTGTGAGACTCGTGCACCCACCTGAATCAACAGTGTAAATGTGGGGAATGTGGGAACGGGTTCAGTTGCCCGTCTGAGGTGCAAACTCATGGATACAGTCACACTGGGGAGAGGCTGTTCACCAGCTGAGTGTGGATAGAGAGTCACTCACTCATCTCATCGATTCCCACCCTAACATATTGGTAAGGGGGAGAATCCATTCACTGCTCTGTCTGTGGAATGTGCCCTATTCACACAGGAGGAGCCCAGTGCGCAGGCGCAGCGCCTGCCTGTATTTGGAGCATGCGCAGTGTCATTCTGATCCGGGACGGCGAGGGCGACAAACAGAAAAAAGCTGCAGATTCGATTTACGCCGATTACGAATCAGCGGGGCGCAGGAAGGTACTGCACCCGGCGGGTGGATTTCATAAACACCTAGTGTAGGCCGCAAGCCCAAAATCAGAACCTACAGGTTGCGCGTTTCCAGCTCGGAGGCTTTTTCCCAGGAATAGGCCAAGCTTAACGGCCGCCATCTTTGTAAAGGACAGCTGAGGGTTTGTGCGTCGCCATCTTGCGTGATACTGCGCGTGCGTGGCCATCTTTGTAAAGGAATAAAAACAAAATGCTGGAGATACTCAGCAGGTCAGGCAGCATCTGTGAAGAGAGAAACAGAGTTAACGTTTCAGGTCGATGACCTTTCGTCAGAACTGGAAAAAAGGAACCACGAGTGGGCGGGGCTTCAGGGTCCCAGTGAGTGTGGAACTGAACCCAGCCAGAGTCAGCACCTTCAGGGGAGGAGAGGGAGAGGAACCAGTGAGTGTAGAACTGAACCCAGCCAGAGTCAGCACCTTCAGGGGAGGGGAACCAGTGAGTGTAGAACTGAACCCAGCCAGAGTCAGCACCTTCAGGGGAGGGGAACCAGTGAGTGTAGAACTGAACCCAGCCAGAGTCAGCACCTTCAGGGGAGGAGAGGGGGGGGAACCAGTGAGTGTGGAACTGAACCCAGCCAGAGTCAGCACCTTCAGGGGAGGAGAGGGAGGGGAACCAGTGAGTGTGGAACTGAACCCAGCCAGAGTCAGCACCTTCAGGGGAGGAGAGGGAGGGGAACCAGTGAGTGTAGAACTGAACCCAGCCAGAGTCAGCACCTTTATACAGTCATGACAGCACAGAGGAGAGCATTCGGCCCATCGAGTCCGTGCTGGCTCTCTGTACAGCAATCCAGTCAGTCCCATTCTCCCGCTCTCTCCCCGTAGCCCTGCAAGTTTATTTCCCTCAAGTGCCTATCCAGTCTCCCCTTGAAAACATTAAGTGTCTCCGTTTCCACCACTTCCGTTGGCAGCGAGTTCCAGGTCCTCACCACTCGCTGCGTAAAAAGTATTTCCTCACATCCCCCCTGTATCTCTCGCCCAAAACCTAAATCTGTGTCCCCTAGTCCTTGTACCATCAACTAGTGGGAACAGCCTTTCCCCGTCTAGCCTATCCAAACCCGTCATAATCTCGTACACCTCTATCAAATCACCCCTCAACCTCCTTTGCTCTAATGGAAACAAATCCAGCTTCTCCAACCTGTCCTTGTAACTAAGATCCCCATCCCCAGAACCATTCTGGTAAATCTCCTCTGCACCCTCTCAAGGGCCTTCACATCCTTCCGAAAGTGTGGTGACCAGAACTGGACGCAATACTCCAGTTGTGGCCTAACCAGCGCTTTATAAAGGTTCAGCATAACTTCTCTACTTTTGTACTCAATACCTCTATTTATGAAGCCCAAGATCCCATATGCTTTGTTAACCACTCTTTCAATATGTCCTGCCACCTTCAGGGACCTATGCACATTAACTCCCAGGTCCCTCTGTCCCTGCACACTCTTTAAAACTGTGCCATTAAGTGTATATTGCCTCTCCCTGTTCCTTCTGCCAAAATACATCACCTCACACTTCTCTGTATTAAATTCCATCTGCCACTTGTCTGCCCATTCTGCTAGCCTTTCTATGTCCTGTTGCAGTCGATTGGTATCATCATCACTGTTTGCCACACCCCCAAGTTTGGTGTCATCGGCAAATTTAGAAATTCTACTCTGTATTCCAATATCCAGGTCATTTATATATATCAAAAAAAGCAGTGGCCCCAGCACTGACCCTTGGGGAACACCACTGTCTACCATCCTCCAGTCTGAAAAACAGCCATTTACCACAACTCGCTGTTTTCTGTCCTTAAGCCAATTCCTTATCCAAGCTGCCACTGACCCACCTATTCCATGAGCCTCAATTTTGTTAACAATCCTTCTATGTGGTACTTTGTCAAACGCCTTCCGAAAATCCATGTAGACAACATCCATTGCATTCCCTTCATTAATCCTCCCTGTTACTTCATCAAAAAATTCAATTAGATTAGTCAAACACGATCTGCCTTTTACAAACCCGTGTTGGCTCTCCTTAATTAGCTTAAACCTCTCCAAATGCCCGTTAATTTTTTTCCCTGATTATTGTTTCAGAAACTTCACCGACCACTGATGTTAAACTGACCGGCCTGTAGTTACGAGGATTTTCCTCACACCCTTTCTTGAACAATGGTGTCACATTTGCCACTGGGGAAGATTGGAAAATTATGGCAAGCCCTTCCGCTATCTCCTTCCCCAATTCCCTTCGCAACCAGGGATGCAAGCCATCTGGTATTTGATTCAAACTCTCCACACTTCGGATTTCACACCATCTCTCCTGAAGGCACTGGTAACAGCAAAGCATACGGTTAACATCCCACACAATTGTAACAGAAGAGCCCCAGAGCTGGGCTCCCCTTGTACAGTCCCAGGGTTAGAATCCCTATGTACAGTCCCAGGGTTCGAATCCCCATGTACAGTCCCAGGGTTGGAATCCCCATGTACAGTCCCAGGGTTGGAATCACCATGTACAGTCCCAGGGTTAGAATCCCCATGTGCAGTCCCAGAGGTAGAATCCCCATATACAGTCCCAGGGTTAGAATCTCCATGTACAGTCCCAGGGTTAGAATCCCCATGTACAGTCCCAGGGTTGGAATCCCCATGTACAGTCCCAGGGTTGAATCCCCATGTACAGTCCCAGGGTTGGAATCCCCATGTACAGTCCCAGGGTTGAATCCCCATGTACAGTACCAGGGTTGGAATCCCCATGTACAGTCCCAGGGTTCGAATCCCCATGTACAGTCCCAGGGTTGGAATCCCCATGTACAGTCCCAGGGTTAGAATCCCCATGTACAGTCCCAGGGTTAGAATCCCCATGTACAGTCCCTGGGTTGGAATCCCCATGTACAGTCCCAGGGTTAGAATATCCATGTACAGTCCCAGGTTAGAATCCCCATGTACAGTCCCTGGGTTGGAATCCCCATGTACAGTCCCAGGGTTAGAATATCCATGTACAGTCCCATGGTTAGAATCCCCATGTACAGTCCCAGGGTTAGATATCCATGTACAGTCCCAGGGTTAGAATCCCCATGTACAGTCTCAGGGTTGGAATCCCCATGTACAGTCCCAGGGCTGGAATCCCCATGTACAGTCCCAGGGTTAGAATCACCATGTACAGTCCCAGGGTTGGAATCCCCATGTACAGTCCCAGGGTTAGAATCCCCATGTACAGTCTCAGGGTTGGAATCCCCATGTACAGTCCCAGGGCTGGAATCCCCATGTACTGTCCCAGGGTTAGAATCCCCATGTACAGTCCCAGGGTTAGAATCCCCATGTACAGTCCCAGGGTTAGAATCCACATGTACTGTCCCAGGGTTAGAATCCCCATGTACAGTCCCAGGGTTGGAATCCCCATGTACAGTCCCAGGGTTGGAATCCCCATGTACAGTCCCAGGGTTGGAATCCCTCAGCAACACCGAGTGCGGGTCTCAGGCCCCGAGTCAGAGCCGGCGGACGTGCGGCCAGGGCCCCGGCACCATTAACCCAGGGTGCAGCACCTCCCCCAGACAAGAAACACAACAACTTGCATTTATACAGCAGAGGGAGCAATTCAGAGCCGGTTAGCATCAGGGTGGGCGGTGGATGTGGAACTCGCTCCCTGGACTCCTGTGTAGGGCTTTCTTGTTGCATCAGTTTGAGCTGGAGTGGAGAGGGGGGAGAAGCTGCTGGGTTTAACCCCCAGTACTTCTGAGCCCAGTGGGACCCAACAATTTCCAATGTGGGACTGTGAAGGAAGGTGGATTCTAGGGGAGATTAAGTTACTAAACAGACACTGTCCGTACAGTGTAAAAGATTATCGTTTTAGGATCAAGTATTTCTGTAGAGGCTTTCAATCCATTTTATATATACAGATTTTTAAATTCATTCGATGTGGGTGTCACTAGCAAGGCCAGCATATATTGCCAGTCCCCAGTTGCCCGTTGAGAAGGTGATGCTGGGCCTTCTTCTTGAACCTCTGCAGTCCGTGTGGTGAAGGTACTCTCAGAATGCTGTTCGGTGAGGAGTTCCAGGATTTTCACCCAGCGACGATGTAGGAACGGCGATATATGTCCAAGTCAGGATAGTGTGTGACTTGGAGGGGAACTGGGAGGTGATGGTGTTCCCATGCACCTGCTGCCCTTGTCCTTCTAGGTGGTGGAGGTCGCGTGTTTGGGAGGTGCTGTCAAAGTTCTAGTCGAGTTGCAGATGTATAAAGTCACTCCTTCACTCCTCCCCCTCCCACCTCGCTCTCTCTCCTCCCATAGAGGCCAGAGTCTTGTGTAGGCCCAGACCGGGTGGCGGGTTCCCTTCCCTGAAGGACATTAGTGAACCAGTTGGGTTTTTACGACAATCCGGCAGCTTTCATGGTCACTTTTTTCTAGTGCCGGCCCCACAAATTCCCAAATTCATTCAGCTCAATTTCACAACCTGCCTTTGTGTTTTTGTGAGTTCTCTCTCACCCTCCCTTTTTCCTGTTTCAAATTCATTTTACAGGGTGTTAGAAGGAGAGGATTTGCAGACAGGAAGCTCAAACCAAACATCACTTCAAGATCTGACAGAGTCACTCGATTCATCAGGACCTTTGAGCATGGAAGCAGAAAGCACCGTTCAGAGCGGGGAGAAACCGTACACGTGTTCTGTGTGTGGACGAGGCTTCAGCCGATCCTCTGGCCTGTCGAGACACAAGCGCAGTCACACCGGGGAGAGGCCGTTCACCTGCTCCGAGTGTGGGAAGGGATTCACTCAGTCATGCAATCTGCTGCAGCACCAGCGAGTTCACACCGGGAGAGGCCGTTCACCTGCTCCGAGTGTGGGAAGAGATTCGGCGTTCATCCCACCTGCTGACTCACCAGCGAGTTCACACTGGGGAGAGGCCGTTCACCTGCTCTGAGTGTGGGAAGGGATTCACATCAGTCATCCCACCTGCTGCAGCACCAGCGAGTTCACACTGACGACAAACCTTTTAAATGCCCGGACTGCGGGAAGTGCTTTAAATGTTCCGGGGAACTGATGTGTCATCAACGTGTTCACACTGACGAGAGACCGTTCAGGTGCTCTCACTGCGGGACAGGGTTCAGGCAATCATCTCACCTCACTGTACACCAGCGCACTCACACCGACCGGGGAGAGGCCGTTCACCTGCTCTGAGTGTGGGAAGGGATTCACTCAGTCATCCCACCTACTGATACACCAGCGAGTTCACACTGCTAAGAGACCTTTTAAATGTTCTGACTGTGAGAAGAGATTTAAAAGCAAAAAGGATCTGCTGGAACACCAGCGAGTTCACACTGGGGAGAGGCCGTTCACCTGCTCCGTGTGTGGGAAGGGATTCACTCGGTCATCCAGCCTGCTGACACACCAGCGAGTTCACAAGTGACTGCAGAGGTTGGATTCTGCTGTTATTGCTGCTGTTAATCACATCCCGGACTGAATCGTGTTCACACTGACAGCTGGGGTTTGTTTCTGCTGATGTTAATAACCCCTGTAACTGGGCTGGAGTTTAATATTCTGGATATAGATCAAATAAATCAGCTTTGCTTTAAACACATTGTTGTGGATTTTTGTCGTTCCCACCTGAGTGTTTAGCATCACCTGGCTGGAGCTCAGAAAGGACAATCTGGGGGGAGGATCGTACGGCGGGAACAGAACTACAGCCTGGACACAGTCCTTCAGGGCCACACTGAGAGGGGCAAACGGCACTTTGGTCTTTCTCGTCTCTCTTCACTGACAGCAATGTCCCCGTGCAGGTTAATCTTGAGGCCTGTAAGGAATGTGTCCCAGCCGCTCTCTTCCTTGGGTCACAGCTCCTGGGCACAGAACAGAAGGCTCCTTTACAACTGTGTTTAGAGTCAGGAAGAACAACGGTGAATGCTGGAAACGTGCTGTCAAATCAGAGATTGGTGTCAAACTGCGATCTGTTCCTGACTGAAAGTGAAACGGCAGGGTTAAGTTTCCAGTCTAAAAATGACTGGTAATTATTCTATGAAGGTTTAACGTGTTGGTAGAATCATAGAATGGTTACAGCACAGAAGGTGGCCATCGGGCCCGTTGAGCCCGTGCCGGCTCTCTGCAAGAACACTTCAGCTAGTCCCACTCCCCCACCCTTCCCTCGTAGCCCTGCAAATTTTTGTCCTTCAGGTACTCATCCAATTCCCTTTTGAAAGCCATGATTGAATCTGCCTCCACCACCCTTTCAGGCAGTGCATTCCCGATCATAACCACTCACTGCGTAAAAAGTTTTTCCCCATGTCACCTTTGGTTCTTCTGCCAATCACCTTAAATCAGTGTCCTCTGGTTCTCGACCCTTCCACCAATGGGAACAGATTCTCTCTCTATTCTGTCCAGACACCTCATGATTTTGAACACCTCTATCAAATCTCCTCTCAACCTTCTCTGCTCCAAGGAGAACAACCCCAGCTTCTCCAGTCTATCCACGTAACTGAAGTCCCTCATCCCTGGAATCATTCTTGTAAATCTTTTCTGCACCTTCTCTAAGGCCTTCACATCCTTCCTGAAGTGTGGTGCCCAGAATTGGACACAGTACTCCAGTTGGGGCCGAAACAGTGTTTCATCATCATTTCCACACTTTTGTACTCTATATATCTATTTATTAAGTCCAGGGTCCCGTAAGCCTTTTTAACTGCTTTCTCAACCTGCCCTGCCACCTTCAACGATTTGTGCACACATACCCCTAGGTCTCTCTGTTCGTGCACCCACTTTAGGATTGTACCATTTAGTTTACATGTCCTCTCCTCATTCTTTCCACCAAAATGTATCACTTCACACTTTTCTGTGTTAAATTTCATCTGCCACGTGTCCACCCATTTCACCAGCCTGTCTATGTCTTCCTGAAGTCTATCACTCTCCTCCTCACTGTTCACTATACTTCCAAGTTTTGTGTCATCTGCAAATTTTGAAATTGTGCTCTGTACACCCACGTCCAAGTCATTAATATATATCAAGAAAAGCAGTGGCCCTAGAACCGACCCCTGGAGAACACCACTGTATACCTCCCTCCAGTCCGAAAAACAACCGTTCACCACTACTCTCTGTTTCCTGTCACTTAGCCAATTTCATATCCATGCTGCCACTGTTCCTTTTATTCCATGGGCTTCAACTTTGCTGGCTAGCCTATTATGTGGCACTTTATGAAAGGCCTTTTGGAAATCCATGTACACCCCATCAACCGCATTGCCCTCATCAACCCTCTCTGTTACCTCATCAAAAAACTTGATCAAGTTGGTTAGACACGATTTGCCTTTAACAAAACTGTGCTGGTTTTCCTTAATTAATCCACACCTATCCAAGTGACTATTAATTTTGTCCCTGATTACTGTTTCTAAAAGATTCCCCACCATCGAGGTTAAACTGACTGGTCAGTAGTTGCTGGGTTTATCCTTACACCCTTTTTTGAACAAGGGTGTAACATTTGCAATTCTCCAGTCCTCTGGCACCACCCCCCGTATGCAAGGAGGATTGGAAGATTGTGGCCAGTACCTCTGCAATTTTCACCCTTACCTTCTTCAGCATCCAAGGATGCATCCCATCCACTCCTGGTGATTTAGCGACTTTAAGTACAGCCAGCCTTGCTAATACCTCCTCTTTATCCATTTTTATCCTCTGCAGTATCTCCACTACCTCCTCCTTTACTATGTCTATGGCAGGATCCTCTTCCTTGGTGAAGACAGAGGCAAAGTACTCGTTTAGTTCCTCAGCCATACCCTCTGCCTCCATACGTAGGTCTCCTTTATGGTCCCTAATCAGTCCCAACCCTCCTCTTACTACCCGTTTACTATTTAAATGCCTATAGAAGACTTTTGGATTACCTTTTATGTTGGCTGCCATTCTATTCTCATACCCTCTCTTTGCCCCTCTTATTTTCTTTTTCACTTCTCCTCTGACCTTTCTATATATAGCCTGATTCTCAGATGTATTTGCAACCTGACATCTGTCATACGCGCTCTTTTTCTGCTTCATCATAATCTCTATCTTTTTCGTCATCTAGGGAGCCCTGACTTTAGTTGTCCTGCCTTTCCCCCTAGTGGGAATGTACCTCAACTGTACCTGAACTATTTCCTCTTTAAAGGCAGCCCATTGTTCCATTACAGTTTTGCCTGCTAATCTTTGATTCCAGTTTACCCGGGCCAGATCCATTCTCATCCCACTGAAATTGGCCTTCCCCCAGTTAAACATTTTTACTCTAGATTGCTCCCTGTCCTTTTGCATAGCTAATCTAAACCTTATGATACGATGATCACTGTTCCCTAAATGTTCCCCTCCTGACACTTGCTCCACTTGACCTACCTCATTCCCCAGAACCAGATCCAGCAATGCCTCCTCCCTCGTTGGGCCAGAAACATACTGATCAAGAAAGTTCTCCTGAACACACTTCAGAAATTCTTCCCCTTCTCTGCCCTTAACACTATTACTATCCCAGTCTATATTAGGATAGTTGAAGTCCCCCATTATCACTGCTCTATAGTTCTTGCACCTCTCTGTAATTTCTCTGCAAATTTGCTCCTCCATATCTTTCCCACTAGTTGGTGGTCTATAGAATACACCCAGTAGTGTAATGGCACCTCTATTATTTCTTGACTCTAGCCATATAGATTCTGTCCTTGACCCCTCCAGGACATCCTCCCTCTCCAGCACTGTAACATTCTCCTTGACCAATACTGCCACACCACCTCCTATCTTTCCTTCCCTACCTTTCCTGAACACTTTATAACCAGGAATATTTAATACCCAATCCTGCCCTTTTTTGAGCCAGGTCTCAGTTATTGCCACAACATCATATTCCCATGTGGCTATTTGTGCCTGCAGCTCACTTACCTTGTTTACTACGCTTCGTGCGTTCACACACATACACTGTAAACCCATCTTAGACCATCCTGTATTCTCTCTTAGTTTGACCCCCCTAATACCTTACTATTTCTTACTGTAGTGCTCTCTGCCTCTCCCAATCCTTTGATCACTTTATTTCCTCTTTCTAATGTTACATCCTGGTGCCCATCCCCCTGCCAACTTAGTTTAAACCCTCCCCAACAGCACTAGCAAACCTCCCCGCGAGGATATTGGTACCGGCTCTGTTGAGGTGCAACCCGTCCGGCCTGTACAGGTCCCACCTCCCCCAGAACCGGCCCCAATTCCCCAGGAATCTGAAGCCCTCCCTCCTGCACCATCTCTCCAGCCACACATTCATCTGCTCTATCCTCCTATTTCTATACTCACTCGCGCGTGGCACCGGGAGTAATCCAGAGATTACTACCTTTGAGGTCCTGCTTTTTAATCTCTTTCCCAGCTCCCTAAAATCTGTCTGCAGGACCTCATCCCTCTTTCTACCTACATTGTTGGGACTGATATGGACAACGACCTCTGGCTGTTCACCCACCCCCTCAGAGTGTCCTGCAGCCGCTCAGTGACATCCTTAACCCTGGCACCAGGGAGGCAACATACCATCCTGGAGTCAGGTCTGCAGCTGCAGAAACGCCTGTCTGCTCCCCTAACTATTGAATCCCCTCCCACTATTGCTTTCCCTGTCTTCCTCCTCCACCTCTGTGCAGCTGAGCCACCCGTGGTGCCATGGACTTGGCTCTGGCTGTACTCCCCAGAGGAACCATCACCCTCACCAGTACTCAGCACAGAATACTGGTTGGAGAGCGAGATGCACTCCGGGGACTCCTGCACTACCTGCCTGGTCCTCCTCTTCTGTCTGGCAGTCACCCATTCACTCTCTGCCTGCGCACTCATTAGCTGCGGGGTGACCACCTCCTGAAACGTGCTGTCCACGGAGCTCTCAGCCTCGCGGATGCACCGCAGTGACGCCAGCTGCTGCTCAAGCTCCGAAACCCGGAGCTCGAACTCCTCCAGCTGACCACACCTCCCGCACACGTGGTTGTCCAGGACACGGGAAGTGTCCTGGAGTTCCCACTATTTTTTTTTATTCGTTCATGGGATGTGGGAGTCTCTGGCAAGGCCAGCATTTATTGCCCATCCCTAATTGCCGTTGAGAAGGTGGTGGTGAGCCGCCTTCTTGAACCGCTGCAGTCCGTGTGGTGAAGGTACTCCCACAGTGCTGTTAGGGAGGGAGTTCCAGGATTTTGACCCAGCGACGATGAAGGATCCTTCTAAGTGTGTGACTTGGAGGGGAACTTGGAGGTGGTGGTCTTCCCATGCGCCTGCTGCCCTCGTCCTTCTAGGTGGTAGAGGTCGCGGGTTTGGGAGGTGCTGCCGAAGAAGCCTTGGCGAGTTGCTGCAGTACATCTTGTAGATGGTACACACTGCAGCCACGGTGCGCCGGTGGTGGAGGGAGTGAATGTTTAAGGTGGTGGATGGGGTGCCAATCAAGCGGGCTGCTTTGTCCTGAATGGTGTCGAGGTTCTTGAGTGTTGTTGGAGCTGCACTCATCCAGGCAAGTGGAGAGTATTCCATCACACTCCTGACTTGTGCCTTGTAGATGGTGGAAAGGCACAGGATGGGCATCCGCTGGACCCAGTTGCCCTGCTGTGCTTTTAATTATTCGACTATTAACTAACTTTTTTTTAAGTAACTTAACAGAAATAACCTCAAGACTTAAGAACAATCCCTCCCCAATCTGCTCCTTCCCTTGTGCTGAGGTCACTTACCTCGCTCCCTGACACTGGCGCTCCCTCCGGGCTCTTGGGCCTGTCTTTATCTGCGGCCCCTCCTCTCGCTGTCCCACAGCTCCGCTCTCGTGCCTATTAACTTGGGTTCTGTGGCGCCACTCCTCCTTTTCAGTCAGACGTCTCCACCGCCTTCTCCCTCTCCACCAATTCCTGCGCCCACTCTGCTTGTGAATCACTGCGTTTGCGAATCTCCCGGCTCTGTCTCCAAGCTCTGTGCTCAAGCTCAGTATTTGAAACAATGATCTCGATGCAGGAAATAGTGCACGGTATGTTAGTTCCAGGAGATTAAATCAAGGGCACCATCACAATCAGCAAAGACAATGACAAAGATCAGAACATTCCAAAGGCTGTCACATGCAGTACCTGTGGAGGAGTTGGACTAACCGGATCCAAGAAGTGTTAAACCATGCACACAATAACTGGTTTCAAATCTGAAGCAAGAGAGTTCTTTCAAGGGTTGGTTGAAAGGAATTTCAGATGAGTATAAAGTGAGACACTGTAGTTCAGTCTATGACACCCACAAGCCATGTAGTCAAACGGAACCAGCTTGGGGTTCGATGTGGTAGAAGGTGAACTCGGTGAGAAATGATATAATCAAGAGTAAGAAAAGCCCAACAATGGAACAGTGGGTAACAGAACATCAATTAGTCTCCTCTGATCATGGAGAAATCAAATATTCAACACACTGTGTTTGAAACAAAGCTGCTTTATTCAATATTTATACAGAATATTAATCTCCAGCCCAGGTATAGGGGTTATTAAGATCAGCAAAAACACACTCTGACTGTGTACTAGAGGCGGAAGTAGTACCATATTAGATAGGAGCAGACTAAGAAAGACTACGAAAAATTCAAAAATGGGTTTAGAATGCATGTACGTAAACACACAAAGTGTGGTGAATAAGGTTGGTGAGCTACAAGCACAATTAGCCATGTGGCAAAATGATGTGGCAATAATGGAAACGTGGCTTAAAAACGGTGAGGACTGGGCACTAAATATTCAAGGGTACAAGGTGTTCAGAAAGGATAGGGAAGGAAAAAAGGGAGGTGGGGTGGCAGTGCTGATTAAGGAAGACATTGTCGTGTTGGAAAGGGAGGATGTTCTTGAGGGGACAAGGTCAGAATCCATTTGGTTAGATTGAGGATCAATAAGGGTCTGATCACGCTATTGGGGGTATTCTACAGGCCTCCAAATAGTGAGAGGGAGGTAGAGGAGCAAATCTGCAGGGAAATCGCGGAGATATGCAAGAGCTATAGAGTGGTGATATTGGGGGACTTTAATTACCCAAATATCGATTGAGATAATGCTAGGGGAAAGGGAAAGGGGGATGGGGGAGGAAGTTCTGAAATGTGTTCAGGAGAATTTCCTTGACCTGTATGTTCTTGGCCCAACTAGGAAGGAGGCATTGCTGGATCTGGTGCTGGGGAATGAGGTGGGCCAGGTCGACCAAGTGTCTGTGGGAGAACACTTGGGTACGAGTGATCATCGTATCATAAGATTTAGATTAGCAATGGAGAGGAGCAAGGAACAATCTAGAGTGGAACTTCTAAACTGGAATAGGGCTAACTTCAATGGGATGCGAAAGGATCTAGCCAGGGTAAAATGGAACCAAAGACTGACAGGAAAAACTGTAACGGAACAATGGGTGATCTTTAATGAGGAGATGCTCCAAGTATAATTTCAAAACACACATCATTATAAAATACATTTCCTGATTCAATTACTTCCAGTCCAGATAATCAATTTTAATTCCACAAACAAATTATGCCCAGACTTTGTGATTTTACAAAGAAGACAAAAGTAACAATTGTGTTTGGATGCGAGTCATTTATCCTCCCCTTCGAGCAATGTGTCTTGGAAAATAGGATTACACCGGATATACGGCACAGAAACACACCATTCGGCCCAACCAGTCCATGCCGGCGTTTATGCTCCACTCGAGCCTCCTCCCGTCTTTCCCCATCTAACTCTATCAGCATAACCCTCTATTCCCTTCTCCCTCATATGCTTGTCTAGCCTCCCCTTAAATGCATCGATACTATTCGCTTCAACCACTCCCTGTGGTAGCGAGTTCCACATTCTCCCCACTCTCTGGGTAAAGAAGTTTCTCCTGAATTCCCTATTTGATTTCTTGGTGACTATCTTATATTGATGGCCTCCAGTTATGCTCTTCCCCACAAGTGGAAACACTCTCTCTGTATCTACTCTATCAAAACCTTTCATCATTTTAAAGAACTCTATTAGGTCACCCCTCAGCCTTCTTTTTTCAAGAGAAAAGAGACCCAGCCTGTCCATCCTTTCCTGACAGGTACACCCTCTCATTTCTGGTATCATCCTTGTAAATCTTCTCTGCACCCTCTCCAGTGCCTCTATATCCTTTTATAATATGGCGACCAGAATTGTACGCAGTGCTCCAAGTGTGGTCTAACCAAGGTTCGATACAAGTTTAGCATAACTTCACTACTTTTCCATTCTATAACAATTCAATTCTATAACAATTGATCCCAATAATTGAACCCAATAGGTTAAAGTCTGAAGTCCAATTTTGTCAGCACGCTGCGACATTCGATGTCTGCAGATAACGGGAGATAAATACTTAAAACTGCTGGATCTCTTGCTCTGCCATCAACCTCTTATCAAACTGGAGCTGGCATTGCCTAATATGGTCGTCTCTGGCTACTGCACAGTCCAGAGACACAAGTCTGCATTTTCTTCAACACACATCAACAACGTTAGAAGCAGGTAAAAACACTGTGGCCTTCCTGGGGCAGCACAAACCACTAGTCTCCAGACTTTTCTTATCCCAACATCATATTTCTGATCGAAACATTCTATGATGAAAATATCCAAGGCCAGTTGGTTGCAAACACCAGCTGTTGCTCAATGAAATCTCTCTCTCTCTCTAATGATACCAATCACATTTTCCCCGATATCGAATGAACTAAACATGAACACCTTTCAGAAGCTGAATTAACCGAGGTCCATATGCCAACACCCCTCTCATCTTCCATTCACTTCAATTGAAAGGAAACCAACAGATTGGACCAGTCAGGATTTGAAAGATATTTACAACAGATTCTAGATGTTCTTAGAGTTGGGATCTTTCTCTATTCTGTCCACTCGAGGAGTTAGATAACAGACTTTCTCCTGTGAATATAGAGCTGGGGTATTGGGCCGTGATGTGTTCACTTGTTCATCTTGTTGACTCTAAACCTTTGCCAATTATTTGATGTGATCTGTTTACTTGTACGTATTGTTTTAAATACACTTGCTGAGTGGATTCAAATTTAAATTGAAAGCAGGTTTGCAGGCGTGATGCTCTATTCACACATCGAAGGTGAGAGAGATGCTGTGGGACACACGCTAAGTCCAGTAGCTGAAAGTGATTAACAGACTGGGTTTTGTGTTTAGTGATCCCGGGCGTGTTACCGAGACCTTCCCTGGATACCAAGGCTCGGAGAGGCACTCTGGAAGGTATGGGGAGCTGGGATTTGTCCATGAGAGTAACCGAAGGTACGAGAACTGAAATAATCTCGAGTTAGAAAGGAGAAAAGGCCCAAAAATGGAGCAATCAGTAACAGGACATCAATTAATCTCCTCTTATCTGGGAGACATCAAATATTGACACACTGTGTTATTTCAAATATCAAAATATTAAACTCCAGCCCAGTTATAGGATTATTAACATCAGCAGAAACAAACTCCAACTGTCAGAATGAACATGATTCAGTCGGGATGGGATTAACAGCAGCAACAACAGCAGAATCCAACCCCTGCAGTCACTTGTGAACTCGCTGGTGTCTCAGCAGGCTGGATGAAGTAGTGAATCCCTTCCCACACTCGGGGCAGGTGAACGGCGTCTCCCCAGTGTGAACACGTTGATGCGTTAGAAGGTGGGATGGCTGAATGAATCCCTTCCCACACTGAGAGCAGGTGAACGGTCTCTCCCCAGTGTGAACTCGCTGGTGTCTCAACAGGTGGGATGACTGAGTGAATCCCTTCCCACAGACGGAGCAGGTGAATGGTCTCTCCCCAGTGTGGACTCGCTGGTGTTTCAGCAGGGTGGCTGAAAGTGTGAATCCCTTCCCACACTCAGAGCAGGTGAACGGTCTCTCCCCGGTGTGCACTCGCTGGTGAGTTCGAAGGTTGGATGAACAAGTGAATTCCTTCCCACAGACGGAGCAGGTGAATGGCCTCTCCCCAGTGTGAACTCGCTGGTGTGACAGCAGGTGGGAAGACTGAGTGAATCCCTTCCCACAGACAGAGCAGGTGAACGGTCTCTCCCCGGTGTGCACTCGCTGGTGAGTTAGAAGGTTGGATGAACAAGTGAATTCCTTCCCACAGACGGAGCAGGTGAACAGTCTCTCCCCAGTGTGAACGCACTGGTGTAACAGCAGGTTGAATGACTGAGTGAATCCCTTCCCACACTCAGAGCAGGTGAACGGTCTCTCCCCGGTGTGACTGCGATGTTGAATTTCCAGCTGAGACGGGGAACTGAATCCCTTCCCACATTCCCACGGTTTCTCCGTGGTGCGAGTGTCCTTGTCTCTCTCCAGGTTGGACGATCAGTTGAAACCTTAGTCCACACACACAACACGTGTACGGTTTCTCCCCGCTGTGAATGGTGCGATGTTTTTTCAGACTGTGTAACTGGTTAAAGCTCTTTCCACAGTCAGTGCACTGGAACACTCTCACTCGGGTGTGTGTGTCTCGGTGCTTTTCCAGTCACACTGGTGTTTGAAATCTTTTCTCACAGGCAAAACAGACAAACATTTCTCCTTCCACATTCAAAGGCCGATGATATTCAGGTCCTGATGAATTGAGTGACTCTGTCAGATCTTGACATGATGTTTGGTTTGAGTTTCCCATCTGCAAATTCTCCCCTTCTAATACCCTGTAAAAGGAGTTTACAAAACTCGTCACTGTAAATACAGGATAGAAATTCAGAACAGACAATTCTAGTTTCTGTGGAACATTCTTTGCTCTCTTGTTCCCCCAAAGCTGTAAATCCCCGTCCCACACATTGTCCCTCCTCCTTGTGCTAAAATCCAAACACATCGCACATCTCAAGACAGTTTGTCTTCTGCTCCCAGTTTTCTCCCCCAACTCTGGCTGAATTCAGTTCCACACTCACTGGTTTCCCCTCCCTCTCCTCCTCTGAAGGTGCTAACTCTGGCTGGATTCAGTTCACTCACTGGTTCCCCTCCCCCTCCTCCCCTGAAGGTGCTGACTCTGGCTGGGTTCAGTTCTACACTCACTGGTTCCCCTCCCTCTCCTCCCCTGAAGGTGCTGACTCTGGCTGGGTTCAGTTCTACAGTCACCATTTCCCCTCCCTCTCCTCCCCTGAAGGTGCTGACTCTGGCTGGGTTCAGTTCTACACTCATTAGTTCCCCTCCCTCTCCTCCCCTGAAGGTGCTGACTCTGGCTGGGTTCAGTTCACTCACTGGTTCCCCTCCCTCTCCTCCCCTGAAGGTGCTGCCTCTGGCTGGGTTCAGTTCTACACTCACTGGTTCCCCTCCCTCTCCTCCCCTGATGGTGCTGATTCTGGCTGAATTCAGTTCCACACTCACTGGTTCCCCTCCCTCTCCTCCCCTGAAGGTGCTGACTCTGGCTGGGTTCAGTTCCACACTCACTGGTTCCCCTCCCTCTCCTCCCCTGAAGGTGCTGACTCTGGCTGGGTTCAGTTCCACGCTCACTGGTTCCCCTCCCTCTCCTCCCCTGAAGGTGCTGACTCTGGCTGGGTACAGTTCTACACTCACTGGTTCCCCTCCCTCTCCTCCCCTGAAGGTGCTGACTCTGGCTGGGTTCAGTTCTGCACTCACTGGTTCCCCTCCCTCTCCTCCCCTGAAGGTGCTGACTCTGGCTGGGTTCAGTTCTACACTCACTGGTTCCCCTCCCTCTCCTCCCCTGAAGGTGCTGACTCTGGCTGGGTTCAGTTCTACACTCACTGGTTCCCCTCCCTCTCCTCCCCTGAAGGTGCTGCCTCCGGCTGGGTTCAGTTCTACACTCACTGGTTCCCCTCCCCTGATGGTGCTGATTCTGGCTGAATTCAGTTCCACACTCACTGGTTCCCCTCCCTCTCCTCCCCTGAAGGTGCTGACTCTGGCTGGGTTCAGTTCCACACTCACTGGTTCCCCTCCCTCTCCTCCCCTGAAGGTGCTGACTCTGGCTGGGTTCAGTTCTACACTCACTGGTTCCCCTCCCTCTCCTCCCCTGAAGGTGCTGACTCTGGCTGGGTTCATTTCTACACTCACTGGTTCCCCTCCCTCTCCTCCCCTGAAGGTGCTGCCTCTGGCTGGGTTCAGTTCTACACTCACTGGTTCCCCTCCCCTGATGGTGCTGATTCTGGCTGAATTCAGTTCCACACTCACTGGTTCCCCTCCCTCTCCTCCCCTGAAGGTGCTGACTCTGGCTGGGTTCAGTTCCACACTCACTGGTTCCCCTCCCTCTCCTCCCCTGAAGGTGCTGACTCTGGCTGGGTTCAGTTCTACACTCACTGGTTCCCCTCCCTCTCCTCCCCTGAAGGTGCTGACTCTGGCTGGGTTCATTTCTACACTCACTGGTTCCCCTCCCTCTCCTCCCCTGAAGGTGCTGCCTCTGGCTGGGTTCAGTTCTACACTCACTGGTTCCCCTCCCTCTCCTCCCCTGAAGGTGCTGCCTCTGGCTAGGTTCAGTTCTACACTCACTGGTTCCCCTCCCTCTCCTCCCCTGAAGGTGCTGACTCTGGCTGGGTTCAGTTCTCCTGGGACCCTGAAGCCCCGCCCATTTTTAGTTCCTTTACAAAGATGGCCACACGAATCAAGATGGCGGCGAACAAAGCCGTTGCTTTGCTTTACAAATCATGATGTGGAGATGCCGGCGTTGGACTGGGGTGGACAAAAATGAGAAGTCGCACAACACCAGGTTATAGTCCAACAGATTTATTTAATTTTACAAGCTCTCGGAGCTGTTCGCTCCTTCCTCAGGTAGGTTAGCAGTGAGAGAATCTCCCAGAATTCACAATTTAAACACAGACAAAATCTATTCACATCTTTCCCTACATCAAAGACACACTAAGAGCACAGCCAAGACAATGAGATGTGTCCCAGGGGGTCCAACGTGTCAAACCACCTGCTGGCTGCATATCCTGTCAATTTGTGTTGGTTCTTGTGTTAGTCTTTTTAAAAAAAAAAACAAACACCTGGGAAGACCGGCCATGATGTCAAGTCACGTTCTGTATCGTGACATGAACCCGATATCGCGATTGAGGCCATCCTCATGAGTGCGGAACTTGGCTATCAGTTTCTGCTCTATGATTTTGCGCTGTCGTGTATCCCGAAGGCCGCCTTGGAGAACGCTTACCCGCAGATCCGAGGCTGAATGCCCCTGGCTGCTGAAGTGTTCCCCGACTGGGAGGCAACCCTCCTGCCTGGCGATTGTTGCGCGGTGTCCGTTCATACGTTGTCTCAGTGTCTGCATGGTCTCGCCGATGTACCATGCTCTGGAGCATCCTTTACTGCAACGTATCAGGTAGACAACGTTGGCCGAGTCACATGAGTATGTACCGTGTACCTGGTGGGTAGTGTCCTCACGTGTGATGATGGTATCTGTGTCCATGATTTGGCATGTCTTGCAGAGGTTGCCGTGGCAGGGTTGTGTGGTGTCGTGGTTGCTGTTCTCCTGAAAGATGGGTAATCTGCTGCGAACGATGGTACTTTTGAGGTTAGGCGGCTGCTTGAAGGCGAGTAGTGGAGGCGTGGGGATGGCCTTAGCAAGGTGTTCGTCATCATCGATGACATGTTGAAGGCTGCGAAGAACATGGCGTAGTTTTTCCGCTCCGGGGAAGTACTGGACGACGTAGGGTACTCTGTTGGTTGTGTCCCGTGTTCGTCTTCTGAGGAGGTCTATGCGGTTTTTCGCTGTGGCCCGTCGGAACTGTCGATCGACGAGTCGAGCGTCATATCCCGTTCTTACGAGGGCGTCTTTCAGTGTCCGTAGGTGTCCATCGCGTTCCTCCTCGTCTGAGCAGATCCTGTGTATTCGCAGGGCTTGTCCATAGGGGATGGCTTCTTTAACGTGGTTAGGGTGGAAGCTGGAGAAGTGGAGCATCGTGAGGTTGTCCGTGGGCTTGCGGTAGAGTGAAGTGCTGAGGCGTCCGTCTTTGATGGAGATTCGTGTGTCCAAGAATGAAACCGATTCTGAGGAGTAGTCCATGGTGAGTTTGATGGTGGGATGGAACCTGTTGATGCTATCATGTAGTCCTTTCAGTGATCCTTCGCCGTGGGTCCAAAGGAAGAAGATGTCGTCGATGTATCTGGTGTACAGCGTTGGTTGGAGGTCCTGTGCAGCGAAGAAGTCTTGCTCGAACTTGTGCATGAAGATGTTGGCGTATTGGGGTGCGAATTTGGTCCCCATGGCTGTTCCGTGTGTTTGGGTAAAAAAATGGTTGTTGAAGGTGAAGACATTGTGGTCAAGGATGAAGCGGATGAGTTGTAGGATGGCGTCCGGAGATTGGCTGTTGTTGGTGTTGAGTACTGAGGCTGTCGCAGCGATGCCATCATTGTGGGGGATATTGGTGTAGAGTGCCGATACGTCCATCGTGACGAGGAGTGTTCCTGGTTCAACTGGTCCATGGGTGCTGAGTTTCTGCAAGAAGTCTGTAGTGTCGCGACAGAAGCTGGGGGTTCCCTGTACGATGGGTTTCAGGATGCCCTCGACGTACCCAGAGAGGTTCTCACACAGGGTTCCATTGCCTGATACGATAGGACGTCCGGGTGTGTTGGCTTTGTGTATCTTTGGGAGGCAGTAAAAGTCTCCTACGCGGGGAGTACGTGGGATGAGAGCGCGTAGGATGTTTTGAAGGTCTGGATCGAAGGTCTTGATCAGTCTATTGAGTTGGCGGGTGTGTTCTTTGGTCGGATCTGCGGGTAGCTGTCTGTAGTGTTCCTGGTTGTCCAGTTGTCGGTATGCTTCTTTGCAATAGTCCATTCTGTTCTGTATGACGATGGCTCCTCCTTTGTCCGCTGGTTTGATGACGATGTTGCGGTTGGTCTTGAGTGCGTGGATGGTGTTGCGTTGTGCTCGGGTGACATTCTGGACTGTCTTGTGAGTACGGCTGATGAATCTGGCGTTGATGCATTTCCTGACAGCTTGAGCATACATGTCAAGCTTAGGGTTGCGACCCTCTGGAGGGGTCCAATTGGACTCTTTCTTCCTCGGTTGTAGCACTGCGGTTCCCTCTGTCTGCTGTTCCGGATCATTGATTGTCTCATTAGGAATGTTGCTGACATCTTGGGATTTGTGGTAGTATTCCCGGATCCTCATTCTCTTGATGAATTCCTCTGTGTCCGCCGCGAGACCGATGGGGTCCATTTTGGTGGTGGGGCAGAACTTGAGCCCTAGGGCGAGAACTTCAATTTCGTCTGGTTGGAGGGTGTGGTCCGACAGGTTGACGATGGACTTCCCTGTGGTTGCAACCGTGGTACCGGGGGAGGCTTGGTTGTAGCTGGTGGTTACGCCGAGTTTCTCAAGCTTCCTGTTCTTGATGCGCATGTAGGCAGCGTAGTTCCGTTGCCTCGTCTGTTTGGCGGTGTCTCGTAGCTGGTCTGCTGCGTCCTGAGCACAGGCTGAGAGCATGGACTCTATCTTGGTTTCGAGGTTGCGACGTCTGCTGTAGAGCTGGTGTATGAGATGGTTGAGGAGTGTGCGAGAGGTACGACGGCAAAGTCTCTCAGCGTAGTCTGTGTTGTATGTCGACTTGGGTGGGTTCGTGATCTGTAGTCCTTTCGGAATCTTGTCTGCTTTCTTGCATCTCTGCAGGTACTTGATGTCTGTGTCAATATGCGCGATCTTCTTGGCGATTCTCTCCACTTTGAGCCGGCAGTTTGCGGTGTCAATAGAGGTCATGATGTGGAGATGCCGGCGTTGGACTGGGGTGGACAAAAATGAGAAGTCGCACAACACCAGGTTATAGTCCAACAGATTTATTTAATTTTACAAGCTTTCGGAGCTGTTCGCTCCTTCCTCAGGTAGGTTAGCAGTGAGAGAATCTCCCAGAATTCACAATTTAAACACAGACAAAATCTATTCAAATCTTTCCCTATATCAAAGACACACTAAGAGCACAGCCAAGACAATGAGATGTGTCCCAGGGGGTCCAACGTGTCAAACCACCTGCTGGCTGCATATCCTGTCAATTTGTGTTGGTTCTTGTGTTAGTCTTTTTAAAAAAAAACACCTGGGAAGACCGGCCATGATGTCAAGTCACGTTCTGTATCGTGACATGAACCCGATATCGCGATTGAGGCCATCCTCATGAGTGCGGAACTTGGCTATCAGTTTCTGCTCTATGATTTTGCGCTGTCGTGTATCCCGAAGTACCATCGTTCGCAGCAGATTACCCATCTTTCAGGAGAACAGCAACCACGACACCACACAACCCTGCCACGGTAACCTCTGCAAGACATGCCAAATCATGGACACAGATACCATCATCACACGTGAGGACACTACCCACCAGGTACACGGTACATACTCATGTGACTCGGCCAACGTTGTCTACCTGATACGTTGCAGTAAAGGATGCGCCAGAGCATGGTACATTGGCGAGACCATGCAGACACTGAGACAACGTATGAACGGACACCGCGCAACAATCGCCAGGCAGGAGGGTTGCCTCCCAGTCGGGGAACACTTCAGCAGCCAGGGGCATTCAGCCTCGGATCTGCGGGTAAGCGTTCTCCAAGGCGGCCTTCGTTTCCCCTTGTCCTCACCTTTCACCCCACCAGCCTCCACATTCAACGGATCACCCTCCGCCATTTCCGCCACCTCCAGCGTGATCCCACCACCAAACACATCTTCCCCTCACCTCCCCTTTCAGCATTCCGCAGGGACCGCTCCCTCCGCGACACCCTAGTCCACTCATCTACCTCCCCCAGCACCCCTTCCCCTTCGCCCGGCACCTTCCCGTGCACGTGCAGGAGATGCAACACATGCCCTTATACCTCACCTCTTCCCACTGTCCAGGGCCCCAAACACCCCTTCCAGGTGAAACAGCGATTTACTTGTACTTCCTGCAATTTAGTATAATGTATTCGCTGCTCACGATGTGGTCTCCTCTCCATTGGGGAGACCAAACGCAGATTGGGTGACCGCTTTGCGGAACACCTCTGTTCAGTCCGTAAGGGGGACCCCGAGCTCCCGGTGGCCTGTCACTTTAATTCACTGCTTCACTCCCACTCTGACCTCACCGTCCTCGGCCTATTACACTGTTCCACGGAAGCGCAGCGGAAGCTCGAGGAACAGCACCTCATCTTTCGTTTAGGCACGCTACAGCCCTCTGGACTCAATATCGAGTTCAACAATTTTAGATCATAACCTCAGCTCCAATCACATTTATATTGTATTTTTTCCACCCTTTTATTTGTCCCCCCCACCTTTTTTTTCCTCCTAGAAGCTGGCAGCTGTCCTTCATTCTGCCAGTGGATTTCACACTTCATTCAGCCTTAATCTGTCACATTAACACCACCTCTAGCCTTGCATATCTCTTAATGTCTCTTAATGTCTCTTCATCTCCCCCTTTGTTCCTTTATCCCCTCCCCCTTTTCCCAGCTTTACCCTGGCCTTAAATCTATTTGATTTCCGGCTCTTCCCAGTTCTGATGAAAGGTCATCGACCTGAAACGTTAACTCTCTTTCTCTCTCCACGGATGCTGCCTGGCCTGCTGAGTTTTTCCAGCGTTTTCTGTTGTTATACCAGGGACCACTTACACTGAGACACCAAACCCAGGGACCAATTAAACTGCAACACCAAACCCAGGGACCACTTACATTGAGACACCAAATCCAGGGACCACTTACACTGCAACACCAAATCCAGGGACCACTTAAACAGTGACACCAAATCCAAGAACCACTCACACCGCAACACCAAACCTAGGGACCATTTACACTGCAACACCAAACCCAGGGACCACTTAACACAGTGCCATCAAATCCAGGGACCGCTTACACTGCAACACCAATCCCAGGGACCACAAAGTTACTGAATACGGGTGAGGGCGATGGTTCGTCTGGGGAGTGCAGCCAGGGCCAAGTCCGTGGCATCACAGGTTGCTCAGCTGTACAAGGGGGGAGGAGGAAGATCGGGAAATCAACAGTGATAGGAGATTCGATAGTTAGGGGAACAGACAGGGGTT
This sequence comes from Squalus acanthias, assembly GCA_030390025.1. Classification (NCBI taxonomy): domain Eukaryota; kingdom Metazoa; phylum Chordata; class Chondrichthyes; order Squaliformes; family Squalidae; genus Squalus; species Squalus acanthias. The sequence continues at coordinate 31,419 of JASTWF010000826.1, forward strand.
TCTGCGGCCGCAGACGTAATTCCAGGATGCTATGTTGCGTCCCTGGTGCCAGAGTCAAGGATGTCACTGAGCGGCAGCAGGACATTCTGAGGGGGGTGGGTGAACAGCCAGAGGTCGTGGTCCATATCGGTACCAACAATGTAGGTAGAAAGAGGGATAAGGTCCTGCGGGCAGATTTTAGGGAGTTGGGAAAGAGATTAAAAAGCAGGACCTCAAAGGTAATAATCTCTGGATTACTCCCGTGCCACGAGCTAGTGAGTATAGAAATCGGAGGATAGAGCAGATGAATGCATGGCTGGAGTGATGGTGCAGGAGGGAGGGTTTTAGATTCCTGGGACATTGGGACTGGTTCTGGGGAGCTGGGACCTGTACAGGCCGGACAGGTTGCACCTCAACAGAGCCAGGACCAATATCCTCGTGTGGGCGGGGTTGCTAGTGCTGTTGGGGAGAGTTTAAACTAATTTGGCAGGGGGATGGGCACCAGGATGTAGCATTAGAAAGGAGAAACAAAGGATTGGGAGAGGCAGATAGCATTATAGTAAGACAGATTAAGGTAATAGATGGAATCAGACTAAGAGAGAATACAAGAAGGTCTAAGATAGCTTTACAGTGCATGTGTGTAAACGCACTTAGTGTGGTAAATAAGGTTGGTGAGCTGCAGGCGCAGATAGCCACGTGGGAATATGATGTTGTGGCAATAACGGAAACCTGGCTCAAAAAAGGGCAGGATTGGGTACTAAATATTCATAGATATAAGGTGTTCAGGAAAGATAGGGAGGGAAAGAAAGGAGATTGGGTGGCAGTATTGATTAAGGAGAATATTACAGTGCTGGAGAGAGAGCATGTCCTGGTGGCGCCAAGGACAGAATCTATTTGGTTAGAGTTGAGAAACAATAGTGGTGCCATTACAGTACTAGGTGTATTCTATAGGCCACCAACTCGTGGGAAGGATATAGAGGAGCAAATTTGCAGGAAATTTACAGAGAGGTGCAAGATCTATGGAGTAGTGATAATTGGGACTTCAACTATCCTAATATTGACTGGGATAGTAATAGTGTAAAGGGCAGAGAAGGGGAAGAATTTCTGAAGTGTGTTCAGGAGAACTTTCTTGATCAGTATGTTTCAAGACATTGCTGGATCTGGTTCTGGGGAATGAGGTGGATCAAGTGGACAAGTGTCAGTAGGGGAACATTAGGGAGAGTGATAATAGTATCATAAGTTTCAGATTAGCTATGGAAAAGCACAAGGAGCAATCTAGAGTAAAAATACTTAATTGGAGGAGGGCCAATTTTAGTGAGTTGAGAATGGATCTGGCCCGGGTAAATTGGAATCATAGATTGGCAGGCAACGGGCTGCCTTTAAAGAGGAGATGGTTCGGTTACATTCCCATGATTCCAACTAAAGCCAGAGCTCCCTGGATGACAAAAGAGATAGAAAAGAAAAGAAAAAAAGAATTGCATTGATATAGTGAGTGTGCTACCCACTGAGAAGGCGAACTAGGTGAGAAATGATATAGGTTAGAGTAAGAAAAGGACCAAACAAGGAACAGTCGGTAACAGAACATCAATTAGTCTCCTCTGATCATGGAGAAATCAAATATTTGACACACTGTGTGTTTGAAACGAAGCTGATTTATTCAATATTTATACAGAATATCAATCTCCAGCCCAGGTATAGGGGTTATTAAGATCAGCAGAAACACACTCTAACTGCCAGAATGAACATGGTTCAGTGCTCTTCGATTCACTGATGGGGCCTTTCAATAGCGGGGCTTTTACCCAGCATTCCCTGCGGGGGAGAATCTGCCGCACCCGGACTACAGGAGCCCAGTGCGCAGGCGCGGGACCCGCCCAGTTTGGAGCATGCGCGGTGCGTGGAATTGGAGACAGCGCCTGCAAAGTGATGACGCAGACCAGTTCCGGTTAATTGCAAGAAGCGGGCGGACGCAGCGGACTAATCGACCGGCAGGTGGGCGAATAGGCTTCATAAACAACTGGTGCAGGCCGGAAGCTCCGAATAATAACCTGAAGGTCCCGCGTTTGCAGCTTCGGGGCTTCTTCCGCTCACAGGCCCAGGATAACGGCCGCCATCTTGATTCAGTGAGTAGCAAAGCGCATGCGCGGTCATTTTGGTGAGGAACAGAGAGTGGGCGGGGTTTCAGTGTCTGTTCCCAACCGGGTCCTAGTGCCCGGGGAAATACATTGGTAACTCAGTTATTTGATTCAGACTCTCCACACTTCGGATTTCTCACCATCTCTCTTGAAGGCGCTGATAAAAGCAGAGCACACGGTTAACATCCCACACAATTGTAACAGAAGAGCCCCAGAGCTGGGCTCCCCTTGTACAGTCCCAGGGTTGCAATCTCCATGTACAGTCCCAGGGTTGGAATCCCCATGTACAGTCCCAGGGTTGGAATCCCCATGTACAGTCCCAGGGTTGGAATCCCCATGTACAGTCCCAGGGTTGGAATCTCCATGTACAGTCCCAGGGTTAGAATCCCCATGTACAGTCCCAGGGTTAGAATCCCCATGTACAGTCCCAGGGGTAGAATCCCCATGTACAGTCCCAGGGTTAGAATCCCCATGTACAGTCCCAGGGTTGGAATCCCCATGTATAGTCCCAGGGTTAGAATCCCCATGTACAGTCCCAGGGTTAGAATCCCCATGTACAGTCCCAGGGTTAGAATCCCCATGTACAGTCCCAGGGGTTAGAATCCCCATGTACAGTCCCAGGGTTAGAATCTCCATGTACAGTCCCAGGGTTGGAATCCCCATGTACAGTCCCAGGGGTTAGAATCCCCATGTACAGTCCCAGGGTTAGAATCCCCATGTACAGTCCCAGGGTTAGAATCTCCATGTACAGTCCCAGGGTTAGAATCTCCATGTACAGTCCCAGGGTTAGAATCTCCATGTACAGTCCCAGGGTTAGAATCTCCATGTACAGTCCTAGGGTTGGAATCCCCTATACAGTCTGAGGGTTGGAATCCCCATGTACAGTCCCAGGGGTTAGAATCCCCATGTACAGTCCCAGGGTTGGAATCCCCATGTACAGTCCCAGGGTTGGAATCCCCATGTACAGTCCCAGGGTTGGAATCTCCATGTACAGTCCCAGGGTTAGAATCCCCATGTACAGTCCCAGGGTTGGAATCCCTCAGCAACACCGAGTGCGGGTCTCAGGCCCCGAGTCAGAGCCGACAGACGTGCGGCCAGGGCCCCGGCACCATTAACCCCAGGGTGCAGCACCTCCCCCAGACAAGAAACACAACAACTTGCATTGACACAGCAGAGGGAGCAATTCAGAGCCGGCTAGCATCAGGTGGATGTGGAACTCGGTCCCTGGACTCCTGTGTAGGGCTTTCTTGTTGCATCAGTTTGAGCTGGAGTGGAGAGGGGTGAGAAGCTGCTGGGTTTAACCCCCAGTACTTCTGAGCCCAGTGGGACCCAAAAATTTCCAATGTGGGACTGTGAAAGGAGGTGGATTCTAGGGGAGATTAAGTTGCTAAACAGACCCTGTCTGTACAGTGTAAAAGATTATCGTTTTAGGACCAAGTATTTCTGTAGAGGCTTTCAATCCATTTAAAATATACAGATTTTTTAAATTCATTCGATGTGGGTGTCACTAGCAAGGCCAGCATATATTGCCAGTCCCCAGTTGCCCGTTGAGAAGGTGATGCTGGGCCTTCTTCTTGAACCTCTGCAGTCCATGTGGTGAAGGTACTCTCAGAATGCTGTTAGGTGACGAGTTCCAGGATTTTCACCCAGCGACGATGTAGGAACGGCGATATATGCCCAAGTCAGGTTGGTGTGTGACTTGGAGGGGAACTGGGAGGTGATGGTGTTCCCATGCACCTGCTGCCCTTGTCCTTCTAGGTGGTGGAGGTCGCGTGTTTGGGAGGTGCTGTCAAAGTTCTAGTTGAGTTACAGATGTATAAAGTCACTCCTTCACTCCTCCCCCTCCCACCTCGCTCTCTCTCCTCCCATAGAGGCCAGAGTCTTGTGTAGGCCCAGACCGGGTGGTGGGTTCCCTTCCCTGAAGGACATTAGTGAACCAGTTGGATTTTTACGACAATCCGGCAGATTTCATGGTCACTTTTTTCTAGTGCCGGCCACACAAATTCCCAGATTCATTTAGCTCAATTTCACAACCTGCCTTTGTGTTTTTGTGGGTTCTCTCTCACCCTCCCTTTTTCCTGTTTGAAATTAATTTTGCAGGCTGTTCGAAGAGGAGGATTTGCAGACTGGAAACTCAAACCAAACGTCACTTCAAGATCTGACAGAGTCGCTCAATTCATCAGGACCTTTGAGCATGGAAGCAGAAAGCACCATTCAGAGCGGGGAGAAACCGTACACGTGTTCTGTGTGTGGACAAGGCTTCAGCCGATCCTCTGGCCTGTCGAGACACAAGCGCAGTCACACCGGGGAGAAACCGTGTAAATGTGGGGACTGTGGGAAGCGATTCAACTACCCGTGTCTGCTGGAAATTCATCGACGAGTTCACACTGGGGAGAGTCCTTTCACCTGCTCCGAGTGTGGGAAGGGATTCACTCAGTCATCCAACCTGCTGACACACCAGCGAGTTCACACCGGGGAGAAGCCGTTCACCTGCTCTGAGTGTGGGAAGGGATTCATTCAGTTATCCAACCTGCTGACACACCAGCGAGTTCACACTGGGGAGAGGCCGTTCACTTGCTCTGAGTGTGGGAAAGGATTCACTCAGTCATCCCACCTGCTGAAACACCAGCAAGTTCATACTGACGAGAGACCTTTTAAATGCCTGGACTGCGGGAAGTGCTATAAAAGTTCTGGGGAACTGATGCGCCATCAACGTGTTCACACTGACGAGAGACCGTTCAGGTGCTCTCACTGTGGGACTGGGTTCAGGCAATCATCTGAACTCACTGTACACCAGCGCACTCACACCGGGGAGAGACCGTTCACCTGCTCCGAGTGTGGGAAGGGATTCACTCGGTCATCCTACCTGCTGCGACACCAACTTGTTCACACTGATAAGAGACCTTTTAAATGTTCTGACTGTGAGAAGAGATTTAAAGGAAAAATGGACCTGCTGACACACCAGCGAGTTCACACCGGGGAGAGGCCGTTCACCTGCTCTGAGTGTGGGAAGGAATTCACTCGGTCATCCAGCCTGCTGACGCACCAGCAAGTTCACACTGGGGAGAGACTGTTCACCTGCTCGGAGTGTGGGAAGGGATTCACTCAGTTATCCAGCCTGCTGAAGCACCAGCGAGTTCACACTGGGGAGGGGACATTCACCTGCTCCGTGTGTGGGAAGGGATTCACTCAGTCATCCCACCTGCTGAGACACCAGCGAGTTCACACTGGGGAGAGGCTGTTCACCTGCTCTGAGTGCGGGAAGGGATTCACTCGGTCATCCAGCCTGCTGACACACCAGCGAGTTCACACTGGGGAGAGGCTGTTCACCTGCTCTGAGTGTGGGAAGGGATTCACTCAGTTATCCAGCCTGCTGACACACCAGCGAGTTCACAAGTGACAGCAGAGGTTAGATTCTGCTATTATTGCTGCTGATAATTACATCCCGGACTGAATTGTGTTCACACTGACAGTTGGGGTTTGTTTCTGCTGATGTTAATAACCTCTGTAACTGGGCTGGAGTTTAATATTCTGGATATCTGTCAAATAAATCAGTTTGCTTTAATCACATTGTTGTGGATTTTTTCGTTCCCACCTGAGTGTTTAGCATCACCTGGCTGGAGCTCAGAAAGGACAATCTGGGGGGAGGATCGTACGGCGGGAACAGAACTACAGCCTGGACACAGTCCTTCAGGGCCACACTGAGAGGGGCAAACGGCACTTTGGTCTTTCTCGTCTCTCTTCACTGACAGCAATGTCCCCGTGCAGGTTAATCTTGAGGCCTATAAGGAATGTGTCCCAGCCGCTCTCTTCCATGGGTCAGAGCTCCTAGGCACGGAACAGAAGGCTCTTTTACAACTGTGTTTAGAGTCAGGAAGAACAACGGTGAATGTTGGAAACATGCTGTCAAATCAGAGATTGGTGTCAAACTGCGATCTGTTCCTGACTGAAAGTGAAACGGCAGGGTTGAGTTTCCAGTCTAAAAATGACTGGTAATTATTCTGTGAAGGTTTAACGTGTTGGTAGAATCATAGAATGGTTACAGCACAGAAGGCGGCCATTGGACCCGTTGAGCCCGTGCCGGCTCTCTGCAAGAGCACTTCAGCTAGTCCCACTCCCCCACCCTTCCCTCGTAGCCCTGCAGATTTTTGTCCTTCAGGTACTCATCCAATTCCCTTTTGAAAGCCACGATTGAATCTGCCTCCACCACCCTTTCAGGCAGTGCATTCCCGATCCTAACCACTCACTGCGTAAAAAGTTTTTCCCCATGTCACCTTTGATTCTTCTGCCAATCACCTTAAATCAGTGTCCTTTGGTTCTCGACCATTCCGCCAATGGGAACAGTTTCTCTCTATCTATTCTGTCCAGACACCTCATGATTTTGAACACCTCTATCCAATCTACTCTCAACCTTCTCTGCTCCAAGGAGAACAACCCCAGCTTCTCCACTCTATCAAGGCAACTGAAGTCCCTCATTCCTGGAATCATTCTCGTAAATCTTTTCTGCACCTTCTCTAAGGCCTTCACATCCTTCCTGAAGTGTGGTGCCCAGAATTGGACACAGTACTCCAGTTGGGGCCGAACCAGTGTTTCATCATCATTTCCACACTTTTCTACTCTATACCTCTATTTATTAAGTCCAGGGTCCCATAAGCCTTTTAACTGCTTTCTCAACCTGCCCTGCCACCTTCAAGGATTTGTGCACACATACCCCTAGGTCTCTCTGTTCGTGCACCCACTTTAGGATTGTACCATTTAGTTTACATGTCCTCTCATTCTTTCCACCAAAATGTATCACTTCACACTTTTCTGCGTTTAATTTCATCTGCCACGTGTCCACCCATTTCACCAGCCTGTCTATGTCTTCCTGACGTCTATCACTCTCCTCCTCACTGTTCACTATACTTCCAAGTTTTGTGTTATCTGCAAATTTTGAAATTGTGCTCTGTACACCCACGTCCAAGTCATTAATATATATCAAGGAAAGCAGTGCTCCTAGAACTGACCCCTGGAGAACACCTCTGCATACCTTCCTCCAGTCCGAAAAACAACCGTTCACCACTACTCTCTGTTTCCTGTCACTTAGCCAATTTCATATCCATGCTGCCACTGTTCCTTTTATTCCATAGGCTTCAACTTTGCTGGCTAGCCTATTATGTGGCACTTTGTCAAACGCCTTTTGGAAATCCATGTTCACTACGTCAACCACATTGCCCTCATCAACCCTCCCTGTTACCTCATCAAAAAACTTGATCAAGTTGGTTAAACACGATTTGCCTTTAACAAATCCGTGCTGGCTTTCATTAATTAATCCACACCTATCCAAGTGACTATTAATTTTGTTCCTGATTACTGTTTCTAAAAGCTTCCCCACTACCGAGGTTAAACTGACTGGCCTGTAGTTTCTGGGTTTATCCTTGCACCCTTATTGAACAATGGTGTAACATTTGCAATTCTCCAGTCCTCTGGCACCACCCCCGTATCTATGGAGGATTGGAATATTATGGCCATTACCTCCGCGATTTCCTCCCTCAATTCCCTCAGCATCCTAGGATGCATCCCATCCACTCCTGGTGATTTATCTACTTTACGTACTGCCAGTCTTTCTAATACCTCCTCTTTATCAATTTTTATCCAATCAAGTGTCTCCACTACCTCCTCCTTTACTATGTCTATGGCAGGATCCTCTTCCTTGGTGAAGACAGATGCAAAGTACTCGTTTAGTTCCTCAGCCATACCCTCTGCCTCCATACGTAGGTCTCCTTTATGGTCCCTAATCTGCCCCACCCCTCCTCTTACTACCCGTTTACTATTTAAATGCCTATCGAAGACTTTTGGATTACCTTTTATGTAGGCTGCCATTCTATTCTCATACCCTCTTTGCCCCTCTTATTTCCTTTTTCACTTCTCCTCTGACCTTTCTATATTTAGCCTGATTCTCAGATGTATTTGCAACCTGACACCTGTCATACGCGCTCTTTTTCTGCTTCAAATAGACCTGATTAGGGACCACAAAGGAGACCTATGCATGGAGGCAGAGGGCATGGCTGAGGTGCTAAATGAGTACTTTGCATCTGTCTTTACCAAGGAAGAAGATGCTGCCAAAAACATATTGAAGAAGGAGGTAGAGGAGATATTGGATGGGATACAAATTGATAAAGAGGAGGTACTAGAAAGGCTGGCTGTACTTAAAGTAGATAAGTCACCAGGAGCGGATGGGATGCATCCTAGGATGCTGAGGGAAGTGAAGGAAGAAATTGCAGAGGTACTGACCATAATCTTCCAATCCTCCTTAGAAACAGGTTTGATGCCAGAGGACTGGAGAATTGCAAATGTTAAACCCTTGTTCAAAAAAGGGTGTAAAGATAAACCCAGCAACTACAGGCGAGTACGTTTAAACTCAGTAGTGGGGAAGCTTTTCGAAACAATAATCAGGGACCAAATTAACAGTCACTTGGACAAGTGTGAATCAATTAAGGAAAGCCAGCATGGATTTGTTAAAGGCAAATCGTGTTTAACCAAATTGATCGAGTTATTTGATGAGGTAACAGAGAGGGTTGATGAGGCAATGCGGTTGATGTGGTGTACATGGACTTTCAAAAGGCTTTCGATAAAGTATCACATAATAGGCTTGCCAGCAAAGTTGAAGCCCATGGAATAAAAGGGACAGTGGCAGCATGGATAAAAAATTGGCTAAGTGACAGGAAACAGAGAGTAGTGGTGAACGGTTGTTTTTCAGACTGGAGGAAGGTTTACAGTGGTGTTCTCCAGGGGTCGGTTCTAGGACCACTGCTTTTCTTGATATATATTAATGACTTGGATGTGGGTGAAAAGGCACAATTTCAAAATTTGCAGATGACACAAAACTTATAGTGATCAGTGAGGAGGAGAGTGATAGACTTCAAGAGGACAGAGACAAGCTGGTGAAATTGGCAGACATGTAGCAGATGAAATTTAATGCAGAAAAGTGCGAAGTGATACATTTAGGTAGAAAGAATGAAGAGAGGAAATATAAACTAAATGGTACAATTCTACAGGGGGTGCATGAACAGAGAGACCTAGGGGTACGAGTGCACAAATCGTTGAAGGTGGCAGGGCAGGTTGAGAAAGCAGTTAAAAATGCTTACGGGATCCTGGGCTTCATGAATAGAGGTATAGAGTACAAAAGTGTAGAAATTATGATGAACCTGTATAAAACACAGGAGTATTGTGTCCAATTCAGAGCACCGCACTTTAGGAAGGATCTGAAGGCCTTAGGGAGGGTGTAGAAAAGATTGACGAGAATGTTTCCAGGGACGAGGTACTTCAGTTACGTGGATAGACTGGAGAAGCTAGGGTTGTTCTCCTTAGAGCAGAGAAGATTGAGAGGAGATTTGATAGAGGTGTTCAAAATCATGAGGGGTCTGGACAGAGGTAAAAGGGCAGGTGTTGCAACTCCTGCGCTTGCACGGGAAGATGCCGTGGGAAGGGGAGGGGTTGTCGGGGCTGATTGAGTAATGGACCAGGGTGTCACGGAGGGAGCAGTCCCTTCGGAATGCTGAAAGAGTAGGGGAAGATGTGTTTGGTGGTGGGATCATGCAGGAGGTGGCGGAAATGGCGGAGGATGATCCATTGATTGTGGAAGCTGGTGGGGTGAAAGGTGAGGACAAGGGGAACACTATCGTAGTTCTGGGAGGGAGGGGACGGGGGGAGAGCAGAATTGCGGGAGATGGAACGGACACGGCCGAGGGCCCTGTCAACCACAGTAGAGGGGAATCCTCGGTTAAAGTAAAAGGAAGACATATCGGAAGCACGAGTATGGAAATTCCCTTTTGTTCTTTGCTCCCCTCCCCCCATTCCCTGCCTCCGCACCGGCTTAAAATCGGCTATATCTCCAACATTTCCCAGTTCTGATGAAAGGTCACTGAGCTGAAACATTAACTCTGTTTCTCTCTCCACACATGCTGCCTGACCGGCTGAATATTTCCAGTATTTCCTGTTTTTATTTATTGTAAGTGCAACCTCCAGCTTGTTGCATTGGGTTTTACCAGTTTGACTTCTTCACATCAGCGACCCATAATCACCCTGTGATGTCATCACCAAAACAATGCAGCATCATCAGTGTCACTTGGTGGCCATAGCAACATCAGTGCGACCTCTGACCCTCAGCCACTCGGCGTGCTCGATGTGACCTCATCAGAATGGCCTGCCATTGGACCTGGTGTTGGGGGTCCGGGGACTCTGCACAGGCGGTGTGGCATCGCCCGCCCGTTATACGCCCCGCCCGATATTCCACTCCATGGACTGCCACAGAACTGAATATAGGGCGTGTCGGATAACGGGCGGAGAACGTGATTCCGCCTGTTTTACATCCCCACCCCCCTACCCCCCATGTCCAATTTCATATCATTAATGGAAGGACATCCCATTATTGCAATAAACACACTGCTCACTCCCTGTAGTGCTGGAGTAAAAAACACATCACCATGTCGAACGGGTAAAGGCCCTGAATATGGGGGAATCAGCAGGTCCTGGCAGTATGTGCCGAAAATACTGGAAGAGGTTCGGGAGGAAACAGTGAAGGTAATAGTCAAGAAATAGAAGATTATGGAAACAGAAATAGTGTGAAATTCGCTGGAGAGAAGCAAGTGTTTCATTCCTTTCCAAACAAGGGAAATAACAAGTCAGAGAAATTACAGATTTATGAACCTCACGTCAGCTACAGGTACAGTTTCAGTTTTACCATCACTTGCACCGATCAGCTCAAACTGGAGGTTTATATCAGGAGCTTCTGTGTGATGGTGAGGTGATCACTGGACAATAAAGTGCAGAGACTGGTGGGTGGCTGCTCATTATCCTCGGTGTGATTTAATCCCCTTTCCCACTGAATACTGCGGACAGACAGGCTCACCTTGGGAACGGAATGGTCATTGTGACATCACTTTCTAAACAAGAGCCCACAAGACAATGGGTTCTCAATAAATGTTAAAGGGATTCAACGCTCTGAAGTTACACTGTGAATAAAGGAAATAAAATGCTGATCAGTAATGGCTGAAGATAATGATTTCTCTCTGTGGAATGTGCTTGCACACATTAAGAATGATGAGCTTTGTACACACACACACAGCAAACACTTTGTGAGGCTCTTTTCAGTTGTTGCTCTGAACCCGCTGAGAGCTGTTGCACCCGGTGGGAATTAGGACCCTGCGCCCGCCCATCCGGAGGTGCTGTGAGGTCACGGTTCCAGGCTCTGTCTCACCCAATCAGTGGGTCCCGCCAAAGCTCAATAGAAAATACTGCAGCAAAAACAATCCTGAACATTCACAAACTGGGAGCAATCGGCACAGCACAACACAAGTGTGAATTAGTAAACTTTAACACACAGAGTCTGTCACTAATTAGTACAAAGTGCAGGGCACGATTGCTCACCTTCAGTCCTGTCCCTCAATCCCAGCTCATCTCTGGGGGATTGTTACAAGGTTCACCCCGTCCTTTCAACACAGATATTACCCACATAATATCACATCAATTAGACATAAATATCTTTATTTATATTAATTAATGTCTGTCTGTCCGTCTGTCAAACAGAGACACGGTCTAGTACAGTAACAACTCAGGCATAGTCTAGTGTAATGCAAAGCAAAACCGGTGCTAGTATAATATAAACAGAGAGAGGGTCGAGCACAAGTAATAATAGAGAAAGGGTCTCGTGCAGTATAAACAGAGACATGGTCCAGTGTAAAATAAACAGAGACAGGGTCTAGTGTAATATAAACAGAGACAGGGTCTAGTGTAATATAAACAGAGACAGGGTCTAGTGTAATATAAACAGAGACAGGGTCTAGTGTAATATAAACAGAGACAGGGTCTAGTGTAATACAAACAGAGACAGGGTCTAGTGTAATATAAAAAGAGACAGGGTCTAGTGTAATATAAACAGAGACAGGGTCTAGTGTAATATAAACAGAGACAGGGCCTAGTGTAATCTAAACAGAGACAGGGTCTAGTGTCAAATAAACAGAGACAGGGTCTAGTGTAATATAAACTGAGACAGGTTAGTGTAATATAAACAGAGACAGGGTCCAGTGTAACATGACGTGAGACTGGGTCCAGTCTAATATAAACAGAGACAGGATCTAGTGTAATATAAACAGAGACAGTGTCTAGTGTAATATAAAGTGAGACAGGGTCTAGTGTAATATAAAGAGAGACAGGGTCTAGTGTAAAATATACAGGGGCAGGGTCTAGTGTAATATAAACAGAGACAGGGTCCAGTGTCAATTAACTCGAGACAGGGTCTTGTGTAACATAAACAGAGACAGGGTCTAGTGTCATTTAAACAGAGACAGGGTCTTGTGTAATATAAACAGAGACAGGGTCTAGTGTCATTTAAACCGAGACAGGGACTAGTATAATATAAACAGAGACAGGGTCTAGTTTAAGAAAACAGAGACAGGGCCTTGTGTAATATAATTGAGAGGTCGCACAACACCAGGTTATAGTCCAACAGTTTTATTTGAAATCACAAGCTTTCGGAGCTATCGATTGCTCCTTCCTCAGGTGAAGTAAATTAGATACAGAATCGCCAAAGCATATATAGATAGAAAACAAAGCATGTGTACCTTACAATTGCAGACCACTAAATTAAATCATCCTGACTATCTGCCGAGGTGTGATAAAGTTAATTAAGTCAGCCAGGAAGGTACCACATCAAAGACATAGCAAGATACAACTGAGACAATGAGGTGTAGTCGCAGGGGTTCTAACGTGTCAAAAGCTGCCGTCTGTATGTAAAATGAAAAGCTTTAAAATTTTTACTTTTTTACTGGGAAAATTTTTACTTTTTTACTGGGAATCACATCTGTGAACAAGCTAACGACGACTCGAGTCCGGATCACGTCATGTATAGTGACATAAACCCAAGATCCCGATTGAGACCGTCTTCATGAGTGCGGAACTTGGCTATCAGTTTCTGCTCGATGATTTTGCGTTGTCGTGTGTTTCTAAGGTTGCCTTGGAGAACGCTTACCCGCAGATCCGAGGCTGAATGTCCTTGACTGCTGAAGTGTTCCCGACTGGGAGGTAACAATCCTGCCTGGCGATTGTTGCGCGGTGCTCGTTCATACGTTGTCTCAGTGTCTGCATGGTCTCGCCGATGTACCATGCCACGGTGCATTCTTTCCTGCAACGTATGAGGTAGACAACGTTGGCCGAGTCACATGAGTATGTACCATGTACCTGGTGGGTAGTGTCCTCACGTGTGATGGTGGTATCTGTGTTGATGATCTGGCATGTCTTGCAGAGTTTGCCATGGCAGGGTTGTGTGGTGTCGTGGTCGCTGTTATCCTGAAAGCTGGGTAATTTGCTGCGAACGATGGTACTTCTGAGGTTAGGCGGCTGTTTGAAGGCAAGTAGTGGAGGCGTGGGGATGGCCTTAGCGAGGTGTTTGTCGTCATCGATGACATGTTGAAGGCTGCGAAGAACATGGCGTAGTTTCTCCGCTCCGGGGAAGTACTGGACGACGTAGGGTACCCTGTTGGTTGTGTCCCGTGTTTGCCTTCTGAGGAGGTCTATGCGATTTTTCGCTGTGGCCCGTCGGAACTGTCGATCGATGAGTCGAGCGTCATATCCCGTTCTTACGAGGGCGTTTTTCAGCGTCCGTAGGTGTCCATCGCGTTCCTCCTCGTCTGAGCAGATCCTGTGTATTCGCAGGGCTTGTCCAGAGGGGATGGCTTCTTTAACATGGTTAGGGTGGAAGCTGGAGAAGTGGAGCATCGTGAGGTTGTCCGTGGGCTTGCGGTATAGTGAAGTGCTGAGGTGTCCGTCTTTGATGGAGATTCGTGTGTCCAGGAATGAGACCGATTCTGAGGAGTAGTCCATGGTGAGTTTGATGGTGAGATGGAACTTGTTTATGTTATCGTGTAGTCTTTTCAGTGATCCTTCGCCATGGGTCCAAAGGAAGAAAATGTCGTCGATGTATCTGGTGTACAGCGTTGGCTGGAGGTCCCGTGCAGCGAAGAAGTCTTGCTCGAACTTGTGCATGAAGATGTTGGCGTATTGGGGTGCGAATTTGGTCCCCATGGCTGTTCCGTGTGTTTGGGTAAAAAAATGGTTGTCGAAGGTGAAGACATTGTGGTCAAGGATGAAGCGGATGAGTTGTAGGATGGCGTCTGGAGATTGGCTGTTGTTGATGTTGAGTACTGAGGCTGTTGCAGCGATGCCATCATCGTGGGGGATACTGGTGTAGAGTGCCGATACGTCCATCGTGGCAAGGAGTGTTCCTGGTTCAACTGGTCCGTGGGTGCTGAGTTTCTGTAAGAAGTCTGTAGTGTCGCGACAGAAGCTGGGGGTTCCCTGTACGATGGGTTTCAGAATGCCCTCGACGTACCCAGAGAGGTTCTCACACAGGGTTCCATTGCCTGATACGATAGGACGTCTGGGTGTGTTGGCTTTGTGTATCTTTGGGAGGCAGTAGAAGTCTCCCACGCGGGGAGTACGTGGGATGAGAGCACGTAGGATGTTTTGAAGGTCTGGATCGAAGGTCTTGATCAGTCTATTGAGTTGGCGGGTGTGTTCTTTGGTCGGATCTGCGGGTAGCTGTCTGTAGTGTTCCTGGTTGTCCAGTTGTCGGTATGCTTCTTTACAATAGTCCGTTCTGTTCTGTATGACGATGGCTCCTCCTTTGTCCGCTGGTTTGATGACGATGTTGCGGTTGGTCTTGAGAGCGTGGATGGCGTTGCGTTGTGCTCGGGTGACATTCTGGACTGTCTTGTGAGTGCGGCTGATGAATCTGGCGTTGATGCATCTCCTGACAGCTTGAGCATACATGTCAAGCTTGGGGCAGCGACCCTCCGGAGGGGTCCAGTTTGACTCTTTTTTCTTCGGTTGCTGCACTGCGAGTCCCTCTGTCTGCTGTTCTGGATCATTGATTGTCTCATTGGGTTTGTTGCTGACATCTTGGGATTTGTGGAAGTATTCCCGGAGCCTCATTCTCCTGATGAATTCCTCCGTGTCTGCCGCGAGACCGATGGGGTCCATTTTGGTGGTTGGGCAGAACTTGAGCCCTAGGGCGAGAACTTCGATTTCGTCTGGTTGAAGGGTATGGTCGGACAAGTTGACGATGGACTTCCCTGTGGTTGCAGCCGTGGTACCGGGGGAGGCTTGGTTGCTGCTGGTGGTGATGCCGAGTTTCTCAAGCTTCCTGTTCTTGATGCGCATAATATGCGTGTAATATAAACAGAGATAGGGTCCAGTGTAACATGAACCGAGACAGGGTCTACTGAAATATAAACAGAGACAGAGACTAGTGTAATATAAACAGAGACAGGGTCCAGTGTAATATGACGTGAGACTGGGTCCAGTCTAATATAAACAGAGACAGGTTCTAGTGTAATATAAACAGAGACAGGGTCTAGTGTAATATAAACTGAGACAGGGTCTAGTGTATTATAAACAGAGACAGGGTCTAGTGTAATATTATCAGAGACTGGGTCTAGTGTAATATAAACAGAGACAGGGTCTAGTGTAATATAAACAGAGACAGGGTCCAATGTAATATGACGTGAGACTGGGTCCAGTCTAATATAAACAGAGACAGGGTCCAGTGTGATATAAACAGAGACAGAGTCCAGTGTAATATAAACGGAGACAGGGTCTAGTGCAATATAAAGAGAGACAGAGACTAATGTAATATAATCAGAGACAGTGTCCAGTGTGATATAAACAGAGACAGGGTTTGTGTTATATAAACAGAGACAGGGTCTAATGTAATATAAACAGAGACAGGGTCTAGTATAATATAAACAGAGACAGGGTCTAGTGTCATTTAAACCGAGACAGGGACTAGTATAATATAAACAGAGACAGGGTCTAGTTTAAGTAAACAGAGACAGGGCCTTGTGTAATATAAACAGAGATAGGGTCCAGTGTAACATGAACCGAGACAGGGTCTACTGAAATATAAACAGAGACAGAGACTAGTGTAATATAAACAGAGACAGGGTCTAGTGTAATATAAACCGAGACAGGGTCTAGTGTAATATAAACAGAGACAGGGTCTAGTCTAATATAAAGAGAGACAGTGTCTAGTGTAATATAAACAGAGACGGGGTCCAGTGTAATATGACGTGAGACTGGGTCCAGTCTAATATAAACAGAGACAGGTTCTAGTGTAATATAAACAGAGACAGGGTCTAGTGTAATATAAACAGAGACAGGGTCTAGTGTAATATAAACAGAGACAGGGTCTAGTGTAATATTATCAGAGACTGGGTCTAGTGTAATATAAACAGAGACAGGGTCTAGTGTAATATAAACAGAGACAGGGTCCAATGTAATATGACGTGAGACTGGGTCCAGTCTAATATAAACAGAGACAGGGTCTAGTGTAATATAAACAGAGACAGAGACTAATGTAATATAAACAGAGACAGTGTCCAGTGTGATATAAACAGAGACAGGGTTTGTGTTATATAAACAGAGACAGGGTCTAATGTAATATAAACAGAGACAGGGTCTAGTGTAATATAAACATAGACTGGGCCTCGTGTAATATAAGCAGTGACATGGTCTAGTGTAATGTAAACCGAGACAGGGTCTAGTGTCATATAAACCGAGACACGGTCTAGTGTAATATAAACAGAGACAGGGTCTAGTGTAATATAATCATAGATAGGGCCTCGTGTAATATAAGCAGTGACATGGTCTAGTGTAATGTAAACCGAGACAGGGTCTAGTGTCATATAAACCGAGACAGGGTCTAGTGTAATATAAACAGAGACAGGGTCTAGTGTAACATAAACAGAATTGAGAGGTCGCACAACACCAGGTTATAGTCCAACAGTTTTATTTGAAATCACAAGCTTTCAGAGCTATCGATTGCTCCTTCCTCAGGTGAAGCAGAGTCTAGTGTGATATAAACAGAGACAGAGTCTAGTGTAATATAAACGGAGAGAGGGTCTAGTGCAATATAAAGAGAGACAGGGTCTAGTGTAATATAACCAGAGGCAAGGCCTAGTGTAATATAAACAGAGACAGGGTCCAGTGTAATATAAACAGAGACAGGGCCTAGTGCAGTAATAACGTAACTGGAGCCTTCTGTAAAACTATAAGAAACAAGTCTTGGTGCAATAATAAATGAAAGAGGTGGTTGTGTAACACTAACAGAAGCCGGGTCTACCTTAACAATCCCAGAAATAAACTCAATGAATACAACATAGACAAGGTCTAGAGTTATAATAATCGAGGCATGCACTGGAACTGGACTAACGTCAGGTTATTTTCTAATAACAGCCGAGGCAGCATCTAATGTAACAATTACAGAGACAGGGTCTCACACAATAAGAAATAAGAACATAAGAACGTTATAAATAGGAGCAGGAATAGGCCATTCGGCCCCTCGAGCCTGCTCCGCCTTTCAACAAGATCATGGCTGATCTTCGACCTCATCTCCACTTTCCTGCACTTCCCCCATATCCCTTGATTCCCTTAATATTCAAATATCTATCGATCTCTGCCTTAAATATACTCAACGACTGAGCCTCTACAGCCCTCTGAGGTAGAGAATTCCAAACTTTCACCACCGTCTGACCAACATTCCCCAATGTCTGACCATTTAAAAAATACTCTGCTTTTCAGTTTTTCCTACCAAAGTGGATAACTTCACATTTCTCCACATTATATTCCATTTGCCATGTTCTTGCCGACACACTTAGCCTCTCTATAGCCCCTTGAAGCCTCTTTGCATCACCCTCATCACTTACATTCCCACCCAGCTTTGTATCATCAGCAAACTTGGATATATTACATTTGGTCCCCTCATCCAAATCATTGATGTAGATTGTGAATAGCTGAGGCCCAAGCACTGATCCTTGCGGTACCCCACTAGTTACAGCCTGCTAACCCGAATATAACCCGTTTATTCCTACTCTCTCTTTTCTGTCCATTAAGCAATCCTCAATCCATGCTAGTGTATTACCCCCATTCCCATGAGCCCTAATTTTGTTCAATAACTTCTTGTGTGGCACGTTATCGAAAGCCTTCTGAAAATCCAAATAGACCACATCCACTGCCCCCACCACTCCCCTTATCAATCTGCTAGTTATAACTTCAAAAACCTAACCGGGAGGGGGGTGTAGTGTTACAAGAGTGATATGGAAACTGGTTTAAGAATAACATAGGGAAGTGATCACAACAGAAGCGAGGTCTAGTGCAAAAATAAAGGGGCGGGAGAGGACTGGTAGCTGAAAGTTGCCGTGAGCCCTTTTGAGGCCTCAAGTAAGGCCCCGGACCCTTTACCAGGTGACAGGTGAGGGATCCTGGGACAGGATTACTGCCCGGGCGTGAAGTTGAAAATTACTCGCTGTGTTTTTAGTGTAACCGCAACAAAAGGAGGTTCTAGTGACACATTATTCGGTTCATGACCTTCTCCAGAAGGGACAGAGGCTCCACTGGGAGAAAATACCAGTTTATTCTGTCCACTATTTCCAGACTAAAGCAAGGACATTATTGCTGAAGCTTCACAAATCACATGTGAGGCCCCAGCTGCCGCATTCTGTCCAATGTTGGAGTCTGAGCTTTTATTGATGATGTTCAGAAAGACTGAGAAAGACAGAAATAAAGAGAGAAAGAGACTGAAAAGAGGAGACACAAAGTGGTGAGGGATCAAAGCTGAGAACTAGAATTACCGACTGAAACAGCACAGGAGGAGGCCATTCAGCCCATCGAGCCTGTGCCGGCTCTTTGAAAGATCTCTCCAATTAGTCCCACTGCCCCGCGCTCTCCCCAGAGCCCTGGCATTGATTTTTCAATAAAGTCTGTATTCAATTCTGTTCTGAAAGTTACTATAGAATCTGCTCCCACCGCGCTCTAAGGCAGTGCATTCCAGATTATATGTCCTCAGAGAAAATGAAAGGGAGCAAACTGCCAGCTCCCGGCTTCAGAGAGCAGAGGGAGCTCAGTGACTGATCCCGGCTTCAGAGGGAGCTCAGTGACTGATCCCGGCTTCAGAGGGAGCTCAGTGACTGATCCCGGCTTCAGAGGGAGCTCAGAGACTGATCCCGGCTTCAGAGGGAGCTCAGTGACTGATCCCGGCTTCACAGGGAGCTCAGTGACTGATCCCGGCTTCAGAGGGAGCTCAGTGACTGATCCCGGCTTCACAGGGAGCTCAGTGACTGATCCCGGCTTCAGAGGGAGCTCAGTGACTGATCCCGGCTTCAGAGGGAGCTCAGTGACTGATCCCGGCTTCAGAGGGAGCTCAGTGACTGATCCCGGCTTCAGAGGGAGCTCAGTGACTGATCCCGGCTTCAGAGGGAGCTCAGTGACTGACCCACAGACACCACCAGTCCTGTCCGGGTATGGAGACCCTGAGCACAAACAACAGGCTCATTTTGCAAATGTCACCGCAATGTGATCTGTGAGGCTCTGCACCGACTCTGGGCCCAGATAGAAGCCGCCTTCTCCGATGTTTCCACCAGATGGTGAGCCCGGGATTTATTTTCTGCTCAGAAGTGAGATGTGCGGTTTGGAGCCGGCAGCAGAGAAACAGGAAGTTGTGCTGCCTTAGACTGAAATGGCAGGTTTCAGTTTGATTTTCTCACCATGAACAGGCTTCCTGTCTGTGGGGGCGGCCTCACTCTGACAGCACCAAGAACTCAGCATCTCAACATTACCCTCACCCCAATTCACATTGTAAAGAATAATAGGGATTAACACGTTCACTGAAGAGGGAGATGGACAGAGGCTTTATCACTGGGAGAAATGAGGGGTAGTAAAATATCATTTCTCCAATGAGGATAATTAGAAAATTAGTGAGTTAGGTGCGGTCTGAGACAGAGAGAGAGGGCATGATGCGGAGATGCCGGTGTTGGACTGGGGTGGACAAATGAGAGAAGTCGCACAACACCAGGCTATAGTCCAACAGCTTTATTTGAAATCACAAGCTTTCGGAGCGCTGCTCCTTCATCAGGTGAAGTGAAGAGATGCATATAGGCACAGCATATATAGTCAGAGAACACTGCCAGATGATTACAGTTAATCTTTCTAACTGCCCTTTATCACACCTCGGCAGAGAGATAATCACAGCAATCAAAGGTGTGGATGGTGTCCAAACAGGTCAGTCAGGAAAACATTACATCAAAGACAATGAGGTGGGGTCACAAGGGGTCAAATGTGGGGTCAGATGCTGGAGTCTGTATGGAAAACAAAAAACTTTTTTTGCTGGAAATCACAGCAGGTCCGGCCGCATCTGTGTAGAGAGAACAAGCCAACGACAACTCGAGTCTGGATGACTCTACGTCAGGTGGGGTTTCATGTATCGTGGCATGAACCCAAGATCCCGGTTGAGGCCATCCTCATGGGTGCGGAACTTGGCTGTCAGTTTCTGCTCGATGATTTTGCGTTGTCGTGTGTCTCGAAGGCTGCCTTGGAGAACACTAACCCGCAGATCCGAGGCTGAATGTCCTTGACTGCTGAAGTGTTCCCCGACTGGGAGGTAACACTCCTGCCTGGCGATTGTTGCGCAGTGTCTGTTCATACGTTGTCGCAGTGTCTGCATGGTCTCGCTGATGTACCATGCTCCGGGGCATCCTTTCCTGCAACGTATGAGGTAGACAACGTTCGCTGAGTCACATGAGTATGTACCGTGTACCTGGTGGGTGAGAGAGAGAGAGGAGAGAGTTTAAGTGAGTTCGGTGCTGTCTGAAACAGACAGAGAAGGTCTAGAGTAATATAAACAGAGACAGGGTCTAGTGTAATATAAACAGAGACAGGGTCTAGTGTAATATAAACAGAGACAGGGTCTAGTGTAATATAAACAGAGAAAGGGTCGAGTGTAACATGAACAGAGACAGGGTCTAGTGTAATATAAACAGAGACAGGGTCTAGTGTAATATAAACAGAGACAGGGTCCAGTGTAATATAAACAGAGACAGGGTCTAGTGTAATATAAACAGAGACAGGGTCTAGTGTAATATAAACAGAGAAAGGGTCGAGTGTAACATGAACAGAGACAGGGTCGAGTGTAATATAAACAGAGACAGGGTCTAGTGTAATATAAACAGAGACAGGGCCTAGTGTAATATAAACAGAGACAGGGTCTAGTGTAATATAAACAAAGACAGGGCCTAGTGTAATATAAACAGAGACAGGGTCTAGTGTAATATAAACAGAGACAGGGTCTAGTGTAATATAAACAGAGACAGGGTCCAGTGTAATATAAAATTAGACAGGGTCTAGTGTAATATAAACAGAGACAGGGTCTAGTGTAATATAAACAGAGACAGGGTCTAGTGTAATATAAACAGAGACAGGGTCTAGTGTAATATAAACAGAGACAGGGTCTAGTGTATTATAAACAGAGACAGGGTCTAGTTTAATATAAACAGAGACAGGGTCTAGTGTAATATAAACAGAGACAGGGCCCAGTGCAATATAAACAGAGACAGGGTCTAGTGTAATATAAACAGAGACAGGGTCCAAGTGTAATAAAAACAGGGATAGGGTCGAGTGTAATATAAACAGAGACAGGGTCTAGTGTAATATAAACAGAGACAGGGTCTAGTGTAATCTAAACAGAGACAGGGTCTAGTGTAATATAAACAGAGACAGGGTCTAGTGTAATATAAACAGAGACAGGATCTCGTGTAATAGAAATAGAGACAGAGCCAAGTGTAATATAAACCGAGACAGGGTTTAGTGTAATATAAAGAGAGACAGGGTCCAGTATAATATAACCAGAGACAGGGTCTAGTGTAATCTAAACAGAGACAGGGTCTAATGTAATGTGAACAGAGACAAGGTCTAATCTAATATCAACAGAGACCGGCTCTAGTGTAATATAAACAGAGACAGGGTCTAGTGTAATATAAACAGAGACAGGGTCTAGTGTAATATAAACAGAGACAGGGTCTAGTGTAATATAAACAGAGACAGGGTCTAGTGTAATATAAACAGAGACAGGGTCTAGTGTAATATAAACAGAGACCGGGTCTAGTGTAATATAAACAGAGACAGGGCCTAGTGTAATATAAACAGAGACAGGGTCTAATGTAATGTGAACAGAGACAAGGTCTAATCTAATATAACCAGAGACAGGGTCTAGTGTAATATAAACAGAGACAGGGTCTAGTGTACTTTAAACAGAGACAGGGTCTAGTGTAATATAAACAGAGACCGGGTCTAGTGTACTTTAAACAGAGACAGGGTCTCGTGTAATATAAACAGAGACAGGATCTCGTGTAATAGAAATAGAGACAGAGCCTAGTGTAATATAAATAGAGACAGGGTCTAGTGTAATATAAACAGAGACAGGGCCTAATGTAATATAAACAGAGACAGGGTCTAGCGTAATATAAACAGAGACATGGTCTAGTGTAATATAAACAGAGACAGGGTCGAGTGTAATATAAAGAGAGACAGGGTCTAGTGTAATATAAACAGAAACTGGTTCTAGTGTGAGAAAACAGGGATAGGGTCTAATGTAATATAAACAGAGGCAGGGTCGAGTGTATTATAAATAGAGACAGGGTCTAGTGTAATATAAACAGAGACAGGGTCTAGTGTAATATAAACAGAGACCGGGTCTAGTGTAATATAAACAGAGACAGGGCCTAGTGTAATATAAACAGAGACAGGGTCTAATGTAATGTGAACAGAGACAAGGTCTAATCTAATATAACCAGAGACAGGGTCTAGTGTAATATAAACAGAGACAGGGTCTAGTGTACTTTAAACAGAGACAGGGTCTAGTGTAATATAAACAGAGACAGGATCTCGTGTAATAGAAATAGAGACAGAGCCTAGTGTAATATAAATAGAGACAGGGTCTAGTGTAATATAAACAGAGACAGGGCCTAATGTAATATAAACAGAGACAGGGTCTAGCGTAATATAAACAGAGACATGGTCTAGTGTAATATAAACAGAGACAGGGTCTGAGCTTTTATTGATGATGTTCAGAAAGATTGAGAAAGACAGAAATAAAGAGAGAAAGAGACTGGAAAAGAGGAGACACAAAGTGGTGAGGGATCAAAGCTGAGAACTAGAATTACCGACTGAAACAGCACAGGAGGAGGCCATTCAGCCCATCGAGCCTGTGCCGGCTCTTTGAAAGATCTCTCCAATTAGTCCCACTGCCCCGCGCTCTCCCCAGAGCCCTGTCATTGATTTTTCAATAAAGTCTGTATTCAATTCTGTTCTGAAAGTTACTATAGAATCTGCTCCCACCGCGCTCTAAGGCAGTGCATTCCAGATTATATGTCCTCAGAGAAAATGAAAGGGAGCAAACTGCCAGCTCCCGGCTTCAGAGAGCGGAGGGAGCTCAGTGACTGATCCCGGCTTCAGAGGGAGCTCAGTGACTGATCCCGGCTTCAGAGGGAGCTCAGTGACTGATCCCGGCTTCAGAGGGAGCTCAGAGACTGATCCCGGCTTCAGAGGGAGCTCAGTGACTGATCCCGGCTTCACAGGGAGCTCAGTGACTGATCCCGGCTTCAGAGGGAGCTCAGTGACTGATCCCGGCTTCATAGGGAGCTCAGTGACTGATCCCGGCTTCAGAGGGAGCTCAGTGACTGATCCCGGCTTCAGAGGGAGCTCAGTGACTGATCCCGGCTTCAGAGGGAGCTCAGTGACTGATCCCGGCTTCAGAGGGAGCTCAGTGACTGATCCCGGCTTCAGAGGGAGCTCAGTGACTGATCCCGGCTTCAGAGGGAGCTCAGTGACTGATCCCGGCTTCAGAGGGAGCTCAGTGACTGACCCACAGACACCACCAGTCCTGTCCGGGTATGGAGACCCTGAGCACAAACAACAGGCTCATTTTGCAAATGTCACCGCAATGTGATCTGTGAGGCTCTGCACCGACTCTGGGCCCAGATAGAAGCCGCCTTCTCCGATGTTTCCACCAGATGGTGAGCCCGGGATTTATTTTCTGCTCAGAAGTGAGATGTGCGGTTTGGAGCCGGCAGCAGAGAAACAGGAATTTGTGTTGCCTGAGACTGAAATAGCAGGTTTCAGTTTGATGTTCTCACCATGAACAGGCTTCCTGTCTGTGGTGGCGGCCTCACTCTGACAGCACCAAGAACTCAGCATCTCAACATTACCCTCACCCCAATTCACATTGTAAAGAATAATAGGGATTAACACCTTCACTGAAGAGGGAGATGGACAGAGGCTTTATCACTGGGAGAAATGAGGGGTAGTAAAATATCATTTCTCCAATGAGGATAATTAGAAAATTAGTGAGTTACGTGCGGTCTGAGACAGAGAGAGAGGGCATGATGCGGAGATGCCGGTGTTGGACTGGGGTGGACAAATGAGAGAAGTCGCACAACACCAGGCTATAGTCCAACAGCTTTATTTGAAATCACAAGCTTTCGGAGCGCTGCTCCTTCGTCAGGTGAAGTGAAGAGATGCATATAGGCACAGCATATATAGTCAGAGAACACTGCCAGATGATTACAGTTAATCTTTCTAACTGCCCTTTATCACACCTCGGCAGAGAGATAATCACAGCAATCAAAGGTGTGGATGGTGTCCAAACAGGTCAGTCAGGAAAACATTACATCAAAGACAATGAGGTGGGGTCACAAGGGGTCAAATGTGGCAGATGCTGGGGTCTGTATGGAAAACAACAAACTTTTTTTGCTGGAAATCACAGCAGGTCCGGCCGCATCTGTGTAGAGAGAACAAGCCAACGCGACTCGTGTCTGGATGACTCTACGTCAGGTGGGGTTACATGTAGCGTGACATGAACCCGAGATCCCGGTTGAGGCCATCCTCATGGGTGCGGAACTTGGCTATCAGTTTCTGCTCGACGATTTTGCGTTGTCGTGTGTCTCGAAGGCTGCCTTGGAGAACGCTAACCCGCAGATCGAGGCTGAATGTCCTTGACTGCTGAAGTGTTCCCCGACTGGGAGGTAACACTCCTGCCTGGCGATTGTTGCGCGGTGTCTGTTCATACGTTGTCGCAGTGTCTGCATGGTCTCGCCGATGTACCATGCTCCGGGGCATCCTTTCCTGCAACGTATGAGGTAGACAACGTTCGCTGAGTCACATGAGTATGTACCGTGTACCTGGTGGGTGAGAGAGAGAGAGGAGAGAGTTTAAGTGAGTTCGGTGCTGTCTGAAACAGACAGAGAAGGTCTAGAGTAATATAAACAGAGACAGGGTCTAGTGTAATATAAACAGAGACAGGGTCTAGTGTAATATAAACAGAGACAGGGTCTAGTGTAATATAAACAGAGACAGGGTCTAGTGTAATATAAACAGAGACAGGGGCTAGTGTAATATAAACAGAGACAGGGTCTAGTGTAATATAAACAGAGACAGGGTCTAGTGTAATATAAACAGAGACAGGGTCCCGTGTAAAATAAATAGAGACAGGGTCTAGTGTAATATAAACAGAGACAGGGTCGAGTGTAATATAAACAGAGACAGGGTCTAGTGTAATATAAACAGAGACAGGGTCTAGTGTAATATAAACAGAGACAGGGTGTAGTGCCAGGATATCGGGTCAGGCCCACCATGTAAAATGAGTTTGACTCCCCTGCGGTTGTTCTCCTTCGAGCAGAGAAGCCCAAGAGGAGATTTGAGAGAGTTGTTTAAAATCACGAAGGGTTTAGATAGAGTAAATAAAGAGAAACTGTTTCCAGTGACTGAAGGGTCGATAACCAGAGGGCACTGATTGAAGATGATTGGCAAAAGAACCAGAGGCGACACGAGGAAAAACCTTTTTACACAACGAGTGGTTAGGATCTGGAACGCACTGCCTGATAGGCTGGTAGATACAGATTCAATATTAGCCTTCAAAAGGGAATTGGAGAAATACTTGAAGGAGAAAACATTGCAGGGGTTTGGGGAATGAGCAGGGGAGTGGGACTAACTGGATTGCTCTTCGAAAGAGCCGGCACAGACTCGATGGGCAGAATAGCCTCCTTCTGTGTGGTACTATTCGATGATTGTATGACAATCTCTTTCTATTTTAATATTTATGATGTTATTGTCAACAGCACATCCCACAGCTGGAATCTGAGCATCACCCACAGGAGTGTAGACTGATGTGAAACCATCTTTAACGGTCCACTGACTCCTGACGTAGCTGGAAAAGCTTTTGCTGTTATTCCCACAATTGGGCACCATCAGCTTTTCCAAAGATCTCTGAGCTTCTCTAATGGCTGCTTTCATCTCCCTCCATTGTGGGTGATATTTCTCCCTATTCTCCTGTAAACTGAATCCATCTTGATCTGAACTGGGTTCAATGTGAGACAGTTCGGGGAGTCAGGCATCATTCACCCCTAGACCTACACTGACAGGTTAAACCCCAGACAGCTCCTTAGTAAGGATTGCTCTGGTTCCTCACCATATATGTGTCAGGATACTGAAACCCAGCTTTCTCACAGTCCACTCCTGGAGGCCCCACTCCCTGAGCCGACAACCTTCAGCAGGGTCAGTGCTGGAGTTCCACAGCGGGAGTGATCCCAGAGTAACTGTCGGGATCGCACCCCGTGGATGTTCCGGTTCGTGTATTTTTAGTTATCCTGGTGTCTAACACGCACACATCAATAAAACAGGGAATTCCTGGAAACACGCTGCAGGTCCTTCTTTATCTGGAGATCAAATGTCTGTTGTATAATTGTACCAGCAGTTAACAGGCTCCTGTGAACTCCTCCCTCTGCTATTTTAATGCAGACTTTAACCAATTTATTTTAAACGGGTTTATTTTAAATGAGGTAACACCTGCCTTAAAATGGTAGACTCAGGACTGTCTCACACACACATATTAAATCTTCGTGGAATAATTACCAGTCATTTGTAGACTGGAAACTTAACCCTGCCGTTTCACTTTCAGTCAGGAACAGATCGCAGTTTGACACCAACCTCTGATTTGACAGCACGTTTCCAGCATTCACCGTTGTTCTTCCTGAGTCTAAACACAGTTGTAAAGGAGCCTTCTGTTCTGTGCCCAGGAGCTCTGACCCATGGGAGAGAGCGGCTGGGACACATTCCTTACAGGCCTCAAGATTAACCTGCACGGGGACATTGCTGTCAGTGAAGAGAGACGAGAAAGACCAAAGTGCCGTTTGCCCCTCTCAGTGTGGCCCTGAAGGACTGCGTCCAAGCTGTAGTTCTGTTCCCACCGTACGATCCTCCCCCCAGATTGTCCTTTCTGAGCTCCAGCCAGGTGATGCTAAACACTCAGGTGGGAACGTCAAAAATCCACAACAATGAGTTTAAAGCAAAGCTGATTTATTTGACAGATATCCAGAATATTAAACTCCAGCCCAGTTACAGGGGTTATTAACATCAGCAGAAATAAACCCCAGCTGTCAGAATGAACACGATTCAGTCCGGGATGTAATTAACAGCAGCACTAACATCAGAATCCAACCCCTGCAGTCACTTGTGAACTCGCTGGTGTGTCAGCAGGTTGGATGACAGAGTGAATCCCTTCCCACACACGGAGCAGGTGAATGGTCTCTCCCCAGTGTGAACTCGCTGGTGTCTCAGCAGGTCGGATGACCGAGTGAATCCCTTCCCACACTCGGAGCAGGTGAACGGCCTCTCCCCAGTGTGAACTCGCTGGTGTTCCTGCAGATCCGTTTTTCTTTTAAATCTCTTCTCACAGTCAGAACATTTAAAAGGTCTCTCATCAGTGTGAACAAGTTCGTGTGTCAGCAGGTGGGATGACCGAGTGAATCCCTTCCCACACACGGAGCAGGTGAACAGCCTCTCCCCAGTGTGAGTGCGCTGGTGTACAGTGAGGTCAGATGATTGGCTGAACCCAGTCCCGCAGTGAGAGCACCTGAACGGTCTCTCGTTAGTGTGAACACGTTGATGGCACGTCAGTTCCCCGGAACTTCTGTAGCACTTCCTACAGTTCAAGCATTTAAAAGGTCTCTCCCCAGTGTGAACTCGCTGGTGTTTCAGCAGGGTGGATGAATCAATGAATCCCTTCCCACATGTGGAGCAGGTGAACGGCCTCTCCCCGGTGTGAACTCGTCGATGAGTTTCCAGCTCACACGGGTAGTTGAATCACTTCCCACAGTCCCCACATTTACACGGTTTCTCCCCGGTGTGACTGCGCTTGTGTCTCGACAGGCCAGAGGATCGGCTGAAGCCTCGACCACACGCAGAACACGTGTACGGTTTCTCCCTGCTCTGAACGGTGCTTTCTGCTTCCATGTTCAAAGGTCCTGATGAATCGAGTGACTCTGTCAGATCTTGAAGTGATGTTTGGTTTGAGTTTCCCGTCTGCAAATCCTCCCCTTCTAACAGCCTGTAAAATGAATTTAAAACAGGAAAAAGGGAGGGTGAGAGAGAACCCACAAAAACACAAAGGCAGGTTGTGAAATTGAGCTGAATGAATCTGGGAATTTGTGGGGTCGGCACTAGAAAAAAGTGACCATGAAACCTGCCGGATTGACGTAAAAACCCAACTGGTTCACTAATGTCCTTCAGGGAAGGGAACCCGCCACCCGGTCTGGACCTACACAAGACTGTGGCCTCTATGGGTGGAGAGAGAGCGAGGTGGGAGGGGGAGGGGTGAAGGAGTGACTTTATACATCTGCAACTCGACTAGAACTTTGACAGCACCTCCCAAACACGCGACCTCCACCACCTAGAAGGACAAGGGCAGCAGGTGCATGGGAACACCATCACCTCCCAGTTCCCCTCCAAGTCACACACTATCCTGACTTGGACATATATCGCCGTTCCTACTCGGTGTTGCCTCGGGCCCAGCGGCTCTGACTCGGGGCCTGAGAACCACACTCGGTGTTGTTGAGGGTTCCAACCCTGGGACTGTACATGGGGATTCTAACCCTGGGACTGTACATGGGGATTCCAAACCTGGGACTGTACATGGGGATTCTAACCCTGGGACTGTACATGGGGATTCTAACCCTGGGTCTGTACATGGGGATTCCAACCCTGGGACTGTACATGGGGATTCCACCCCTGAGATTGTACATGGGGATTCCAGCCCTGGGACTGTACATGGGGATTCTAACCCTGGGACTGTACATGGGGATTCTAACCCTGGGACTGTACATGGGGATTCTAACCCTGGGACTGTACATGGGGATTCCAACCCTGGGACTGTACATGGGGATTCCAACCCTGGGACTGTACATGGGGATTCCAACCCTGGGACTGTACATGGGGATTCTAACCTTGGGACTGTACATGGCGATTCCAACCCTGGGACTGTACATGGGGATTCTAACCCTGGGACTGTACATGGGGATTCTAACCCTGGGACTGTACATGGGGATTCCAACCCTGGGACTGTACATGGGGATTCTAACCCTGGGACTGTACATGGGGATTCTAACCCTGGGACTGTACATGGGGATTCCTATCCTGGGACTGTACATGGGGATTCCTGTCCTGGGACTGTACATGGGGATTCTAACCCTGGGACTGTACAAGGGGAGCCCAGCTCTGGGGCTCTTCTGTTACAATTGTGTGGGATGTTAATCGTATGCTCTGCTTTTACCAGTGCCTTCAGGAGAGATGGTGAGAAATCCAAAGTGTGGAGAGTCTGAATCAAATAACTGAGTCAAAGATTTACTCTCCCGGGCACTCGGACCCGGTTGGGAACAGACACTGAAGCTATGGGTGAAACTAGAACTCGGGGGCATAATCTTAGAATAAGGGGCTGCTCTTTCAAAACTGAGATGAGGAGAAACTTCTTCACTCAGAGGGTAGTAGGTCTGTGGAATTTGCTGCCCCAGGAAGCTGTGGAAGCTACATCATTAAATAAATTTAAAACAGAAATAGACAGTTTCCTAGAAGTAAAGGGAATTAGGGGTTACGGGGAGCGGGCAGGAAATGGGACATGAGGTTGAGTTCGGATCGGTCGAGGCCCTGTGGGTGGCGGAGCGGGCCCAGGGGCTGAGTGGCCGGGTCCTGCTCCTACTTCTTGTGTTCTTTAGATTTGAGGTGAGGATCAGATCAGCCATGATTTTAATGAATGGCGGAGCAGGCTCGAGGGGCCGATTGGCCGACTCCTGCTCCTATTTCTTATGTTCTTATAAGCCCCGCCCACTCTTTGTTTCTGACCAAGATGGCCGCGCATGCGCTTTGCTACTCACTGAATCAAGATGGCGGCCGTTATTCAGGGCCTGTGACCGGGAGAAGCCCCGAAGCTGCAAACTCGGGACCTTCAGGTTATTATTCGGGGTTTGCGGCCTGCACCAGTTGTTTATGAAGCCTCCCCGCCCAACCGCCGCTCCATTAGTCCGCTCCGTCCGGCCGCTTCTCATGCATTAATCAGGAGCTGCTCCACAGGCAACATGCTCTGAGATGACACGCACCGCGCATGCTCCAAACCAGGCAGTTCCAGCGCCTGCGCACTGGAACTGACTCCTGCTCTTTCAGTTCCGACGAAGGGTTTCGACCTGAAACGTTAACTCTCTTTCTCTCTCCACGGATGTTGCCTGGCCTGCTGAGTTTTTCCAGCGTTTTCTGTTGTTATTTTAGAGACTAATTGATGTTCTGTTACCGTATGTTCCATTTTTTGAGCCTTTTCTTACTCTAACTTATATCACTTCTCACCCAGTTTTCCTTCTTCCGCATCAAACCCCAGGCTGGTTCTGTTCGAGTCCATGGCTTGTGGGTGTAATAGACTGAACTGGAGTGTCTCACTTTACACTCATCTGAAGTTCCTTTGAACCACCCTTGTATAGAACTATCTTGCATAAGATTTGAAATCTGTTATTTGCTGTATCATTCAACCCTTTTTGGATCTGATTTGGGAAAAACACCTCCACATATATTGCATGTGATCGCCTATGAAATGTTCTGATCTTTGTAATTGTCATTGCTGATTTTGATGCTCTGTTTGATTTAATCTCTTGTTATCAACATACCTTGCACTATTTCTTTAATCGGGATAATTGTTTCTAATACTTCCTTAATCACGTCTTTAGCTCCTCCATTGATACCTGTCAATAATCCTTGCTTGGGCTTTAGGGGTTGGTGTGAGGGGCTTGGGTTCGGGTTAGGATTATGAGACAGTGATTAGGGATAGAAACCACTATTGACAACGTCAGTGTCACTGGACATGTTCTCTTTCATTTCACGGTGTTCTAAGCTCATGCAGATGAGTCAGAAAACAGCCTCATGAATTGTTCATTCAAGGACCTTCTTTCGAGCCCAAACCTAATTTCCTCTCTTCCTTCACATCTCTACATTTGCCACAGAAAAAGACATCAGGGTCATTAGACTTTGGACAGGAAAATGCAGATCCAGGTGTTGTGCTGATTACATCTAATCATCGGCCTGCCTGAAAGGGGTTCTGACAATAACCTGTCACCAGGCCCCACCAGTAACCATCTGATTCCAACGTCATATCTTCATCCATTACCCACCCTCACTACAGCTGGTTTCACCACCATGACCATTCCCCATACTGAGGCTCTCTGATTCCCATTTATAGACTCAGCCTAAGTGATCCCTGGATTTGGTATCGCAGTGTAAGTGGTCCCTGGATTTGGTGTCTCAATGTAAGTGATCCCGACACAGAGCGGGTTCTGACATGTTGCAACCCATCCGGCAGGGCCCGCTGGGTCAGGATATAAAGAGACCGCGCGCTGTTCCTCCTCCCACTGCCTGGGGGAATGGGCCAGATAATTAAAGGGACAGGGACTCCCCTTTCTCTGCCTATTTATAGTTAAAGGGACAGACCCATTTATCTTGGAGTGTCGGCGGACTTCACTAACAGAGTTCCCATGAACAGTCGCTCCCTTCTGTACTGTGCAGTGATTGTAAACCTGTCTGTTTCAGTGACTTGAGCCTTTCTAAAATGTCTCACTATTTTTGACGATCCATTTGACTTGCTTGGTTAATATTGAGACTTCAGAATTTGCAATGTTGGAGTGACATTTCTTTCAAAATATTTGTTTTAACCCTCCTCACCCTCCACCCCACTGCCACTTTAGAACACTCTGCAATACTGACCAGGATGGTCCCACGTTCAATCCTTGATTGGACCACTCACCATTTCTCCTCCATTTACAGACGCTCCCTGACCACTCACCTTTTCTCCTCCATTTACAGACGCTCCCTGACTCACTTCCTCCCTGTCCCGGAGTTTACCGCAGGGCCGCTTTGTGGACTTTCTGTTGTTTGCTCCAACCCACAAATCGAACCCTGTGGGGTGGAGCAAAGATTGCAACATTTGGCAGTGAAATGGATTCACTCAGGACAGACAGCAGGGATTATTTCAGGAAATAACACAGTGTAGTGAGAAAGGAAATGCAGTGGATGTTGTGGAGATGGATTGTCAAAAGGTATGTGATAAGGTGCCGGACAGCAGGCTTGTTGATCAAATGAAGGCTGACGGTATTAAAGGGAGTGGGGCAGTGTGGATAGGAAGTTGGGTAAAGGGCAGAAAACAGAGAGTAGTGGTTAATGGATGTTCTTCAGACTGGAGGATGTACACAGTGGTGTCCCCCAGGGACAGTGTTGGGACCACTGCTCTTCTCAATATAGAGAAATGATCTGGGCTTGGGTATGTGGGGCACAAGATCAAAATCTCCAGATGAGTCCAAAATAGGGACCCTGGCCAACTGTGAAGAGGACTGTAAGTGACTTCAGTGTGAATACACAGGTTAGTAAATGGGGCAGGGAGATGTCAGCTGAAATTTAATGCAGAGAATTATGAGGTGATGCATTTTGGGAGGAAGAAAAAAGTAGAAAATCTACATTAAATGGTAAAAATTTAAAAGGAGTAGAGGAACAGAACAGTAAAGAGGTGTAAGATTCTAGCTGATGCCTTGTTTTATTCATTAGCAGGTTCGAGAGTCTCGTGTCAGCAACTTTAATACCTTATTAGAAATATAAGATGAGCAGATTCTCTGTCCTCTACCGTACCTTACATTGATCCATCAATCAGAGTAAACTTGCAAGTCCCGCATGTCCACAGTAACTTACATGAGGTCAGCCCGCTGGATGGAACCTCGGGCGCCCTGAGCTTGATCTCCGGTGTCTCCATTCCCGACTGCCCCCTTACATCAGGATCCCCTCACTTTTATACCCTGTAGTGATCCATCTCTGGCACCTGACTCTTCTTTGTCTTCTCTGCTGAGTTTTGGCAGGAAGCGAGGGAAAGACAGCTGGAACTTCTCTAATCTGTGATTTACAAGGACACTTTCCCTGGTTCCCAGCAGTTACTTTTCTTCAGTAATGTTCTCATTATCCCTAAACTACCCTGCCTGCTGTTAATGATGTTATTTTACAGTTTCACAGTTATAGGTATGAACATCACACATTATAATCTGATGTATTATTTTACTCACTGTGGTTTAAGCTTATATTGTGGTTACTAACAGACAAATCCTGTTCTTTCTCCTGATCTGATTAGAGTTTCCACCCAGTGGATTCAGTGGAATGGAATGTCTTATCAGTGTTGCCATGGCGACCTGTCTGCAGTGAAGCTCCTGTTTGAGTTTCTAACTCAGACTAAACTTCTCTCTCCCATAATACACATTCTATCAGACATTTAATGGCAATGTATTTTAACCATTTTATGTTAAAACATGTTCGTCTCTGAACATTATTGCCCCAAAACCTGCACAGATTTTAGCTCCATTTGAGATAGTTGTCAGTATTTGGGAAATCCCTTTAAAGATTATTTGGCAAAAGTAACAATAAACTCCACTGGAGGGAAACACAATCAGCAGCATTTTTACCCTCCTTTCAGGGACAAGAGTGACTCTGACCTTTCACCCTTTGATTTATTTGACAGATATCCAGAATATTAAACTCCAGCCCAGTTACAGGGGTTATTAACATCAGCAGAAACAAACCCCAACTGTCAGAATGAACACGAATCAGTTCGGGATGTGATTAACAGCAGCAATAACAGCAGAATCCAACCCCTGCAGTCACTTGTGAACTCGCTGGTGTTTCAGCAGGTTGGATGAACGGATGAATCCCTTCCCACACATGGAACATTTAAATGACTTCTCTCTCGTGTGAACTCCCTGATGTGTCAGCAGGGGCGAGGACTGGTTAAATCCCTTCCCACACACGGAGCAGGTGAACGGCCTCTCCTCAGTGTGAACTCCCTGATGTGTCAGCAGGTGAGAGGACTGGTTAAATCCCTTCCCACACTCAGAGCAGGTGAACAACCTCTCCCCAGTGTGAATACGCAGGTGCCTCATCAGGTGGGGTGAGTTTGTAAACCTCTTCACACAGTGAGAACACGCGAACAGGCTCTGATCAGTGTTAATACACTGGTGTCTCACCAAGTGGGATTGCTGAGTGAATCCCTTCCCACACACAGAGCAAGTGAACGTGCTCCCAGACCAATCACCATTTCTCCTTCATTTACAGACGCTCCCTGACCATTCACCATTTCTCCTTCATTTACAGACGCTCCCTGACCATTCCCCATTTCTTCTTCATTTACAGGAGATCCTTAGCAAGTCTCCATTTACGGACGGTTCCTGACCATTCCCCATTCTCCTCCATTTACAGACGCTCCCTTACCACTCTCCATTTCTCCTTCATTTACAGACGCTCCCTGACCAGTCACCATTTCCCCTCCATTTATGGATGCTCCCTGACCAGTCAGCATTTCTCCATCATTTACAGACGCTCCCTGACAAATCACCATTTCTCTTCCATTTACAGATGCTCCCTGACCAGTCACCATTACTCCTTCATTTACAGACAGAGGTGTCAGAATATGGAAAAATGGTAAAAAGAGAAAATTAAAAGCTGAACACACGCAGCATTTGTAACACGATAGATGACTTGACAGCACAATTAGAAATAAATGGGTATGATCTGATAGACATTACAGAGACGTGGTTGCAAGGTGACCAATGTTTGGAACTGAATATTCAGGGGTATTTGCCATTTCGTAAGGATAGGCAGAAAGGAAAAGGAGGTGGTGTAGCTCTGTTAATAAGGGATAAGATCAGTGCAGTAATGAGAAATGATATTGGTCTAGAAGATCAAGACGTAGAATCAGCTTGGGTGGAGATAAGAAATAATAAGGGTAAAAAGTCACTGGTGGGAGTGGTCTACAGGCCCCCAAACAGTAGCCACACTGTAGGACAGAGAATAAATCAAGAAATAATAGAGGCTTGTAAGAAAGGTACAGCTATAATCATGGGAGATTTTAATCTTCATAATGATTGGACAAAGCATATTGGCAAAGGTAGACTTGAGGAAGAGTTCTTAGAATGTATACGGGATGGTTTCTTGGAACAATATGTTGTGGAACCAACCAGGGAGAAGACTATTTTAGATCTGGTAATGTGTAACGAGGCTGGATTAATTAATGATCTTGAAGTGAAGGATCCTCTTGGGAAGAGTGATCATAGCATGGTAGAATTTCAAATTCAGTTTGAGGGTGAGAAAGCTAGGTCTCAAACTAGTGTCCTGAACTTAAACAAAGGTAATTACAAAGGTATGAAGGCAGACTTGGTTAAAGTGGACTGGGAAAATATATTACAGGGTAAGACTGTAGAAAAGCAGTGGCAAATATTTAAGGAGATATTTCATAACTCTCAGCAAAGATATATTCCAGTGAAAAAGAAAGACTCTAAGAGAAGGATGAACCATCCATGGCTAACTAAGGAAGTAAAGGATGGTATCAAATTGAAAATAAAAGCATACAATGTTGCGAAGAATAGTGAAAGGCCAGAGGATTGGGAAATTTTAAAAACCAGCAAAGGACGACTAAAAAAATAATAAAGAGAGAGAAGATAGCTTATGAGAGGAAGCTAGCAAGAAATATAAAAACAGACAGTAAGAGCTTCTACAGGTATATAAAAAGGAAGAGAGTAGCTAAAGTAAACGTTGGTCCCCTAGAGGATGAGTCTGGGAAGTAATAATGGGAAACAGGGAATTGGCAGAGACTTTGAACAAATATTTTGTATCGGTCTTCATGGTAGAAGACACGAAAAGCATCCCAATAATGGATAATCAAGGGGCTATTGGGGTGGGGGGGGGAACTTAAAACAATCACTATCACTAAAGAGAAAGTACTAGGCAAACTAATGGGACTAAAGGTGGACAAGTCCCCTGGACCCGATGGTCTGCATCCCAGAGTCTTAAAAGAGGTGGCTGCAGAGATAGTGGATGCATTGGTTGTAATCTACCAAAATTCCCTGGATTCTGGAGAGGTCCCAGCGGACTGGAAAACCGCAAATGTAACACCCCTATTTAAGAAAGGAGGGAGACAGAAAGCAGGCAACTATCGACCAGTTAGCCTAACATCTGTCATTGGGAAAATGCTGGAGTCCATCATTAAGGAAGTGATAGCAGGACATTTAGAAAATCATAATATAGTCAAGCAGAGTCAGCATGGTTTTATGAAAGGGAAATCATGTTTGACAAATTTGCTGGAGTTCTTTAAGGATGTAACGAGCAGGCTGGATAAAGGGGAACCAGTAAATGTTGTGTATTTGGATTTCCAGAAGGCATTCGATAAGGTGCCACATAAAAAGTTACTACACAAGATAAGAGCTCACGGGGTTGGGGGTAATATATTAGCATGGATAGAGGATTGGCTAACTAACAGAAAACAGAGTCGGAATATATGGGTCATTTTCAGGTTTGCAAACTGTAACTAGTGGGGTGCTGCAGGGATCAGTGCTGGGGCCTCAACTATTTACAATCTATATTAACGACTTGGATGAAGGGACTGAGTGTAATGTAGCCAAATTTGCTGATGATACAAAGATAGGTGGGAAAGCAAGTTGTGTGGAGGAGGGAAAGAATCTCCAAAGGGATAGAGACAGGCTCAGTGAGTGGGCAGGAATCTGGCAGATGGAGTTTAATGTGGGAAAATGCGAGGTTATCCACTTTGGTAGGAAAAATAAAAAAGCAATCTATTATTTAAATGGGGAGAGATTACAAAATGCTGAGGTACAGAGGGCTCTGGGGGTCCTTGTACATGAAACACAAAAAGTTAGCATGCAGGTACAGCAAGTAATTAGGAAGGGAAATGGAATGTTGGCCTTTATTGCAAAGGGAATGGAGTAGAAAAGTAGGGAAGTCCTGTTACAACTGTACAGGGCGTTGGTAAGGCCACACCTGGAGTACTGCGTACAGTTTTGGTCTCCTTATTTAAGGAAGGATATTACTTGCATTGGAGGCAGTTCAGAGACGGTTCAAGAGGTTGATTCCGGAGATGAAGGGGTTGTCTTATGAAGAAAGGTTGAGCAGGTTGGGCCTATACTCATTGGAGTTTAGAAGAATGAGAGGGGATCTTATTGAAACATATAAGATTCTGAAGGGGCTTGACAGGGTAGATGCAGAGAGGATGTTTCCCCTCATGGGGGAATCTAGAACTAGGGAACATAATTTCAGAATAAGGGGAAACCCTTTTAAATCGGAAATGAGGAGGAATTTCTTCTCTCAGAGGGTCGTGAATCTTTGGAATTCTCTTCCCCAGAGAGCTGTGGAGGCTGGGTCATTGAATATATTTAAGGTGGAGATAGTCACATTTTTGAATGGTAAGGGAGTCAAGGGTTATGGGGAGCGGGCTGGGAAGTGGAGTTGAGGCCAAGATCAGATCAGCCATGATCTTATTGAATGGCGGAGCAGGCTCGAGGGGCCAAATGACCGACTCCTGCTCCTACATCTTATGTTCTTATGTTCTGACTAGTCACCATTTCTCCTTCATTTACAGACACTCCCTGACCAGTCACCATTTCTCCTCCATTTACAGACACTCCCTGACCAGTCACCATTTCTCCTTCATTTACAGACACTCCCTGACCAGTCACCATTTCTCCTCCATTTACAGACACTCCCTGACCAGTCACCATTTCTCCTTCATTTACAGACACTCCCTGACCAGTCCCCATTTCTCCTCCATTTACAGACGCTCCCTGACCAGACTCCATTTCTCCTCCATTTACACACACTCCCTGACTAGTCTCCATTTACAGACGCTCCCTGACTCACTTCCTCCCTGTCTCGGAGTTTGCCGCGGGGCCGCTTTGTGGACTTTCTGTTGTTTGCTCCACACCACAGATGGAACCCTGTAGGGTGGAGCAAAGATTGCAACATTTGGCAGTGAAATGGATTCACTCAGGACAGACAGCAGGGATTATTTCAGGAAATAACACAGTGTAGTGAG
This sequence comes from Squalus acanthias, assembly GCA_030390025.1. Taxonomy (NCBI): domain Eukaryota; kingdom Metazoa; phylum Chordata; class Chondrichthyes; order Squaliformes; family Squalidae; genus Squalus; species Squalus acanthias. The sequence goes on from JASTWF010000826.1 coordinate 69,606, forward strand.
AAAGGAAATGCAGTGGATGTTGTGTAGAAGGATTGTCAAAAGGTGTTTGATAAGGTGCCGGACAGGAGGCTTGTTGATCAAATGAAGGCTGACGGTATTAAAGGGAGTGGGGCAGCGTGGATAGGAAGTTGGGTAAAGGGCAGAAAACAGAGAGTAGTGGTTAATGGATGTTCTTCAGACTGGAGGGATGTACACAGTGGTGTCCCCCAGGGACAGTGTTGGGACCACTGCTCTTCTCAATATAGAGAAATGATCTGGGCTTGGGTATGTGGGGCACAAGATCAAAATCTCCAGATGAGACCAAAATAGGGACCCTGGCCAACTGTGAAGAGGACTGTAAGTGACTTCAGTGTGATTACACAGGTTAGTAAATGGGGCAGGGAGATGGCAGCTGAAATTTAATGCAGAGAAATGTGAGGTGATGCATTTTGGGAGGAAGAAAATGGTAGGAAATCGCCATTAAATGGTAATAGTTTAAAAGGAGTAGAGGAGCAGAACAGTAAAGAGGTGAGGTTTACAAGGACACTTTCCCTGGTTCTCTTTTCTTCAGTAATTTTCTCATTATCCCTAAACTACCCTGCCTGCTGTTAATGATGTTATTTTACAGTTTCACAGTTATAGGTATAAACATCACACATTATAATCTCATCTATTCTATTACTCACACTGGTTTAAGCTTATATTGTGGTTAATAACAGACAAACCCGGTTCTTTCCCCTGATCTGATTAGAGTTTCACCCGAGCGGAATTTGTGGAATGGAATGTCTTATCAGTGTTGCCATGGCGACCTGTCTGCAGTGAAAGGCCTGTTTGAGTTTCTAACTCAGACCAAACTTCTCTCTCCCATAATACACATTATATCAGGCATTTATGTTACTGTACATTAGCCATGTTCTGTTACTATCACTAAAACCAACAAGGGGTTCAGATACACAAACCTTTAAAAGTGGGATGGACAAGCTGATCAAGTGTTTTAAAAGCACATGGGATCTTAGATTTTATAAATAGGGGTGTAGAGTACAAAAGGGCAGGTACAGCACGGGTTAGATACAGAGTAAAGCTCCCTCTCCACTGTCCCATCAAACACTCCCAGGGCAGGGACAGCAGGGGTTAGATACAGAGTAAAGCTCCCTCTACACTGTCCCATCAAACACTCCCAGGGCAGATACAGCACGGGTTAGATACAGAGTGAAGCTCCCTCTACACTGTCCCATCAAACACTCCCAGGGCAGATACAGCACGGGTTAGATACAGAGTAAAGCTCCCTCTACACTGTCCCATCAAACTCTCCCAGGGCAGATACAGCACGGGTTAGATACAGAGTAAAGCTCCCTCTACACTGTCCCATCAAACTCTCCCAGGGCAGGTACAAGCATGGGTTGGATACAGAGAAAAGCCCCCTCGACACTGTCCCATCAAACACTCCCAGGGCAGGTACAGCACAGGTGAGATACAGAGTGAAGCACCCTCTGCACTGTCCTGTCAAACAGTCCCAGGGTAGGTACAGCACGGGTTAGATACAGAGTATAGCTCCCTCCATACTGTCCCATCAAACATTCCGAGGGCATGTACAGCACGGGTGAGATACAGAGTAAAGCTCCCTCTTTTCTGTCCCATCAAACACTCCCAGGGCAGGTATAGCACAGGTTACATGCAGAGTAAAGCTCCCTTTACACTATCCCATCAAACACTCCCAGGGCTGGTAGAGCAGGGATAAGAAACAGTGTAAAGCTCCCACTACACTGTCCCATCAAACACTCCCAGGTCAGACACAGCACGGGTTAGATACAGAATAAAACTCCCTCTACATTAACCCATCAAACACTCCTCGGGCAGGTACAGTACGGGTTAGCTACAGAGTAAAGCTCCCTCTACACTGTCCCATCAAATACTCCCAGGGCAGGTACAGCATGGGTTAGATGCAGAGGAAATCTCCCTCTTTCCTGTCCCATCAAACACTCCCAGGGCAGGCACAGCACGGGTTAGATACAGAGTAAAGCTCGCTGTATACTGCCCCATCAAACACTCCCAGGTCAGACACAGCACGGGTTAGATACAGAATAAAACTGCCTCTACATTATCCCATCAAACACTCCCAGGTCAGACACAGCACGGGTTAGATACAGAATAAAACTGCCTCTACATTATCCCATCAAACACTCCTAGGGCAGGTAGAGCACGTGTTAGATACAGAGTAAGGCTCCCTCTACACTGTCCCATCAAACACACCCCGGGCAGGTCCATCATGGGTTAGATACAGAGCAAAGCTCCCTCTGCACTGTCCCATCAAACACTCCCAGGGTAGGAATAGCACGGGTTAGATACAGAGTAAAGCTCCCTCTACATTGTCCCATCAAACACACCCAGGGTACGTACAGCACAGGTTAGATACAGAATAAAGCGCCCTCTGCCCTGTCCCATCAAACACTCCCAGGGCAGGTACAAGCATGGGTTGGATACAGAGAAAAGCCCCCTCTACACTGTCCCATCAAACACTCCGAGGGCATGTACAGCACAGGTGAGATACAGAGTAAAGCTCCCTCTTTTCTGTCCCATCAAACACTCACAGGGCAGGTACAGCACAGGTTACATGCAGAGTAAAGCTCCCTTTACACTATCCCATCAAACACTCCCAGGTCAGACACAGCACGGGTTAGATACAGAATAAAGCGCCCTCTACACTGTCCCATCAAACACACCCCGGGCAGGTACACCACGGGTTAGATACAGAGGAAAGCTCCCTCTACACTGTCCCATCAAATACTCCCAGGGTAGTTACAGCATGGGTTAGATACAGAGTAAAGCTCCCTCTATACTGTCCCATCAAACACTCCCAGGGCAGGTACAGTACGGGTTAGATACAGAGTGAAGCTCCCTCGAAACTATCCCATCAAACACTACAAGATAAGGTCCATCATGGGTAAGATACAGAGTAAAGCTCCCTCTCCACTGTCCCATCAAACACTCCCAGGGTAAGTACAGTACGGGGATAGAGACAGAGTAAAGTTCCCTCTACACTGTCCCATCAAACACTACCAGGGCAGGTATAGCACAGGTTACATACAGAGTAAAGTTTCCTCTACACTGTCCCATCAAACACTCGCAGGGCAGGTACAGCACAGGTTAGATACAGAGTAAAGCCCCCTCCACACTGTCCCATCAAACACTCGCAGGGCAGGTACAGCACGGGTTAGATACAGAGTAAAGCTCCCTCTACACTGTCCCATCAAACACTCCCAGGGCAGGTACAGCACAGGTTAGATACAGAGAAAAGCCCCCTCCACACTGTCCCATCAAACACTCGCAGGGCAGGCACAGCACGGGTTAGATACAGAGTAAAGCTCCCTCTACACTGTCCCATCAAACACTCCCAGGGCAGGTACAGCACAGGTTAGCTACAGAGAAAAGCTCCCTCTACACTGTCCCATCAAACACACCCCGGGCAGGTACACCACGGGTTAGATACAGAGGGAAGCTCCCTCGAAACTATCCCATCAAATACTCCCAGGGTAGTTACAGCATGGGTTAGATACAGAGTAAAGTTCCCTCTACACTGTCCCATCAAACACTCCCAGGGCAGGCATAGCACGGGTTAGATACAGAGTAAAGCTCCCTCTACATTGTCCCATCAAACACACCCAGGGTACGTACAGCACAGGTTAGATACAGAGTAAAGCTCCCTCTGCACTGTCCCATCAAACACTCACAGGGCAGGTACAGCACAGGTTACATGCAGAGTAAAGCTCCCTTTACACTATCCCATCAAACACTCCCAGGTCAGACACAGCACGGGTTAGATACAGAATAAAGCGCCCTCTACACTGTCCCATCAAACACACCCCGGGCAGGTACACCACGGGTTAGATACAGAGGAAAGCTCCCTCTGCACTGTCCCATCAAATACTCCCAGGGTAGTTACAGCATGGGTTAGATACAGAGTAAAGCTCCCTCTCCACTGTCACATCAAACACTCCCAGGGTAAGTACAGTACGGGGATAGAGACAGAGTAAAGTTCCCTCTACACTGTCCCATCAAACACTACCAGGGCAGGTATAGCACAGGTTACATACAGAGTAAAGTTTCCTCTACACTGTCCCATCAAACACTCGCAGGGCAGGTACAGCACAGGTTAGATACAGAGTAAAGCCCCCTCCACACTGTCCCATCAAACACTCGCAGGGCAGGTACAGCACGGGTTAGATACAGAGTAAAGCTCCCTCGACACTGTCCCATCAAACACTCCCAGGGCAGGTACAGCACAGGTTAGATACAGAGAAAAGACCCCTCCACACTGTCCCATCAAACACTCGCAGGGCAGGCACAGCACGGGTTAGATACAGAGTAAAGCTCCCTCTACACTGTCCCATCAAACACTCCCAGGGCAGGTACAGCACAGGTTAGCTACAGAGAAAAGCTCCCTCTACACTGTCCCATCAAACACACCCCGGGCAGGTACACCACGGGTTAGATACAGAGGGAAGCTCCCTCGAAACTATCCCATCAAACACTACAAGATCAGGTCCATCATGGGTTAGATACAGAGTATATCTCCCTCTATACTGTCCCATCAAACACTCCGAGGGCATGTACAGCACGGGTGAGATGCAGAGTAAAGCTCCCTCTTTTCTGTCCCATCAAACACTCCCAGGGCAGGTACAGCACAGGTTACATGCAGAGTAAAGCTCCCTTTACACTGTCCCATCAAACACTCCCAGGTCAGACACAGCACGGGTTAGATACAGAGTAAAGCTCCCTCGAAACTATCCCATCAAACACTACAAGATCAGGTCCATCATAGGTTAGATACAGAGTAAAGCTCCCTCTACACTGTCCCATCAAACACTCCCCGGGCAGGTACAGCACGGGTTAGATACAGAGTAAAACTCCATCGACACGAACCCATCAAACACTCCCAGGGCTGGTGCAGCACGGATCAGATACAGAGTAAAGCTCCCTTTACACTGTCCCATCAAACACTCCAAGGGCAGGTACAGCACGGGTTAGATACAGAGTAAAGCTCGCTCTACATGTCCCATCAAACACTCCCAGGGCAGGTACAGCACGGGTTAGATACAGAGTAAAGCTCTCTCTACACTGTCCCATCAAACACTCCCAGGGCAGGTACAGCACGGGTTAGATACAGAGTAAAGCTCCCTCTACACTGTCCCATCAAACACTCCCAGGGCAGGTACAGCACGGGTTAGATACAGAGTAAAGCTCCCTCTACACTGTCCCATCAAACACTCCCAGGGCAGGTACAGCACAGGTTAAATACAGAGTAAAGCTCCTCTACACTGTCCCATCAAACACTCCCAGGGCAGGTACAGCACGGGTTAGATACAGAGTAAAGCTCCTCTGACACTGTCCCATCAAACACTCCCAGGGCAGGTACAGCACGGGTTAGATACAGAGTAAAGCTCCCTCTACACTATCCCAAGAAACACTCCGACGGCAGGTACAGCACGGTTAGATACAGAGTAAATCTCCCTCTACACTGTCGCATCAAACACTCCCCGAGCAGGTACAGCACGGGTTAGATACAGAGTAAAGCTCCCTCTACACTGTCCCATCAAACACTCCCAGGGCAGGTACAGCACGGGTTAGATACAGAGTAAAGCTCCCTCTACACTGTCCCATCAAACACTCCCAGGGCAGGTACAGCATGGGTTAGATACAGAGTAAAGCTCCCTCTACACTGTCCCATCAAACACTCCCAGGGCAGGTACAGCACGGGTTAGATACAGAGTAAAGCTCCCTCTACACTGTCCCATCAAACACTCCCAGGGCAGGTACAGCACGGGTTAGATACAGAGTAAAGCTCCCTCTACACTGTCCCATCAAACACTCCCAGGGCAGGTACAGCACAGGGTTAGATACAGAGTAAAGCTCCCTCTACACTGTCCCATCAAACACTCCCAGGGCAGGTACAGCACGGGTTAGATACAGAGTAAAGCTCCCTCTACACTGTCCCATCAAACACTCCCAGGGCAGGTACAGTACGGGTTAAATACAGAGTAAACCTCCATCGACTCTATCCCATCAAACACTCCCACGGCTGGTACAGCACGGATTAGATACAGAGTAAAGTTCCCTCTACACTGTCCCATCAAACACTCCCAGGGCAGGTACAGCACAGGTTAGCTACAGAGAAAAGCTCCCTCTACACTGTCCCATCAAACACACCCCGGGCAGGTACACCACGGGTTAGATACAGAGGGAAGCTCCCTCGAAACTATCCCATCAAACACTACAAGATCAGGTCCATCATGGGTTAGATACAGAGTAAAGCTCCCTCTACACTGTCCCATCAAATACTCCCAGGGTAGTTACAGCATGGGTTAGATACAGAGTAAAGTTCCCTCTACACTGTCCCATCAAACACTCCCAGGGCAGGCATAGCACGGGTTAGATACAGAGTAAAGCTCCCTCTACATTGTCCCATCAAACACACCCAGGGTACGTACAGCACAGGTTAGATACAGATTAAAGCTCCCTCTACACTGTCCCATCAAACACTCCCAGGGCAGGTACAGCATGGGTTAGATACAGAGTAAAGCTCGCTCTCTACTATCCCATCAAACACTCCAGGGGCTGGTACAGCACGGATTAGATACAGAGTAAAGCTCCCACTACACTGTCCCATCAAACACTCCCAGGGCAGGTACAGTACGGGGTTAGATACAGAGTAAAGCTCCCTCTGCATTATCCCATCAAACACTCCTAGGGCAGGTACAGCACGGGTTAGATACAGAGTAAAGCTCCCTCTACACTGTCCCATCAAACACTCCCAGGGTAGGTACAGCACGGGTTAGATACAGAGTAAAGCTCGCTCTCTACTATCCCATCAAACACTCCAGGGCTGGTACAGCACGGATTAGATACAGAGTAAAGCTCCCACTACACTGTCCCATCAAACACTCCCAGGGCAGGTACAGCACGGGTTAATACAGAGTAACGCTCCCTCTACAATGTCCATCAAACACTCCCAGGGTAGGTACAGCACGTGTTAGATACAGAGTAAAGCTCCCTCTACACTGTCCCATCAAACACTCCCAGGGCAGGCATAGCACGGGTTAGATACAGAGTAAAGCTCCCTCTACACTGTCCCATCAAACACACCCCGGGCAGGTACACCACGGGTTCGATACAGAGGGAAGCTCCCTCGAAACTATCCCATCAAACACTACAAGATCAGGTCCATCATAGGTTAGATACAGAGTAAAGCTCCCTCTACACTGTCCCATCAAATACTCCCAGGGTAGTTACAGCATGGGTTAGATACAGAGTAAAGTTCCATCTACTCTGTCCCATCAAACACTCCCAGGGCAGGCACAGCACGGGTTAGATACAGATTAAAGCTCCCTCTACACTGTCCCATCAAACACTCCCAGGGAAGGTACAGTACGAGGTTAGATACAGAGTAAAGCTCCCTCTGCATTATCCCATCAAACAGTCCTAGGGCAGGTACAGCACGGGTTAGATACAGAGTAAAGCTCCCTCTACACTGTCCCATCAAACACTCCCAGGGCAGGTACAGCACGGGTTAGATACAGAGTAAAGCTCCCTCTACACTGTCCCATCAAACTCTCCCAGGGCAGGTACAGCACGGGTTAAATACAGAGTAACGCTCGCTCTACAATGTCTCATCAAACACTCCCAGGGCAGGTACAGCACGGGTTAAATACAGAGTAAAGCAACCTCTGCACTGTCCCATCAAGCACTCCCAGGGCAGGTACAGTACGGGTTAAATACAGAGTAAACCTCCATCGACTCTATCCCATCAAACACTCCCACGGCTGGTACAGCACGGATTAGATACAGAGTAAAGTTCCCTCTACACTGTCCCATCAAACACTCCCAGGGCAGGCATAGCACGGGTTAGATACAGAGTAAAGCTCCCTCTACATTGTCCCATAAAACACACCCAGGGTACGTACAGCACAGGTTAGATACAGAATAAAGCGCCCTCTGCACTGTCCCATCAAACACTCCCAGGGCAGGTACAAGCATGGGTTGGATACAGAGAAAAGCCCCCTCTACACTGTCCCATCAAACACTCCCAGGGTAGGTACAGCACGGGTTAGATACAGAGTATATCTCCCTCTATACTGTCCCATCAAACACTCCGAGGGCATGTACAGCACGGGTGAGATGCAGAGTAAAGCTCCCTCTTTTCTGTCCCATCAAACACTCCCAGGGCAGGTACAGCACAGGTTACATGCAGAGTAAAGCTCCCTTTACACTATCCCATCAAACACTCCCAGGTCAGACACAGCACGGGTTAGATACAGAGTAAAGCACCCTCCACATTGTCACATCAAACACACCCAGGGTACGTACAGCACAGGTTAGATACAGAATAAAGCGCCCTCTGCACTGTCCCATCAAACACTCCCAGGGCAGGTACAAGCATGGGTTGGATACAGAGAAAAGTCCCTCTACACTGTCCCATCAAACACTCCCAGGGTAGGTACAGCACGTGTTAGATACAGAGTAAAGCTCCCTCTACACTGTCCCATCAAACACTCCCAGGGCAGGCATAGCACGGGTTAGATACAGAGTAAAGCTCCCTCTACACTGTCCCATCAAACACTCCCAGGGCAGGTACAGCACGGGTTCGATACAGAGTAAAGCTCCATCGACTCTATCCCATCAAACACTACAAGGCAGGTACAGCATAGGTTAGATACAGAGTAAAGCTCCCTCTACACTGTCCCATCAAACACTCCCAGGGTAGGTACAGCACGGGTTAGATACAGAGTAAAGCTCCATCTACACTGTCCCATCAAACACTCCCAGGGCAGGTACAGCACAGGTTAGATACAGAGTAAAGCTCCCTCTACACTGTCCCATCAAACACTCCCAGGGAAGGTACAGTACGGGGTTAGATACAGAGTAAAGCTCCCTCTGCATTATCCCATCAAACAGTCCCAGGGTAGGTACAGCACGGGTTAGATACAGAGTAAAGCTCCCACTACACTGTCCCATCAAACTCTCCCAGGGCAGGTACAGCACGGGTTAAATACAGAGTAACGCTCCCTCTACAATGTCTCAGCAAACACTCCCAGGGCAGGTACAGCACAGGTTAAATACAGAGTAAAGCAACCTCTACACTGTCCCATCAAGCACTCCCAGGGCAGGTCCAGTACGGGTTCGATACAGAGTAAAACTCCATCGACTCTATCCCATCAAACACTCCTAGGGCTGGTACAGCACGGATTAGATACAGAGTAAACCTCCCACTACACTCTCCCATCAAACACTCCCCGGGCAGGTACAGCACGGGTTAGATACAGAGTAAAACTCCATCGACACGAACCCATCAAACACTCCCAGGGCTGGTGCAGCACGGATCAGATACAGAGTAAAGCTCCCTTTACACTGTCCCATCAAACACTCCAAGGGCAGGTACAGCACGGGGTAGATACATAGTAAAACTCGCTCTGTACTTTCCCATCAAACACTCCCCGGGCAGGTACAGCATGGGTTAGATACATAGTAAAGCTCTCTCTACACTGTCCCATCAAACACTCCCAGGGCAGGTACAGCACGGGTTAGATACAGAGTAAATCTCCCACTACATTGTCCCATCAAACACTCACAGGACAGGTACAGCACGGGTTAGTTACAGAGTAAAGCTCCCTCTACATTATCCCATCAAACAGTCCTAGGGCAGGTACAGCACGGGTTAGATACAGAGTAAAGCTCCCTCTACACTGTCCCATCAAACTCTCCCAGGGCAGGTACAGCACGGGTTAAATACAGAGTAACGCTCGCTCTACAATGTCTCATCAAACACTCCCAGGGCAGGTACAGCACGGGTTAAATACAGAGTAAAGCAACCTCTGCACTGTCCCATCAAGCACTCCCAGGGCAGGTACATTACGGGTTAAATACAGAGTAAACCTCCATCGACTCTATCCCATCAAACACTCCCAGGGCTGGTACAGCACGGATTAGATACAGAGTAAAGCTCCCACTACACTGTCCCATCAAACACTCCCAGGGCAGGTACAGCACGGGTTAGATACAGAGTAAAGCTCCCTCTACACTGTCCCATCAAACACTCCCAGGGCAGGTACAGCATGGTTTAGATACAGAGTAAAGCTGCCTCTACACTGTCCCATCAAACACTCCCAGGGCAGGTACAGCACGGGTTAGATACAGAGTAAAACGCCCTCTACACTGTCCCATCAAACACTCCCAGGGCAGGTACAGCACAGGGTTAGATACAGAGTAAAGCTCCCTCTACACTGTCCCATCAAACACTCCCAGGGCAGGTACAGCACGGGTTAAATACAGAGTAAAGCTCCCTCTACACTGTCTCAGCAAACACTCCCAGGGCAGGTACAGCACAGGTTAATACAGAGTAAAGCTCCTCTACACTGTCCCATCAAACACTCCCAGGGCAGGTACAGCACGGGTTAGATACAGAGTAAAATTCCCTCTACACTGTCCCATCAAACACTCACAGGGCAGGTACAGCACAGGTTAGATACAGATTAAAGCTCCCTCTACACTGTCCCATCAAACTCTCCCAGGGCAGGTACAGCACGGGTTAAATACAGAGTAACGCTCGCTCTACAATGTCTCATCACTCCCAGGGCAGGTACAGCACGGGTTAAATACAGAGTAAAGCAACCTCTACACTGTCCCATCAAGCACTCCCAGGGCAGGTACAGTACGGGTTAGATACAGAGTAAAACTCCATCGACTCTATCCCATCAAACACTCCCAGGGCTGGTACAGCACGGATTAGATACAGAGTAGAGCTCCCACTACACTGTCCCATCAAACACTCACAGGGCAGGTACAGCACGGGTTAGATGCAAATTAAAGCTCCCTCGACACTGTCCCATCAAACACTCCCAGGGCAGGTACAGCATGGTTTAGATACAGAGTAAAGCTGCTTCTACAGTGTCCCATCAAACACTCCCAGGGCAGGTACAGCACAGGTTAGATACAGATTAAAGCTCCCTCTGCACTGTCCCATCAAACACTCCCAGGGCAGGTACAGCACAGGTTAGATACAGAGTAAAGCTCCCTCTACACTGTCCCATCAAACACTCCCAGGGCAGGTACAGCACGGGTTAGATACAGAGTAAAGCTCCCTCTACACTGTCCCATCAAACTCTCCCAGGGCAGGTACAGCACGGGTTAAATACAGAGTAACGCTCGCTCTACAATGTCTCATCAAACACTCCCAGGGCAGGTACAGCACGGATTAGATACAGAGTAAACCTCCCACTACACTCTCCCATCAAACACTCCCCGGGCAGGTACAGCACGGGTTAGATACAGAGTAAAACTCCATCGACACGAACCCATCAAACACTCCCAGGGCTGGTGCAGCACGGATCAGATACAGAGTAAAGCTCCCTTTACACTGTCCCATCAAACACTCCAAGGGCAGGTACAGCACGGGGTAGATACATAGTAAAACTCGCTCTGTACTTTCCCATCAAACACTCCCCGGGCAGGTACAGCATGGGTTAGATACATAGTAAAGCTCTCTCTACACTGTCCCATCAAACACTCCCAGGGCAGGTACAGCACGGGTTAGATACAGAGTAAATCTCCCACTACATTGTCCCATCAAACACTCACAGGACAGGTACAGCACGGGTTAGTTACAGAGTAAAGCTCCCTCTACATTATCCCATCAAACAGTCCTAGGGCAGGTACAGCACGGGTTAGATACAGAGTAAAGCTCCCTCTACACTGTCCCATCAAACTCTCCCAGGGCAGGTACAGCACGGGTTAAATACAGAGTAACGCTCGCTCTACAATGTCTCATCAAACACTCCCAGGGCAGGTACAGCACGGGTTAAATACAGAGTAAAGCAACCTCTGCACTGTCCCATCAAGCACTCCCAGGGCAGGTACATTACGGGTTAAATACAGAGTAAACCTCCATCGACTCTATCCCATCAAACACTCCCACGGCTGGTACAGCACGGATTAGATACAGAGTAAAGCTCCCACTACACTGTCCCATCAAACACTCACAGGACAGGTACAGCACGGGTTAGATACAGATTAAAGCTCCCTCTACACTGTCCCATCAAACACTCCCAGGGCAGGTACAGCATGGTTTAGATACAGAGTAAAGCTGCTTCTACACTGTCCCATCAAACACTCCCAGGGCAGGTACAGCACGGGTTAGCTACAGAGTAAAACGCCCTCCACACTGTCCCATCAAACACTCCCAGGGCAGGTACAGCACAGGTTAGATACAGATTAAAGCTCCCTCTACACTGTCCCATCAAACTCTCCCAGGGCAGGTACAGCACGGGTTAAATACAGAGTAACGCTCCCTCTACAATGTCTCAGCAAACACTCCCAGGGCAGGTACAGCACAGGTTAAATACAGAGTAAAGCAACCTCTACACTGTCCCATCAAGCACTCCCAGGGCAGGTACAGTACGGGTTCGATACAGAGTAAAACTCCATCGACTCTATCCCATCAAACACTCCCAGGGCTGGTACAGCACGGATTAGATACAGAGTAAAGCTCCCACTACACTCTCCCATCAAACACTCCAAGGGCAGGTACAGCACGGGGTAGATACATAGTAAAACTCGCTCTATACTGTCCCATCAAACACTCCCCGGGCAGGTACAGCATGGGTTAGATACAGAGTAAAGCTCCCACTACATTGTCCCATCAAACACTCACAGGACAGGTACAGCACGGGTTAGATACAGATTAAAGCTCCCTCTACACTGTCCCATCAAACACTCCCAGGGAAGGTAAAATACGGGGTTAGATACAGAGTAAAGCTCCCTCTACATTATCCCATCAAACAGTCCTAGGGCAGGTACAGCACGGGTTAGATACAGAGTAAAATTCCCTCTACACTGTCCCATCAAACACTCACAGGGCAGGTACAGCACAGGTTAGATACAGATTAAAGCTCCCTCTACACTGTCCCATCAAACTCTCCCAGGGCAGGTACAGCACGGGTTAAATACAGAGTAACGCTCGCTCTACAATGTCTCATCACTCCCAGGGCAGGTACAGCACGGGTTAAATACAGAGTAAAGCAACCTCTACACTGTCCCATCAAGCACTCCCAGGGCAGGTACAGTACGGGTTAGATACAGAGTAAAACTCCATCGACTCTATCCCATCAAACACTCCCAGGGCTGGTACAGCACGGATTAGATACAGAGTAGAGCTCCCACTACACTGTCCCATCAAACACTCACAGGGCAGGTACAGCACGGGTTAGATGCAAATTAAAGCTCCCTCGACACTGTCCCATCAAACACTCCCAGGGCAGGTACAGCATGGTTTAGATACAGAGTAAAGCTGCTTCTACAGTGTCCCATCAAACACTCCCAGGGCAGGTACAGCACAGGTTAGATACAGATTAAAGCTCCCTCTGCACTGTCCCATCAAACACTCCCAGGGCAGGTACAGCACAGGTTAGATACAGAGTAAAGCTCCCTCTACACTGTCCCATCAAACACTCCCAGGGCAGGTACAGCACGGGTTAGATACAGAGTAAAGCTCCCTCTACACTGTCCCATGAAACACTCCCAGGGCAGGTACACGGACATGTTACCGATACCTTCACTTGATACCAAGGCTGGGAGAGGCACACTGGAAGGTTTGGGGAGCTGGGGCTTGAGCACGAGAGTAACTAAAGGTGTGAGAACTGAAATAATCTTGAGTTAGAAAAGAGAAAAGGCCCAAAAATGGAGCAGTCAGTAACAGGGCATCAATTAGTCTCCTCTTATCTTGGAGAAATCAAGGATTCGACCCACGGTGTGTTAGAAACAAAGTTAATCTATTTGACAGATATCAAAATATTAAACTGCAGCCCAGTTAGAGGGGTGATTATCAGCAGAAACAAACTCCAACTGTCAGAATGAACATGGTTCAGTCCTGGATGAGATTAACAGCAGCAAAAACAGCAGAATCTAACCCCTGCAGTCACTTGTGAACTCGCTGGTGTGTCAGCAGGGTGGATGACTGAACGATCCCTTCCCACACTCGGAGCAGGTGAACGGCCTCTCCCCAGTGTGAACTCGCTGGTGTGTCAGAAGATCCCTTGTGCTTCTAAAGCTCTTCTCACACTCAGAACATTTAAAAGGTCTCTTATCAGTGTGAACGCGTTGGTGTGAAGTGAGGCTGGAGGAGTTAGTGAATCCCTTCCCACACACAGAGCAGGTGAACGGCCTCTCCCCAGTGTGAAGTCGCTGGTGTGTCAGCAGGTGGGATGACCGAGCGAATCTGTTCCCACACACAGAGCAGGTGAACAGTCTCTCCCCGGTGTGACTGCGTTGATGAGCTTCCAGCTGGGACGGGTAATTGAATCCCTGCCCACAGTCCCCACATTTCCACGGTTTCTCCGTGGTGCGGGTGTCCCTGTGTCTCTCCAGGTTGGATGATCAGTTGAAGACTCGTCACACACAGAACACGTGTACGGTTTCTCCCCGCTGTGAATGGTGCGATGTTTTTTCAGGCTGTGTAACTGGTTAAAGCTCTTTCCACAGTCAGTGCACTGGAACACTCTCACTCGGGTGTGTGTGTCTCGGTGCTTTTCCAGTCACACTGATGTTTGAAATCTTTTCCCACAGACAGAACAGACAAACATTTCTCCTTCCACATTCAAAGGCCGATGATACTCAGGTCTTGATGAATGGAGTGACTCCGTCAGATCTTGAAATTATGTTTGGTTTGAGTTTCCGGTCTGTAAAACCTCCCCTTCTCACAGCCTGTAAAAGGAGTTTACAAAAGACATCACTAAGTAGAGGATAGAAATTCAGAACAGACAATTCTAGTTTCTGTGGAACATTCTTTCCTCTCTTGTTCCCCCAAAGCTGTAAATCTCCGTCCCACACATTGTCCCTCCTCCCTGTGCTGAAATCCAAACCCATCGCACCATCTCCAACACATTTTCCTTCTCGCTGAAGGTGCTGACTCTGGCTGGGTTCAGTTCTACACTCACTGGTTCCCCTCCCTCTCCTCCCCTGAAGGTGCTGACTCTGGCTGGGTTCAGTTCTACACTCACTGGTTCCCCTCCCTCTCCTCCCCTGAAGGTGCTGACTCTGGCTGGGTTCAGTTCTACACTCACTGGTTCTCCTCCCCTGAAGGTGCTGACTCTGGCTGGGTTCAGTTCTACACTCACTGGTTCCCCTCCCTCTCCTCCCCTGAAGGTGCTGACTCTGGCTGGGTTCAGTTCACTCACCGGGACCCTGAAGCCACGCCCCCTATTGGCTCCTTTACAAAGATGGCCACGCATGCGCTCTACCGCTCGATGAAGCAAGATGGTGACGCAAAAACCCTCAACGCTCCTTTGCAAAGCTGGCCGCCGTTAACCCGGGCCTAGTTCCTGGGAAAAAGCCTCCGAGCTGCAAACAAGGAAGCTGTAGGTTCTCATTCCGGGCTTGCGGCCTATGCCAGTTGCTTATGAAGCTCACCCGCCGGGTGCGTTACCTCCCTGCGGCCCGCTGATTCGTAATCGGATCAAAAACCGCGTCTCCCAAATAAGCTCCCTCCCCGCACTCGCCCGGCTCTGATCATAGTGACACTGCGCATGCTCCAGCAACGGGCGAGCACTGCGCCTGCGCACTGGGCTCCTCCAGTGTGAATATTTTTTTTATTCAAATACAATAATACCTGTACAACTCATCAATTACATAGTAAATCCATTACAGAGTAAATCCATTACATTCATCCATCACAGTAAAAAATAAAGCCTTAAAAACAGCCTTATAGTTAATATAAATGCAATGATTAATTTTACAAATAATCAACAATGTTTACAGTACAAATACCCTTAAACAATACCACACAACTTTTTAGATTTAAAATAATAAATCTCAAAGTTAACTCCACATAAAACAAAAACCATTTCAACACCAGTGTACAAACACATAGCACCATCATAATCCAATTAAATGCTACAGATAACACTTATTCCAATAAACCAAGAAGAAACCCGTTTTACGCCAGTCCTACTGGTATTGTTCATTCGATCATTAGATCATTCATTCAATTGGTCGTTCGTTCATTCAATTGTTCGTTCGTTCATTCGTTCAATCGAGCGCAAGTTCCAATATGTATGTCTGAATGCGTGCGTGCGTATCATTTGTCTAAGTGCGCGCCTGCGTGCGTTCGCTCGAATCGTTTGTTCTATCACTGCACAAGTGATCATTCATTCGATCGAGTGTAAGTTCCAATATGCATGAATGCGTTCGTTTGAATCGTTCGTCCGTTCGTTCACTCGAGCGTCCGTTCGTTCAATAAATTACCATTATTAATTTACTTTATCTTTTCAACCACACCAACACTAGACAATAACCTCAAAGTAAATTCCTACATAACCACCAATACATCGCCATGTGCAAATTCCCACAGTCATAGAACATAGAACATAGAAGAGTACAGCACAGTACAGGCCCTTCGGCCCTCGATGTTGTGCCGAGCATTGTCCGAGACCAAGATCAAGCTATCACACTCCCTATCACTCTGGTGTGCTCCATGTGCTTATCCAATAACCGCTTGAAAGTTCCTAAAGTGTCCGACTCCACTATCACAGCAGGCAGTCCATTCCACACCCCAACCACTCTCTGAGTAAAGAATCTACCTCGGACATCCCTTCTATATCTCCCCCCATGCACCTTATAGTTATGCCCCCTTGTAACAGCTGCCTCTACCCAAGGAAATAGTCTCTGAACATCCACTCTATCTATCCCCCTCATCATCTTATAAACCTCTATTAAGTCGCCTCTCATCCTCCTCCGCTCTAAAGAGAAAAGCCCCAACTCCCTCAATCTTTCCTCAAGACCTCCCCCCCAAACCAGGCAGCATCCTGGTAAATCTCCTTTGCACTCTTTCCAATGCTTCCACGTCCTTCCTATAGTGAGGTGACCAGAACTGCACACAATATTCCAAATGTGGTCTCACCAAGGTCCTGTACAGTTGCAGCATAACCTCACGGTTCTTAAACTCAAACCCTCTGTTAATAAACGCCAACACACCATAGGCCTTCTTTACTGCTCTATCCACTTGAGTGGCAACCTTCAGAGATCTGTGAATATGAACCCCCAGATCCCTCTGCTCCTCCACGTTCCTCAGAACCCTGCCGTTGACCCTGTAATCCTTATTCAAATTTGCCCTACCAAAATGAATCACCTCGCACTTATCAGGGTTAAATTCCATCTGCCATTTTTCGGCCCAGCTCTGCATCCTATCAATGTCTCTTTGCAGCCTACAACTGCCCTCCACCTCATCCACTACTCCACCAATCTTGGTGTCATCAGCAAATTTACTGATCCACCCTTCAGTCCCCTCCTCCAAGTCATTGATAAAAATCACAAACAGCAGAGGACCCAGCACCGACCCCTGTGGCACACCGCTGGTAACTGGTCTCCAGTCCGAAAATGTTCCATCCACCACCACCCTCTGCCTTCTATGAGATAGCCAGTTACTTATCCAATCGGCCAAATTTCCCTCTATCCCACAACTCCTTACTTTCTTCATGGGACGACCATGGGGAACCTTATCAAACGCCTTACTAAAATCCATGTATACGACATCAACTGCTCTACCTTCATCTACACACTTAGTTACCTCCTCAAAGAATTCAATCAAATTTGTTAGGCAAGACTTACCCTTCACGAATCCGTGTTGACTATCCCTGATTAAGTTGCCCCTTTCCAAATGGTCATAAATCCTATCCCTCAGGACCTTTTCCATTATCTTACCAACCACTGAAGTAAGACTAACCGGCCTATAATTACCAGGGTCATTCCTATTTCCTTTCTTGAAGAGAGGAACAACATTCGCCACTCTCCAGTCCTCTGGCACCATCCCCGTGGACAGTGAGGACCCAAAGATCAAAGCCAGAGGCTCTGCAATCTCCTCCCTTGCATCCCAAAGAATCCTAGGATATATCCCATCTGGCCCAGGGGACTTATCGACCCTCAGGTTCTTCAAAATTACTAAAACATCTTCCCTCAGAACATCTACCACCTCCAGCCTATCCACCTTTATCACACTCTCATCCTCAAGAACATGGCCCCTCTCCTCGGTGAACACTGACGAAAAGTATTCATTCATCACCTCTCCTATCTCTTCTGACTCCATGCACAAGTTCCCACTACTGTCCTTGACCGGCCCTACCCTCACCCTGGTCATTCTTTTATTTCTCACATAAGAGTAAAAAGCCTTGGGGTTTTTCTTGATCCGACCCGCCAAGGACTTCTCATGTCCCCTCCTAGCTCTCCTAAGCTATTTTTTTAGCTCATTCCTTGCTACCTTGTACCCCTCAATCGACCCAACTGAACCTTGTTTTCTCATCCTTACATACGCTTCCTTTTTCCTCTTGAAAATCCGAAAATCAATTAAGCTTCAAGTAAACTGCTTTCAAACAGAAAACCTGAAACCTTCCCAACAAAACAATTAAATACCAGTTCTACGCCAGTCCTATTGGCAATCCATTAACTCATATCATTTGATGTTGTCGAACCATGTAAAGTCATAGTCCTTGTCCACAGTCTTCAGCCCTTCCACGGAAAAAGAAGCCATCCACTTCCTGAAATCCCGTAAAAAGACCGAACACTCAAATCTTCTTCTGCATGCTGTTATCGCTCACAGGACCCAACCATCAAAGAATACTCATCATTCCTTACTGATATTACTTTGCTCTGTCTTTTAATTTCCTTTTATTTTCCGTCTTTTAACCATTCACATTTTCCATCTTGTGACCGCTCACGCACCCCATTACAGATGGAAACAATTTGTCTTTCCTCCACCAATATGGCGACGCATAAACCGGTCCCATGACCAAGAAGAAGCCTCACAGCTGCCGCCAGGCAGAGCAGATGCTGGGCCGCTGGAACTAATTCAGGCCCGAAACCATTCTGCAACTTTCAGAACCAGTGCAGCAATGCTCACCAACCGCATCTCCCGACTCCACCTCTGCCGACCAGCCGCCCCGCCCTGGGCCCCCCCTGCCTGGGGTTCTCCGTGCTGGGCCTCCCGCCTTGGCCACTCTCCTCCGGGTCTTCCACCTTGGGCCTTCTGCACCGGGCCCCCCGCACCGGCATTCCCCCGTGAGCAGCCGGGGTGCGGAGCAGCCCGTTCACACAGCACCGAGTTAAGCCGAGTTGAAAATCTCACAGCTTTTCCTCCCCGGGCCTTCTGCACTGGGCCCTCCACACGAGCATTCCCCGCAAGCAGCCAGGGTGCGGAGCTCATCCGTTCACACAGCACCAAACTGAGCCGAGAATCTTGCAGCCTGGGCTTCGATTTTGTCATTGGGGCGGGCTGGGCATGAACATGGTTCAAATATTTTTATTCAAAAACAATAATACCTGTACAACTCATCAATTACATAGTAAATCCATTACATTGTAAATCCATTACATTCATCCATCACAGTAAAAAATAAAGCCTTAAAAACAGCCTTATAGTTAATATAAATGCAATGATTAATTTTACAAATAATCAATAATCTTTACAGTACAAATACCCTTAAACAATACCACACAACTTTTTAGATTTAAAATAATAAATCTCAAAGTTAACTCCACATAAAACAAAAACCATTTCAACACCAGTGTACAAACACATAGCACCATCATAATCCAATTAAATGCTACAGATAACATTTATTCCAATAAACCAAGAAAAAACCCATTTTACGCCAGTCCTACTGGCATTGTTCGTTCGATTATTCGATCATTCATTCAATTGTTCGTTCGTTCATTCAAGCGTTCGTTCGTTCGTTCGATCGAGCGTAAGTTCCAATATGTATGTATGAGTGCGTGCGTGCATATCATTTGTCTAAGTGCGCGCCTGCGTGCGTTCGCTCGATTATCGTTCATTTGATCGTTCACCACGTGATCATTCATTCGATCGAGCGTAAGTTCCAATATGTATGTATGAGTGCGTGCGTGCATATCATTTGTCTAAGTGCGCGCCTGCGTGCGTTCGCTCGATTATCGTTCGTTTAATTGTTCACCACGCGATCATTTGTTCGCTCGAGTGTAAGTTCCAATGTGCATGCTTGCATTCGCTCGAATCGTTCGTTCGACCACTACCCCATGAGGTTGTTCGTTTGATCGAGTGTAAGTTCCAATATGTATGTCTGAATGCGTGCGTGCGTAGCATTTGTCTAAGTGCGCGCCTGCGTGCATTCGCTCGAATCGTTCGTTCTATCACTGCACAAGTGATCATTCGTTTGATCGAGTGTAAGTTCCAATATGCATGAATGCATTCGTTCAAATCGTTCGTCCGTTCGTTCACTCGAGCGTCCGTTCGTTCAATAAATTACCAATATTAATTTACTTTATCTTTTCAGCCACACCAACACTAGACAATAACCTCAAAGTAAATTCCTACATAACCACCAATACATCACCATGTGCAAATTCCCTCAGTCCTTACCAGAAAATCAATTAAGCTTCAAGTAAACTGCTTTCAAACAGAAAACCTGAAACCTTCCCAACAAAACAATTAAATACCAGTTCTACGCCAGTCCTATTGGCAATCCATTAACTCATATCATTTGATGTTGTCAAACCATGTAAAGTCATAGTCCTTGTCCACAGTCTTCAGCCCTTCCACGGAAAAAGAAGCCATCCACTTCCTGAAATCCCGTAAAAAAGACCGAACACTCAAATCTTCTTTTGCATGCTGTTATCGCTCACAGGACCCAACCATCAAAGAATACTCATCATTCCTTACTGATATTACTTTGCTCTGTCTTTTAATTTCCTTTTATTTTCCGTCTTTTAACCATTCACATTTTCCATCTTGTAACCGCTCACGTGCCACGTTACAGATGGAAACAGTTTGTCTTTCCTTCACCAATATGGCGACGCATAAACCGGTCCGATGACCAAGAAAAAGCCTCATAGCTGCCGCCAGGCAGAGCAGATGCTGGGCCGCTGGAACTCATTCAGGCCCGAAACCATTCTGCAACTGAGTGTTTAGCATCACCTGGCTGGAGCTCAGAAAGGACAATCTGGGGGCAGGATCGTACGGCGGGAACAGAACTACAGCCTGGACACAGTCCTTCAGGGCCACACTGAGAGGGGCAAACGGCACTTTGGTCTTTCTCGTCCCTCTTCACTGACAGCAAAGTTGCCGGGCAGATTAAGTCCATCAGAAAAGATCATAAGAATTAGGAACAGGAGTAGGTCACACGGCCCCTCGAGCCTGCTCTGCCATTCAATAAGATCATGGCTGATCATCGACCTCAACTCCAGTTTCCCACCCGGTCTCCATATCCCTTGATTCCCCTAGAGTTCAAAAATCTATCTATCTCAGCCTTGAATATACTCAAAGACTGAACATTCACAGCCCTCTGGGGCAGAGAATTCCAAAGATTCACAACCCTCTGAGTGAAGAAATTCCTCCTCCTCTCGGTCTTAAATGGCCGACCCCTTATCCTGAGACTATGCCCCCTAGTTCTAGACACTGCAGCCAGGGGAAACAACCTCTCAGCATCTACCCTGTCAATCCCCTTCAGAATCTTGCATGTTTCAATGAGATCACCTCTCATTCTTCTAAACTCCAGAGAGTATCGGCCCATTCTACACAATCTCTCATCAGAGGACAGCCCTCTCATCCCAGGAATCAATCTCGTGAACCTTCATTGCACCTACTCCAAGGCATGTATATCTTTCCTTTGATAAGGAGACCAAAACTGCACAGTACTCCAGGTGTGGTCTCACCAAGGCCCTGTACAATTGTAGCAAGACTTCCTTACTCTTATACTCCAACCCCTTGCAATAAAGGCCAACATGCCATTTGCCTTCCTTATTGCTTGCTGTACCTGCATGCTAGCTTTCTGTGTTTCTTGCACGAGGACACCCAAATCTCTCTGAACACCAACATTTGAAAGTTTCTCACCATTTAAAAGATATTCTGTTTTTCTATTCTTCCTACCAAAGTGAATAACCTCACATTTCCCTACATTATGCTCCATCTGCCACCTCACCGCCCACTCACTTAGTCTATCTATATCCCTTTGCAAATATATCCCTTTAATCTTGAGGCTGATAAGGAATGTGTCCCAGCCGCTCTCTTCCATGGGTCAGAGCTCCTGGGCACGGAACAGAAGGCTCCTTTACAACTGTGTTTAGAGTCAGGAAGAACAACGGTGAATGCTGGAAACGTGCTATCAAATCAGAGATTGATGTCAAACTGCGATCTGTTCCTGACTGAAAGTGAAACGGCAGGGTTAAGTTTCCAGTCTAAAAATGACTGGTAATTATTCCACGAAGATTTAATATGTGTGTGAGAGACAGTCCTGAGTCTACCGTTTTAAGGCAGGTGTTAACTCATTCAAAATAAACCCGTTTAAAAGAAATTGGTTAAAATCTGCATTAAAATAGCAGAGGGAGGAGTTCACAGGAGCCTGTTAACTGCTGGTACAATTATACAACAGACATTTGATCTCCAGATAAAGAAGGACCTGCAGCGTGTTTCCAGGAATTCCCTGTTTTATTGATGTGTGCGTGTTAGACACCAGGATAACTAAAAATACACGACCCGGAACATCCACGGGGTGCGATCCCGACAGTTACTCTGGGATCACTCCCGCTGCGGAACTCCAGCACTGACCCTGCTGAAGGTTGTCGGCTCAGGGAGTGGGGCCTCCAGGAGTGGACTGTGAGAAAGCTGGGTTTCAGTATCCTGACACATATATGGTGAGGAACCAGAGCAATCCTTCCTAAGGAACCGTCTGAGGTTTTATCCACCGGGATGAGATGGGATGGGATGATTTATTTATTTATTTATTTATTGGTTCGAAGCATCGGTCTAGTCTTGTTAATAACTGTCAGAAGCTGTGTGCAATGTCTAATTGATGTGGGATTATGTGGGTAATATCTGTGTTGAAAGGACGGGGTGAACCTTGTAACAATCCCCCAGAGATGAGCTGGGATTGAGGGACAGGACTGAAGGTGAGCAATAGTGCCCTGCACTTTGTACTAATTAGTGACAGACTCTGTGTGTTAAAGTTTACTAATTCACACTTGTGTTGTGCTGTGCCGATTGCTCCCAGTTTGTGAATGTTCAGGATTGTTTTTGCTGCAGTATTTTCTATTGAGCTTTGGCGGGACCCACTGATTGGGTGAGACAGAGCCTGGAACCGTGACCTCACAGCACCGCCGGATGGGCGGCCGCAGGGTCCTAATACACACCGCCTGCATCAGCTCTCAGCGGGTTCAGAGCAACAACTGAAAAGAGCCTCACAAAGTGTTTGCTGTGTGTGTGTGTACAAAGCTCATCATTCTTAATGTGTGCAAGCACATTCCACAGAGAGAAATCATTATCTTCAGCCATTATTGATCAGCATTTTATTTCCTTTATTCAGTGTAACTTCAGAGCGTTGAATCCCTTTAACATTTATTGAGAACCCATTGTCTTGTGGGCTCTTGTTTAGAAAGTGATGTCACACTGACCATTCCGTTCCCAAGGGGAGCCTGTCTGTCCGCAGTATTCAGTGGGAAAGGGGATTAAATCACACCGAGGATAATGAGCAGCCACCCACCAGCAGGACACAAAGAGTCTGCAAAGGGATATCGACAGGTTAAGTGAGTGGGCAAGAAGGTGGCAGATGGAGTATAATGTGGAGAAATGTGAAGTTATTCACCGAGGTAGGAAGAATAGAAAAACAGAATATTTTTTAAATGGTGAGAAATTATTAAATGTTTTTGTTCAGAGAGATTTGGGTTTCCTCGAACACAAATCACAGAGAGTTCGCATGCAGGTACAGCAAGCAATTGATTTCCCTAGAATCCAAAAATCTATCTATCTCAGCCTTGAATATACTCAAAGATTCAGCATTCACAGCCATCTGGGGCAGAGAATTCCAAAGATTCACAACCCTCTGAGTGAAGAAATTCCTCCTCCTCTCGGTCTTAAATGGCCTACCCCCTATCCTGAGACTATGCCCCCTAGTTATGGACACTCCAGCCAGGGGAAATAACCTCTCAGCATCTACCCTGTCAATCCCTTCAGAATCTTGTATGTTTCAATGAGATCACCTCTCATTCTTCTAAACTCCAGAGAGGTCGGACCAGTGTTTTATAAAAGTTCATCATAACTTCCTTGCTTTTGTACTCTATGCCTCTATTTATGAAGCCCAGGATCCCGTATGCTTTTTTAACCGCTTTCTGAACCTGCCCTGCCACCTTCAACGATTTGTACACACATACCCCCAGGTCTCTCTGTTCAGGCACCCCCTATAGAATTGTACCCTTTAGTATATATTGCCTCTCCTTGTTCTTCCTACCAAAATGTAGAGGTTAACTAATTACATCCAGCCAGATTCAGTTCCTTCTGGAGAGAAGGGGAGACACAAAATCCCAGATGATGTAATGAATGTTGTTTTTAGACAGTAAGGATGAAGGGAGAGTGTGTAGAATGGGGAATTTACAGCTTAGGAGGGACAGGAGGGAGAAGGATGTTGTATAGAAACTAGATTTGTCTGTTCTGAAGTTCTATCCTGTTGTAAACACCAGTTGAGGGTATTAGAAGGGGAGGATCTGCAGCTGGAAACTGAATCCAAACATTGCGTCAAGATCTGACAGATTCACCGGATTTATCAGGACCTGAATATCATCGGCCTTTGGCTATAGGAGGAAAAAGCACCAATCCCAGCGGGGAGAAACAGGACAAGTGTTCTGTGCCTGGATCCACTTTTAACAAATCGTCTAGTCTGTGAGACTCGTGCGCCCACCTGAATCAACAGTGTAAATGTGGGGAATGTGGGAACCGGTTCAGTTGCCCGTCTGAGGTGCAAACTCATGGATACAGTCACACCGGGGAGAGGCTGTTCACCAGCTGAGTGTGGATAGAGAGTCACTCACTCATCTCATCGATTCCCACCCTACCATATTGGTAAGGGGGAGAATCCATTCACTGCTCTGCATGTGGAATGTGCCCAATTCACACAGGAGGAGCCCAGTGCGCAGGCGCAGCGCCTGCCTGTATTTGGAGCATGCGCAGTGTCATTGTGATCCGGGACGGCGAGGGCGACAATGGAATAAAAAGTGCAGATACGATTTGCGCCGATTACGAATCAGCGGGGCGCAGGAAGGTAATGCACCCGGCGGGTGGATTTCATAAACATCTGGTGTAGGCCGCAAGACCCAAAATGAGAACCTACAGGTTCCGCGTTTCCAGCTCGGAAGCTTTTTCCCAGGAACAGGCCCAGGGTAACGGCCGCCATCTTTGTAAAGGACAGCTGAGGGTTTGTGCGTCGACATCTTGCGTGATACTTTGCGTGCGTGGCCATCTTTGTAAAGGAATAAAAACAAAATGCTGGAGATACTGAGCAGGTCAGGCAGCATCTGTGAAGAGAGAAACAGAGTTAATGTTTCAGGTCGATGACCTTTCGTCAGAACTGGAAAAAAGGAACCACGAGTGGGCGGGGCTTCAGGGACCCAGTGAGTGTGGAACTGAACCCAGCCAGAGTCAGCACCTTCAGGGGAGGAGAGGGAGGGGAACCAGTGAGTGTAGAACTGAACCCAGCCAGAGTCAGCACCTTCAGGGGAGGAGAGGGAAGGGAACCAGTGACTGTAGAACTGAACCCAGCCAGAGTCAGCACCTTCAGAGGAGGAGAGGGAGGGGAACCAGTGAGTGTGGAACTGAACCCAGCCAGAGTCAGCACCTTCAGGGGAGGAGAGGGAGGGGAACCAGTGAGTGTAGAACTGAACCCAGCCAGAGTCAGCACCTTCAGGGAGGAGAGGAGAGGGAGGGAAACCAGTGAGTGTAGAACTGAACCCAGCCAGAGTCAGCACCTTCAGGTGAGGAGAGAGAGGGGAACCAGTGAGTGTAGAACTGAACCCAGCCAGAGTCAGCACCTTCAGGGGAGGAGAGAGAGGGGAACCAGTGAGTGTAGAACTGAACCCAGCCAGAGTCAGCACCTTCAGGGGAGGAGAGGGAGGGGAACCAGTGAGTGTGGAACTGAAACCAGCCAGAGTCAGTACCTTCAGGGGAGGAGAGGGAGGGGAACCAGTGAGTGTAGAACTGAACCCAGCCAGAGTCAGCACCTTCAGGGAGGAGAGGGAGGGGAACCAGTGAGTGTAGAACTGAACCCAGCCAGAGTCAGCACCTTCAGGGGAGGAGAGGGAGGGGAACCAGTGAGTGAACGGAACCCAGCCAGAGTCAGCACCTTCAGGGGTGGAGAGGGAGGGGAACCAGTGAGTGTAGAACTGAACCCAGCCAGAGTCAGCACCTTCAGGGGAGGAGAGGGAGGGGAACCAGTGAGTGAACGGAACCCAGCCAGAGTCAGCACCTTCAGGGGTGGAGAGGGAGGGGAACCAGTGAGTGTAGAACTGAACCCAGCCAGAGTCAGCACCTTCAGGGGAGGAGAGGGAGGGGAACCAGTGAGTGTAGAACTGAACCCAGCCAGAGTCAGCACCTTCAGGGGAGGAGAGGGAGGGGAACCAGTGAGTGCAGAACTGAACCCAGCCAGAGTCAGCACCTTCAGGGGTGGAGATGGAGGGGAACCAGTGAGTGTAGAACTGAACCCAGCCAGAGTCAGCACCTTCAGGGAGGAGATGAGAGGGAGGGAAACCAGTAAGTGTAGAACTGAACCCAGCCAGAGTCAGCACCTTCAGGGGAGGAGAGAGAGGGGAACCAGTGAGTGTAGAACTGAACCCAGCCAGAGTCAGCACCTTCAGGGGAGGAGAGAGAGGGGAACCAGTGAGTGTAGAACTGAACCCAGCCAGAGTCAGCACCTTCAGGGGAGGAGAGGGAGTGGAACCAGTGAGTGTAGAACTGAACCCAGCCAGAGTTAGCACCTTCAGGGAGGAGAGGAGAGGGAGGGAAACCAGTGAGTGTAGAACTGAACCCAGCCAGAGTCAGCACCTTCAGGGAGGAGAGGTAGGGGAACCAGTGAGTGTAGAACTGAACCCAGCCAGAGTCAGCACCTTCAGGGGAGGAGAGAGAGGGGAACCAGTGAGTGTAGAACTGAACCCAGCCAGAGTCAGCACCTTCAGGGGAGGAGAGAGAGGGGAACCAGTGAGTGTAGAACTGAACCCAGCCAGAGTCAGCACCTTCAGGGGAGGAGAGGGAGAGGAACCAGTGAGTGTAGAACTGAACCCAGCCAGAGTCAGCACCTTCAGGGAGGAGAGGAGAGGGAGGGAAACCAGTGAGTGTGGCACTGAACCCAGCCAGAGTCAGCACCTTCAGCGGAGGAGAGGAGAGGGAGGGAAACCAGTGAGTGTAGAACTGAACCCAGCCAGAGTCAGCACCTTCAGGGAGGAGAGGGAGGGGAACCAGTGAGTGTAGAACTGAACCCAGCCAGAGTCAGCACCTTCAGGGGAGGAGAGAGAGGGGAACCAGTGAGTGCAGAACTGAACCCAGCCAGAGTCAGCACCTTCAGGGGAGGAGAGAGAGGGGAACCAGTGAGTGTAGAACTGAACCCAGCCAGAGTCAGCACCTTCAGGGAGGAGAGGGAGGGGAACCAGTGAGTGTAGAACTGAACCCAGCCAGAGTCAGCACCTTCAGGGGAGGAGAGGGAGAGGAACCAGTGAGTGTAGAACTGAACCCAGCCAGAGTCAGCACCTTCAGGGAGGAGAGGAGAGGGAGGGAAACCAGTGAGTGTGGCACTGAACCCAGCCAGAGTCAGCACCTTCAGCGGAGGAGAGGGAGGGGAACCAGTGAGTGTGGAACTGAACCCATCAGAGTCAGCACCTTCAGGGGAGGAGAGGGAGGGGAACCAGTGAGTGTGGAACTGAACCCAGCCAGAGTCAGCACCTTCAGGGGAGGAGAGGGAGGGGAACCAGTGAGTGTAGAACTGAACCCAGCCAGAGTCAGCACCTTCAGGGGTGGAGAGGGAGGGGAACCAGTGAGTGTAGAACTGAACCCAGCCAGAGTCAGCACCTTCAGGGGAGGAGAGGGAGGGGAACCAGTGAGTGAACTGAACCCAGCCAGAGTCAGCACCTTCAGGGGAGGAGAGGGAGGGGAACCACTGAGTGTAGAACTGAACCCAGCCAGAGTCAGCACCTTCAGGGGAGGAGAGAGACGGGAACCAGTGAGTGTAGAACTGAACCCAGCCAGAGTCAGCACCTTCAAGGGAGGAGAGGGAGGGGAACCAGTGAGTGTGGAACTGAAGCCAGCCAGAGTCAGCACCTTTATACAGTCATGACGGAACAGAGGGGGCCATTCGGCCCATCGAGTTCGTGCCGGCTCTCTGTAGACCAATCCAGTCAGTCCCATTCCCCCGCTCTATCCCCGTAGCCCTGCAAGTTTATTTCCCTCAAGTGCCTATCCAGTCTCCCCTTGAAAACATTAAGTGTCTCCGCTTCCACCACTTCCGTCGGCAGCGAGTTCCAGGTCCTCACCACTCGCTGCGTAAAAATGTTTTTCCTCACATCCCCCTGTATCTCTTGCACAAAACCTAAACCTGTGTCACCTCGTCCTTGTACCATCAACTAGTGGGAAAAGCCTTTCCCCGTCTAGCCTATCCAAACCCGTCATAATCTTGTACACCTCTATCAAATCACCCCTCAACCTCCTTTGCTCTAATGAAAACAAATCCAGCTTCTCCAACCTGTCCTTGTAGCTAAGATCCCCCATACCCGGAACCATTCTGGTAAATCTCCTCTGCACCCTCTCAAGGGCCTTCACATCCTTCCTAAAGTGTGGTGACCAGAACTGGACGCAATACTCCAGTTGTGGCCTAACCAGCGCTTTATAAAGGTTCAGCATAACTTCTCTACTTTTGTACTCAATACCTCTATTTATGAAGCCCAAGATCCCATATGCTTTGTTAACCACTCTCTCAATATGTCCTGCCACCTTCAGGGACCTATGCACATTAACCCCCAGGTCCCTCTTTCTCTGCACACTCTTTAAAACTATGCCATTAAGTGTATATAGCCTCTCCCTGTTCCTTCTGCCAAAATACATCACCTCACACTTCTCTGTATTAAATTCCATCTGCCACTTGTCTGCCCATTCTGCTAGCCTTTCTATGTCCTGTTACAGTCGATTGATATCATCCTCACATTGCCACACCCCCAAGTTTGGTGTCATCGGCAAATTTAGAAATTCTACTCTGTATTCCAATATCGAGGTCATTTATACATATCAAAAAAAGCAGTGGCCCCAGCACTGACCCTTGGGGAACACCACTGTCCACCATCCTCCAGTCTGAAAAACAGCCATTTACCACAACTCGCTGTTTTCTGTCCTTAAGCCAATTCCTTATCCAAGCTGCCACTGACCCACCTATTCCATGCGCCTCAATTTTGTTAACCAGCCTTCTATGCGGTACTTTGTCAAACGCCTTCCGAAAATCCATGTTGACAACATCCATTGCATTCCATTCATTAATCCTCCCTGTTACTTCATCAAAAAATTCAATTAGATTAGTCAAACACGATCTGCCTTTTACAAACCTGTGTTGGCTCTCCTTAATTAGCTTAAACCTCTCCAAATGCCCGTTAATTTTTTTCCTTGATTATTGTTTCTAAAACTTTACCGACCACTGATGTTAAACTGACCGGCCTGTAGTTACTAGGATTGTCCTTACACCCTTTCTTGAACAATGGTGTCACATTTGCCACTAGGGAAGATTGGAAAATTATGGCAAGCCCTTCCACGATCTCCTTCCCCAATTCCCTTAGCAATCAGGGATGCAAGCCATCTGGTATTTGATTCAAACTCTCCACACTTCGGATTTCTCACCATCTCTCCTGAAGGCGCTGGTAACAGCAAAGCATACGGTTAACATCCCACACAATTGTAACAGAAGAGCCCCAGAGCTGGGCTCCCCTTGTACAGTCCCAGGGTTAGAATCCCCATGTACAGTCCCAGGGTTGGAATCCCCATGTACAGTCCCAGGGTTGGAATCCCCATGTACAGTCCCAGGGTCAGAATCCCCATGTACAGTCCCAGGGCTGGAATCCCCATGTACAGTCCCAGAGGTAGAATCCCCATGTACAGTCCCAGGGTTGGAATCCCCATGTACAGTCCCAGGATAGGAATCCCCATGTACAGTCCCAGGATAGGAATCCCCATGTACAGTCCCAGGGTTCGAATACCCATGTACAGTCCCAGGGTTAGAATCCCCATGTACAGTCCCAGGGTTGGAATCCCCATGTACAGTCCCAGGATAGGAATCCCCATGTACAGTCCCAGGATAGGAATCCCCATGTACAGTCCCAGGGCTGGAATCCCCATGTACAATCTCAGGGGTGGAATCCCCATGTACAGTCCCAGGGTTAGAATCCCCATGTACAGTCCCAGGGTTGGAATCCCCATGTACAGTCCCAGGGTTGGAATCCCTCAGCAACACCGAGTGCGGGTCTCAGGCCCCGAGTCAGAGCCGGCGGACGTGCGGCCAGGGCCCCAGCACCATTAACCCCAGGGTGCAGCACCTCCCCCAGACAAGAAACACAACAACTTGCATTTATACAGCAGAGGGAGCAATTCAGAGCCGGTTAGCATCAGGGTGGGCGGTGGATGTGGAACTCGCTCCCTGGCCTCCTGTGTAGGGCTTTCTTGTTGCATCAGGTTGAGCTGGAGTGGAGAGGGGGGAGAAGCTGCTGGGTTTAACCCCCAGTACTTCTGAGCCCAGTGGGACCCAACAATTTCCAATGTGGGACTGTGAATGGAGGTGGATTCTCGGGGAGAATAAGTTGCTAAACAGACCCTGTCCGTACAGTGTAAAAGATTATCGTTTTAGGATCAAGTATTTCTGTAGAGGCTTTCAATCCATTTTATATATACAGATTTTTTAAATTCATTCGATGTGGGTGTCACTAGCAAGGCCAGCATATATTGCCAGTCCCCAGTTGCCCGTTGAGAAGGTGATGCTGGGCCTTCTTCTTGAACCTCTGCAGTCCGTGTGGTGAAGGTACTCTCAGAATGCTGTTAGGTGAGGAGTTCCAGGATTTTCACCCAGCGACGATGTGGGAACGGCGATATATGCCCAAGTCAGGAGAGTGTGTGACTTGGAGGGGAACTGGGAGGTGATGGTGCTCCCATGCACCTGCTGCCCTTGTCCTTCTAGGTGGTGGAGGTCGCGTGTTTGGGAGGTGCTGTCAAAGTTCTGGTCGAGTTGCAGATGTATAAAATCGCTCTCCTTCACTCCTCCCCCTCCCACCTCGCTCTCTCTCCTCCCATAGAGACCAGAGTCTTGTGCAGGCCCAGACCGGGTGGCGGGTTCCCTTCCCTGAAGGACATTAGTGAACCAGTTGGGTTTTTATGACAATCCGGCTGCTTTCATGGTCACTTTTTTCTAGTGCCGGCCCCACAAATTCCCAGATTCATTCAGCTCAATTTCACAACCTGCCTTTGTGTTTTTGTGGGTTCTCTCTCACCCTCCCTTTTTCCTGTTGTAAATTTATTTTGCAGGGTGTTCGATGGGGAGGTTTTGCAGACGGGAAACTCAAACCAAACATCACTTCAAGATCTGACAGAGTCACTCGATTCATCAGGACCTTTGAGCATGGAAGCAGAACACACCGTTCAGAGCGGGGAGAAACCGTACACGTGTTCTGTGTGTGGACGAGGCTTCAGCCGATCCTCTGGCCTGTCGAGACACAAGCACAGTCATACCGGGAAGAGGCCATTCACCTGCTCCGAGTGTGGGAAGGGATTCACTCAGTCATCCACCCTGCTGACACACCAGCGAGTTCACACTGGGGAGAGGCCGTTCACCTGCTCTGAGTGTGGGAAGGGATTCACTCAGTCGTCCAACCTGCTGACACACCAGCGAGTTCACACTGATGATAGACCTTTTTAATGTTCTGACTGTGAGAAGAGATTTAAAAGCAAACTGCACCTGCTGACACACCAGCGAGTTCACACTGGGGAGAGGCCGTTCACCTGCTCTGAGTGTGGGAAGGGATTCACTAATTCATCCAACCTGCTCACACACCAGCGAGTTCACACTGGGGAGAGGCCGTTCACCTGCTCCGTGTGTGGGAAGGGATTCACTCAGACATCAAACCTGCTGACACTCCAGCGAGTTCACACTAATAGACCTTTTAAATTTTCTGACTGTGAGAAGAAATTTAAAAGCAAAAAGGATCTGCTGAGACACCAGTGAGTTCACACTGGGGAGAGGCATTTCACCTTCTCCGAGTGTGGGAAGGGATTCACTTGTTCATCCCACCTGCTGAGACACCAGCGAGTTCACACCAGAGAGAGACCGTTCCTCTGCTCTGAGTGTGGGAAGGGCTTCACTCAGGCTTCCCACCTGCTGACACACCAGCGAGTTAACAAGTGACTGTAGGAGTTGGATTCTGATGTTATTTCTGCTGTTAATTACATCCCGGACTGAATCGTGTTCATTCTGACAGTTTGGGTTTGTTTCTGCTGATGTTAATAACCCCTGTAACTGGGCTGGAGTTTAATATTCTGGATATATGTCAAATAAATCAGCTTTGCTTTAAACACATTGTTGTGGATTTTTGTTGTTCCCACCTGAGTGTTTAGCATCACCTGGCTGGAGCTCAGAAAGGACAATCTGGGGGGAGGATCGTATGGCGGGAACAGAACTACAGCCTGGACACAGTCCTTCAGGGCCACACTGAGAGGGGCAAATGGCACTTTGGTCTTTCTCGTCTCTCTTCACTGACAGCAATGTCCCCGTGCAGGTTAATCTTGAGGCCTGTAAGGAATGTGTCCCAGCCGCTCTCTTCCATGGGTCAGAGCTCCTAGGCACGGAACAGAAGGCTCCTTTACAACTGTGTTTAGAGTCAGGAAGAACAACGGTGAATGCTGGAAACATGCTGTCAAATCAGAGATTGGTGTCAAACTGCGATCTGTTCCTGACTGAAAGTGAAACGGCAGGGTTGAGTTTCCAGTCTAAAAATAACTGGTAATTATTCCACGAGGATTTAATATGTGTGTGTGACAGTCCTGAGTCTACCATTTTAAGGCAGGTGTTAGCTCATTTAAAATAAACCCGTTTAAAATAAATTGGTTGAAGTCTGCATTAAAATAGCAGAGGGAGGAGTTCACAGGAGACTGTTAACTGCTGGTACAATTATACAACAGACATTTGATCTCCAGATAAAGAAGGACCTGCAGCGTGTTTCCAGGAATTCCCTGTTTTATTGATGTGTGCGTGTTAGACACCAGGATAACTCAAAATACACGACCCGGAACATCCACGGGGTTACTCCAGGATCACTCCCGCTGCGGAACTCCACCACTGACCCTGCACCAATCATCACCCACTGGAGGTTTATATCAGGAGCTTCTGTGTGATGGTGAGGTGATCACTGGACAATAAAGTGCAGAGACTGGTGGGTGGCTGCTCATTATCCTCGGTGTGATTTAATCCCCTTTCCCACTGAATACTGCGGACAGACAGGCTCACCTTGGGAACGGAATGGTCAGTGTGACATCACTTTCTAAACAAGAGCCCACAAGACAATGGGTTCTCAATAAATGTTAAAGGGATTCAACGCTCTGAAGTTACACTTTAAATAAAAGGAAATAAAATGCTGATCAATAATTGGTGAAGATAATTTATCTCTGTGGAATGCACTCGCAAACATTAAGAATGATGTCTCTTCATCTCCCCCTTTGTTCCTTTATCCCCTCCCCCTTTTCCCAGCTTTACCCTGGCCTTAAATCTATTTGATTTCCAGCTCTTCCCAGTTCTGATGAAAGGTCATCGACCTGAAACGTTAACTCTCTTTCTCTCTCCACGGATGCTGCCTGGCCTGCTGAGTTTTTCCAGCGTTTTCTGTTGTTATTTCGGATTTCCAGCATCTGCAGTATTTTGCTATCGTATTAAGAATGATGTGTTTTGTTTACACACTCAGACATATAACAAACACTTTGTTTAACTGCAGAAAACGCTGGAAAAACTCAGCAGGCCAGGCAACATCCGTGGAGAGAGAAAGAGAGTTAACGTTTCAGGTCGAAACTTTGTTTAACTGCTGTGCCCTTTAGGACCCTGCGGCAGCCCATCCGGCGGGGCCCGCTGGGTCAGGATATAAAGAAACCACGCGCTGTTCCTCCTCCCACTGCCTGGGGGAATGGGCCAGATATTTAAAGGGACAGGGACTCCCCTTTCTCTGCCTATTTATAGTTAAAGGGACAGACCCGTTTATCTTTGGAGTGTCGGAGGACTTCACTAACAGAGCTCCCATTAACAGTGACTTGAACCTTTCTAAAATGTCTCACTATTTTTGACGATCCATTTGACTTGCTTGGTTAATTTGGAAAGACTTCAGAGTTTTGCAGAGTGACGAAGGTTTCATTTAAAGGTGGAGTAACATTTCTTTCTAAATATTCTGTTCTCACCCTCCCCCTTCCACTTTAAAACACTCTGAGCTACTGACTAGGAAGGTCACAAATTCATTCCTTGATCTGGGCTGTTAGTTGATCTCAACCAAAGCAGCAGTTCAGGGCCATAATTGGCCTCAGTACCACTGGGCTAAGTGTAAAAATCAGCCACTGCCCCTGCTCTTGATGGCGATCCAGTGACCTGAACTGGGAAGTGTATGGATGTGGATTGAGGACATGATTGGACTCGGCTGTGATGCCTACCACAGTGGAAATGCTGCTGACACTCACTGAGTCGGCTGACGGTGAGGCACTCGAGATTAATTAATGTCTGTGGAATTGCACCCAGCCAGATTCAGCACCTTCTGGAGCGAAGGGGAGAAACAAAATCCCAGATGGTGTAATGAATGTTTTTAGACAGTAGGAATGGATTCAGTTGCCCGTCTGAGGTGGAAACTCGTGGATACAGTCACACCGGGGAGAGGCCGTTCACCAGCTGAGTGTGGAAAGAGATTCACTTACTCATCTTACCTATTAGCACACGGACATGTTCGTAATGGGGAGAATCCGTTCACTGTGGAAAGAGATTCAATCGACCATCCCATTTACCGACACACCAGCACAGTCACACCGGAGAGAGACCGTTTAGATACTTCACGTGTGGGAAGGGATTGACTCCGTTCTCCCACCTGTTGACACTCCAAAGTGTCCACATTGAGAACAGTTGCTTTGAATACTCTGACTGTGAGAAAAGCTTTCAAAGTACAAAGCAGCTGATGCTCGATCAGCGCATTGATACTGGAGAGAGGCTGATTCAATATCCTGTGTGTGGGAAGAAATTCACCCCACCTGCTGAGACTCCAGTGAGTTCACATGTGACTGCAGGTATTTGGATTCTGTTATTAATCACATCCAGGACTGAACCATGGCAGAGTGCCCGTGCACTGGTGTTTCTGTGTGAATTATTGATGAATTTTCTCTCAATGGGATCACAGAAACTCATTCTCCATTCACTAATTGGGTCTTTCAATGTTCCCCAGCATGCCCCGCGGGGGAGAATGTACCCTATTCACACTGGAGGAGCCCAGTGCGCAGGCGCAGTGCCCGCCTGTATTTGGAGCATGCGCAGTGTTAGTGTGATCAGAGCCAGGCGAGTGCAGGGAGCGGGCCGAGTTGGGAGTCGCGGTTTTTACGCCGATTACGAATCACCGGGGCTCAGAGAGGTAACGCACCCGGCGGGTGAGCTTCCTAAACACCTGGTGTAGGCCGCAAGCCCCGAATGAGAACCTACAGGTTCCGCGTTTGCAGCTCCGGGGCTTTTTCCCGGTAACAGGCCGAGGCTAAGAGTGGCCATCTTTGTAAAGGAAATCACTGTCTTTGTTCGCCGCCATCTTGATTTGCACGGCCATCTTTGTAAAGGACCAAAATGTGGGCAGGGCCTCAAGGTCCCCTTGAGTGTGGTAGTGACCCAGCCAGAGTCAGCACCTTCAGGGGAGGAGAGGGAGGAACTTGTGAGTATAGAACTGAACCCAGCCAGAGCCAGCACCTTCAGGGGAGGAGAGAGAGGAACTAGTGAGTTTGGAACTGAACCCAGCCAGAATCAGTACCTTCAGGGGAGGAGAACCAGTGAGTGTAGAATTGAACCCAGCCAGAGTCAGCACCTTCAGGGGAGGGGAACCAGTGAGTGTAGAACTGAACCCAGCCAGAGTCAGCACCTTCAGGGGAGGAGAGGGAGGGGAACCAGAGAGTGAACTGAACCCAGCCAGAGTCAGCACCTTCAGGGGAGGAGAGGGAGGGGAACCAGTGAGTGAACTGAACCCAGCCAGAGTCAGCACCTTCAGGGGAGGAGAACCAGTGAGTGAACTGAACCCAGCCAGAGTCAGCACCTTCAGGGGAGGAGAGGGAGGGGAACCAGTGAGTGAACTGAACCCAGCCAGAGTCAGCACCTTCGGGGGAGGAGAACCAGTGAGTGTAGAACTGATCATACTGAAAACTGGGAGCGGAGGACAAACTATCTTGAGACGTCTTTGGATTTTAGCACAGGGAGGAGGGACAATATGTGGGACGGGGATTTACAGCTTTGGAGGAAGAAGAGAGGAAAGAATATTCGAAAGAAACTAAAATTGTCTGTTCTGAATTTCTGTCCTGTACTTACAGTGATGAATTTTGTAA
Source organism: Squalus acanthias (assembly GCA_030390025.1). NCBI lineage: Eukaryota > Metazoa > Chordata > Chondrichthyes > Squaliformes > Squalidae > Squalus > Squalus acanthias. The sequence continues at coordinate 106,015 of JASTWF010000826.1, forward strand.
ACTCCTTTTACAGGGTATTAGAAGGGGAGGATTTGCAGATGGGAAACTCAAACCAAACATCATGCCAAAATCTGACAGTCACTCATTTACTCAGGACCTGAATATCATCGGCCTTTGAATGTGGAAGGAGAAATGTTTGTCTGTTCTGTCTGTGGGAAAAGATTTCAAAGAACAGTATGACTGGAAAAGCACCGAGAGACACACACCCGAGTGAGAGTGTTCCAGTGCACTGACTGTGGAAAGAGTTTTAACCAGTTACACAGCCTTAAAAAGCATCGCACCATTCACAGCGGGGAGAAACCGTACACGTGTTCTGTGTGACGAGGCTTCAACTGATCGTCCAACCTAGAAAGATACAATGACACCCGCACCACGGAGAAACCATGGAAATGTGGGGACTGTGGGAAGGGATTCAATTACCCGTCTGAGCTGGAAATTCATCGTCGCACTCACACTGGGGAGAGGCCGTTCACCTGCTCCATGTGTGGGAAGGGATTCACTCAGTCATCCAACCTGCTGATACACCAGCAAGTTCACACTGGGGAGAGGCCATTCACCTGCTCTGAGTATGGGAAGGGATTCACTCGATCATCTGACTTGCTGATACACCAGCGAGTTCACACTGGGGAGAGGGCGTTCACCTGCTCCCTGTGTGGGAAGGAATTCCCTTCATCATCCAGGCTGCTGATACACCAGCGAGTTCACACTGGGGAGAGACCGTTCACCTGCTCCATGTGTGGGAAGGGATTCATGTGTTCATCCCACCTGCTGAAACACCAGCGAGTTCACACTGGGGAGAGACCGTTCACCTGCTCTGAGTGTGGGAAGGGATTCACTCGGTCATCCACCATGCTGAGACACCAGCGAGTTCACGCTGGGGAGAGGCCGTTCAAGTGACTGCAGGGGTTGGATTCTGCTGTTATTGCTGCTGTTAATTACATCCCGGACTGAATCGTGTTCATTCTAACAGGTGGAGTTTCTTCCTGCTGATGTTAATAACCCCTATAACTGGGCTGGAGTTTAATATTTCGATATTTGAAATAACACTGTGTCGATTTTTGATGTCTCCAAGTTAAGAGGAGACTAATTGATGTCCTGTTACCGACTGCTCCAATTTTGGGCCTTTTCTCCTTTCTAACTCGAGATTATTTCAGTTCTCGTACCTTCGGTTACTCTCATGGACAAGTCCCAGCTCCCCAGACCTTCCAGAGTGCCTCTCCTAGCCTTGGTATCCAGGGAAGGTCTCGGTAACACGCCCAGGATCACTAAACACAAAACCCAGTCTGTTACTCACTTTCAGCTACTGGACTTAGCGTGTGTCCCACAGCATCACTCTCTCCTTCGATGTGTGAATAGAGCATCACGCCTGCAAACCTGCTTTCAATTTAAATTTGAATCCACTCAGCAAGTGTATTTAAAACAATACGTACAAGTAAACAGATCACATCAAATAATTGGCAAAGGTTTACAGTCAACAAGATGAACAAGTGAACACATCATGGCCCAATACCCCAGCTCTATATTCACAGGAGAAAGTCTGTTATCTAACTCCTCGAGTGGACAGAATAGAGAAAGATCCCAACTCTAAGAACATCTAGAATCTGTTGTAAATATCTTTCAAATCCTGACTGGTCCAATCTGTCGGTTTCCTTTCAATTGAAGTGCATGGAAGATGAGAGGGGTGTTGGCATATGGACCTCGGTTAATTCAGCTTCTGAAAGGTGTTCATGTTTAGTTCATTCGATATCGGGGGAAATGTGGTTGGTATCATTAGAGAGAGAGATTTCACTGAGCAACAGCTGGTGTTTGCAACCAACTGGCCTTGGATATTTTCATCATAGAATGTTTCGATCAGAAATATGATGTTGAGATAAGGAAAGTCTGGAGACTAGTGGTTTGTGCTGCCCCAGGAAGGCCACAGTGTTTTTACCTGCTTCTAACGTTGTTGATGTGTGTTGAAGAAAATGCAGACTTGTGTCTCTGGACTGTGCAGTAGCCAGAGATGACCATATTAGGCAATGCCAGCTCCAGTTTGATAAGAGGTTGATGGCAGAGCAAGAGATCCAGCAGTTTTAAGAATTTATCTCCCATTATCTGCAGACATCGAATGTCGCAGCGTGCTGACAAAATTGGACTTAAGACTTGAACCTATTGGGTTCAATTATTGGGATCTATTGTTCTGGAATTGAATTGTTATAGAATGGAAAAGTAGTGAAGTTATGCTAAACTTGTATCGAACCTTGGTTAGACCACACTTGGAGCACTGCGTACAATTCTGGTCACCATATTATAAAAAGGATACAGAGGCACTGGAGAGGGTGCAGAGAAGATTTACAAGGATGATACCAGAAATGAGAGGGTCTGCCTGTCAGGAAAGGATGGACAGGCTGGGTCTCTTTTCTCTTGAAAAAAGAAGGCTGAGGGGTGACCTAATAGAGGTGTTTAAAATTATGAAAGGTTTTGATGGAGTAGATACAGAGAGAGTGTTTCCACTTGTGGGGAAGAGCATAACTAGAGGCCATCAATATAAGATAGTCACCAAGAAAACCAATCGGGAATTCAGGAGAAACTTCTTTACCCAGAGAGTGGTGAGAATGTGGAACTCGCTACCACAGGGAGTGGTTGAAGTGAATAGCATAGATACATTTAAGGGGTGGTTAGAAAAGCATATGAGGGAGAAGGGAATCGAGGGTTATGCTGATAGAGTTAGATGGGGAAAGACGGGAGGAGGCTCGAGTGGAGCATAAACGCCGGCATAGACTGGTTGGGCCGAATGGCCTGTTTCTGTGCCGTATATCCTGTGTAATCCTGTGTAGTCACAGCAAACAGACAGTTTACCAGACTGCCCATGGTCCACTCTAACCCCCACCTTCTCTCTCTCTCACTATTCATGGACACTGCTGCAGTAATTGCTCCTCTGACCTTTCCTCTCTTGTCCCTCCTACACCCCTAATACACGGCCCGACACAATCTCCCTCCCCCTACATCCTCACTGTGCTGGAATCCACACCAGTCTCCCCATCTGCTCCTTGTTCTCTCCCTAGATCCGAAAACTACTGAACTCAGTCTTCCCTCCTGAAGTCTCCAGGCTCTAAAACTGAAGCTTGGTGTCCCTCAGTCCCTACTCCTCCCCTTCTCTCCTCCTCTTTTCCCCCGGGGTGTGTCCACACTCTGGGCCTTGGGCCTTGCCCGGGGATTCTCAGTATGAACAGGTGGGGTGTGTTTTGAGACAGGGTGTCTCCGCTCTCCTCCTCTTTTCCCCCTTGGTTGTGTTCCACACTCTGGGCCTTGGGCCTTGCCTGGGGATTCTCAGTATGAACAGGTGGGGTGTGTTTTGAGACAGGGTGTCCCCGCTCTCCACCTTTAAAGGGACAAGGAGACGACCAGCTGGGCTAAATGGCCCTGCTTTATGACATCACTGCAGTGCCTAGTAACCAACCTCCCTGAGTCCTGCTCATTATGGGCTGGCAGTGTTTGATGGGACAGTGTAGAGGGAGCTTTACTCTGTATCTAACCCGTGATGTACCTGCCCTGGGAATGTTTGATGGGACAGTGTAGAGGGAGCTTTATTCTGTATCTAACCCGTGCTGTACCTGCCCCAGGAGTGTTTGATGGGACAGTGTAGAGGGAGCTTTACTCTGTATCTAACCCGTGCTGTACCTGCCCTGGGAATGTTTGATGGGACAATGTAGAGGGAGCTTTATTCTGTATCTAACCCGTGCTGTACCTGTCCTGGGGATGTGGAGAGAGATGTCAGGTCCAGGTACAGTTTCATTTTTACCATCACTTGCACCGATCAGCTCACACTGGAGGTTTATATCAGGAGCTTCTGTGTGATGGTGAGGTGATCACTGGACAATAAAGTGCAGAGACTGGCGGGTGGCTGCTCATTATCCTCGGTGTGATTTAATCCCCTTTCCCATTGAATACTGCGGACAGACAGGCTCACCTTGGGAACGGAATGGTCAGTGTGACATCACTTTCTAAACAAGAGCCCACAAGACAATGGGTTCTCAATAAATGTTAAAGGGATTCAACGCTCTGAAGTTACACTGTGAATAAAGGAAATAAAATGCTGATCAGTAATGGCTGAAGATAATGATTTCTCTCTGTGGAATGTGCTTGCACACATGAAGAATGATGAGCTTTGTACACACACACAGCAAACACTTTGTGAGGCTCTTTTCAGTTGTTGCTCTGCAGCCGCTGAGAGCTGGTTCACCCGATGGGCATGAGGACCCTGCGGCCGCCCATCCGGCGGTGCTGTGAGCTCACGGTTCCAGGCTCTGTCTCACCCAATCAGTGGGTCCCGCCAAAGCTCAATTGAAAATACTGCAGCATACACAATCCTGAACATTCACAAACTGGGAGCAATCGGCACAGCACAACACAAGTGTGAATTAGTAAACTTTAACACACAGAGTCTGTCACTAGACTAGACCGATGCTTCAAACCAACAAATGATTGCATCCTCCCACCCACACAAATATAATGTCTTTATTTATATTAATTAATTTCTGTCTGTCTGTCTTTGTGTGTGTGGGAGTGAGTGCAGTAATAACTCAGACATAGTCTAGTAAACAGAGACCGGGCCTCGTGTAATACAAACAGAGACAGGGTCTAGTGTAATATAAACAGACACAGGGCCTTGTATAATATAAACAGAGACATGGTCTAGTGTAATATAAACAGAGACAGGGTCTAGTTTAATATAAACCGAGACAGGGCCTTGTGTAATATAAACAGAGACAGGGTCTAGTGTAATATAAACAGAGACAGGGTCGAGTGTAATATAAACAGAGACAGGGTCCAGTGTGATATAAACAGAGACAGGGTCTGGTGTAATGAAGACAGAGACAGGGTCGAGTGTAATATAAACAGAGACAGGGTCTAGCGTAACATAAACAGAGACAGAGTTTGGTGTAAGAAAACAGGGACAGGATCTAGTGTAATAGAAACAGAGACAGGGTCTAGTGTAATATAAACAGAGACAGGGTCTAGTGTAATATAAAAAGAGACAGGGTCCAGTGTAATATAAAAAGAGACAGGGTCCAGTGTAATATAAACAGAGACAGGGTCCAGTGTGATATAAACAGATACAGGGTCCAGTGTGATATAAACAGAGACAGGGTCGGGTGTAATAAAAACAGAGACAGGGTCTAGTGTAATATAAACAGAGACAGGGTCTAGTGTAATATAAACAGAGACCGGGTCTGGTGTAATATAAACAGGGACAGGATCTAGTGTAATATAAACAGACAGGGTCTAGTGTAATATAAACAGAGACAGGGTCCAGTGTAATATAAACAGAGACAGGGTCTGGTGTAATATAAACAGGGACAGGATCTAGTGTAATATAAACTGAGACAGGGCCTAGTTTAATATAAACAGAGACAGGATCTAGTGTAATATAAACAGAGACAGGGTCCAGTGTAATATAAACTGAGACCGGGTCCAGAGTAATATAAACAGAGACAGGGTCTAGTGTAATATAAACAGAGACAGGGTTTGGTGTAATATAAACAGGGACAGGATCTAGTGTAATATAAACAGACAGGGTCCTGTGTAATATAAACAGAGACAGGGTCTAGTGTAATATAAACAGAGACAGGGTCCAGTGTAATATAAACAGAGACAGGGTCTAGTGTAATATAAACAGACAGGGTCCAGTGTAATATAAACAGAGACAGGGCCTTGTGTAATATAAACAGAGACAGGGCCTCGTGTAATATAAAAAGAGACAGGGTCCAGTGTGATATAAACAGAGACAGGGTCTGGTGTAATAAAAACAGAGACAGGGTCTGGTGTAATAAAAACAGAGACAGGGTCTAGTGTAATATAAACAGAGACAGGGTCTAGTGTAATATAAACAGAGACAGGGTCTGGTGTAATATAATGACAGACAGGGCCTAGTGTAATATATTCAGAGACAGGGTCTTGTGAAATATAAACAGAGACAGGGCCTAGTGTAATATAATCAGAGACGGTGCCTAGTGTAATATAATCAGAGACAGGGTGTAGTGTAATATAAACAGAGACAGGGTCTAGTGTAATATACACAGAGACAGGGTCTTGTGTAATATAAACAGAGACAGGGTCTAGTGTAATATACACAGAGACAGGGTCTAGTGTAATATAAACAGAGACAGACATATATAGAAACAAGGAGCAGGAGTAGGCCATTCGGCCCGTCGAGCCTGCTCCACCATTCAATACGATCATGGCTGATCATCCAAATCCAGTACCCTGTCCCTGCTTTCTCACACAGAATCCCCATTGAGCCTGCAATGACACATATCCCACCCTATCCCTGTAACCCCACGTATTTAATTGCCCCTAACATATCCCTTCCTATCCTATCCCCACATATTTAATCCCCCCCCGAACACTAAGGGTCAATTTATCATAGCCAAATCAACCTAACCTGCACACATAAATATAAACAGAGACAGGGTCTAGTGTAATATAAACATAGACAGGGTCTAGTGTAATATAAAGAGAGACAGGGTCTCGTGTAATATAAAGAGACACAGGGTCTAATGTAATATAAACCGAGACAGGGTCTTGTGTAATATAAACAGAGACAGGGTCTAGTGTAATATAAACAGAGACAGGGTCCAGTGTAATATAAACAGAGACAGGGTCTAGTGTAATATAAACAGACAGGGTCCAGTGTAATATAAACAGAGACAGGGCCTTGTGTAATATAAACAGAGACACGGCCTTGTGTAATATAACCAGAGACCGGGTCTAGAGTAATATAAACAGAGACAGGGTCTTGTACATAGATACATAGATACATAGATACATAGAAGATAGGAGCAGGAGTAGGCCATCCGGCCCTTCGAGCCTGCTCCGCCATTTAATGAGATCATGGCTGATCCTTCAATTCAGTATCCCGTCCCCGCCTTCTCTCCGTAACCCTTAACCCCTTTTGCCTGTAGAAATATATCTAATTCCCTCTTAAATATATTTAATGAGCTGGCGTACACTGCCCTCTGTGGCAATGAGTTCCACAGGTTCACCACTCTCTGAGTGAAGAAATTCCCCCTCATTTCTGTCCTAAATGGTTTAGCCCTTATCCTTAAATTATGTCCTCTAGTTCTGTTCTCACCCGCCAAGGGAAACATTCCTTCTGCATCTAATCTGTCTAGACCTGTCAGAATTTTATACACTTCTATGAGGTCCCCTCTCAATCTTCTAAACTCCAGTGTGTACATCCCTAAACTACATAGTCTCTCCTCATAGGTCAATCCCGCCATTCCTGGTATCAGCCTGGTGAATCGCCGCTGCACCCCCTCCATGGCAAGAACATCTTTCCTCAGATGAGGCGACCAAAACTGTACACAGTACTCGAGGTGTGGTCTCACCAGTGCCCTGTACAGCTGCAGCAAGGTATCCCTGTTCCTGTATTCCAACCCTTTTGCTATGAAGGCCAGCATACCGTTTGCCTTCTTGACCGCCTGTTGCACCTGCATGCTCGCCTTCAGTGACTGGTGTACAAGAACACCCAGGTCTCTCTGTACTTCCCCCTCTCCCAATTTATTGCCATTTAAATAATAATTTGCCCTCCCGTTCCTGCACCCAAGGTGGATAACTTCGCACTTGTCCACATTATAGTGCATCTGCCATTTATCCGCCCAATCACCCAGTCTGTCCAAATCGCTCTGGAGCTTCCTGGTCTCCTCCTCTGAGCCCACCCCCCCTCCTAGTTTAGTGTCGTCTGCAAATTTGGAAATGCTGCATTCGACTCCCTGATCCAGGTCATTAATATAAATTGTGAACAGCTGGGGACCCAGGACAGATCCCTGTGGTACCCCACTTGTTACTGCCTGCCATTCAGAAAATGAGCCGTTTATTCCAACTCTCTGTTTTCTATCTGACAGCCAGTTCTCTATCCACGTCAATACTTTCCCCTTTATCCCATGAGCTTCAATTTTCCATGTTAATCTTTTATGTGGGACCTTATCGAAGGCCTTTTGGAAGTCCAGGTACACCACATCTACTGGCTCTCCCCCATCTATTTTACCAGTTACTCCCTCAAAAAATTCCAATAGATTAGTCAAGCACGATTTACCCTTTGTAAATCCATGTTGACTCTGTCCTATCCTGTCCCCATTTGCTAAGTGCTCGGCTATTTCATCCTTAATGATGGACTCCAGCATTTTGCCCACAACTGATGTAAGGCTTACAGGTCTGTAATTACCTGCTTTTTCCCTACCCCCCTTTTTGAATAGTGGGGTAACGTTAGCTACCCTCCAATCCATGGGCACTGTTCCCGAGTCTAATGAATTCTGAAAAATCATGCTTAGTGCATCCGCTATCTCTAGGGCCACCTCCTTCAGTACCCTAGGATGCATGTTATCAGGCCCTGGGGATTTGTCCGCCTTCAATCCCTTTAGCTTCCTTAACACCATATCCTTAGAGATATTGATTTGCGTCAGTTCCTCCTTTGCCAATGTCCCTATTTTTCCCGATATCCCAGGGAGGTTTTTTGTGTCTTCCTTCGTAAAGACTGACCCAAAGTATGCATTTAGTTGGTCTGCCATTTCCTTATTTCCCATTATATATTCCCCCGTATCTGACTGCAATGGACCAACTTTGGTTTTCACCAGTCTTTTCCTCTTGATATACTTATAAAAGCTTTTGGAGTTAGTTTTTATATTTTCCGCCAGCTTGCTTTCGTAAGCTATTTTGCCCTTCTTGATTAAGCCCTTTGCCCTCCTTTGCTCTATCTTAAACTGTTCCCAATCTTCCGCTCTGGCGCGTTTTTTGGCTATTTTATACGCCCTATCTTTGGATTTTATGCTGTCTCTAATTTCCCCTGTTATCCACGGTTGAGTCACCTTTTTAGATTTCCTTTTATGCCAGATTGGTATAAACAATTTTTGCAATTTTGTCATTCTATCTTTAAATGCTTGCCATTGTTTATCTACCTCCAGTCCTCCCAGGAACGTTGTCCAATCAGACCTACTCAGTTCCCGTCTAATGGCATCATAATTCCCCTTGTTTAAATTCAGGACCTGAGTCTCTGAGTCAATTTCTTCGCTCTCCATTTCGAGTGAGAAATCGATCATGTTATGATCGCTCTGACCCAAGGGTCCCCGTACAACAAGATTACTAATTAGTCCCTTCTCATTGCACAGTACCCAGTCCAATATAGCCTGTTCCCGAGTTGGTTCCTCGACATATTGATCCAGATAACCATCCCTTAAACACTCAAGGAATTCCTCCTCCTCATTATTTTTACTGATTAGGCTAGTCCAATCTATATGTAAGTTAAAGTCACCTATGATGACAGCTGTGCTCTTATTGCACGCTTCTCTAATTTCCCTCGTGATGCCCTCCCCAACCTCTATTTTACTATTTGGAGGCCTATATACCACTCCTATTAATGTTTTTCGCCCCTCGCTATTTCTTAGCTCCACCCATATAGATTCTGTATTAACTGAGTTAATATCCTTCCTTTCAATTGCATTTATCCCCTCTTTTACCAGCAATGCTACCCCTCCTCCCTTTCTTTTTTGTCGATCCTTCCTAAATACTGAATACCCCTGTATGTTAAGCTCCCAGCCCTGCTCACCCTGCAACCATGTTTCCGTAATCCCAATTAGATCATAATTATTAACCTCTATTTCCACAGCTAATTCATCTACCTTGTTCCTGATGCTTCTCGCATTAAGGTATAAAACCCTCAGGCTTTTTTTATGCTCACATTTTTTATGAATTAGTTTGGCCCTTTGTTTTTTGTTCCTCTCCTTTTTACCATTTATTTCTGTCTGCCTTTCACTTTCCTCTATTTCACTACATGGGTTTCTAGCCCCCTGCCATACTAGTTTAAATGCTCCCAAACTGCTTTATCAAAATTTACCCCGAGAACATCAGTTCCATCTTTGCACAGGTGTAGACCGTCCCTTTTGTATAGGTCACACCTACCACAAAACTGGTCCCAATGCCTCAAAAATTTAAAACCCTCCCTCTTACACCACTGCTCAAGCCACGTATTTAGCCTAACTATCCTGTTCTCTGTACTCTTACTAGCACGTGGCACTGGTAGTAATCCAGAGATTACTACCTTCGAGGTCCTACTTTTTAGCTTGGCTCCTAACTCCCTAAATTCTACTTGTAGGACCTCTTCCCTTTTTTTAGCTACGTCGTTGGTACCAACATGTATCACGACAACTGGCTGTTCCCCCTCCCCCTCCAGAATGTTCTGCACCCGCGCCGAGACATCCTTGACCCTTGCACCAGGGAGGCAAATTACCATCCTGGAGTCTCGGTCGCGACCACAGAAACTCCTATCTATTCCCCTTACAATCGAATCCCCTATTACTATAAATGTGTAATATAAACAGAGACAGGGTCTGGTGTAATATAAACAGGGACAGGATCTGGTGTAATAAAAACAGAGACCGGGTCTAGTGTGATATAAACAGAGACAGGGTCTGGTGTAATATAAACTGAGACAGGGCCGAATTTAATATAAACAGAGACAGGGTCTAGTGTAATATAAACAGAGACAGGGTCTGGTGTAATATAAACAGAGACAGGGTCTAGTGTAATATAAACAGAGACAGGGTCTAGTGTAATATAAACAGAGACAGGGTCTGGTGTAATATGAACAGGGACAGGATCTCGTGTAATATAAACAGACAGGGTCTAGTGTAATATAAACAGAGACAGGGTCCAGTGTAATATAAACAGAGACAAGGTCCAGCGTGATATAAACAGAGACAGGGTCCAGTGTGATATAAACAGAGACAGAGTCTTGTGTAATATAAACAGAGACAGGGTCAAGTGTAATATAAACAGAGACAGGGTCAAGTGTAATATAAAACAGAGACAGGGCGCAGTGTAATATAAACAGGGACAGGGTCTAGTGTAATATAAACAGAGACAGCGTCCAGTGTAATATAAACAGGGACAGGGTCTAGTGTAATATAAACAGAGACACGGCCTCGTGTAATATAACCAGAGACCGGGTCTAGAGTAATATAAATAGAGACAGGGTCGTGTGTAATATAAACAGAGACAGGGTCTAGTGTAATATAAACAGAGACAGGGTCCAGTGTAATGTAAACAGAGACAGGGTCTGGTGTAATATAAACAGAGACAGGATCCAGTGTAATATAAACAGAGACAGGGTCTAGTGTAATATAAACAGAGACAGGGTCTAGTGTAATATAAACAGAGACAGGGTCTAGTGTAACAGAAACAGAGACAGGGTCTTGTGTAATATAAACAGAGACAGGGTCCAGTGTAATATAAACAGAGACAGGATCCAGTGTAATATAAACAGAGACAGGGTCTAGTGTAATATAAACAGAGACAGGGTCTAGTGTAATATAAACAGAGACAGGGTCTAGTGTAATATAAACAGAGACAGGGTCTAGTGTAATATAAACAGAGACAGGGTCTAGTGTGATATAAACAGAGACAGGGTCCAGTGTGATATAAACAGAGACAGGGTCTGGTGCAATATAAACAGAGACAGGATCCAGTGTAATATAAACAGTGACAGGGTCCAGTGTGATATAAACAGAGACAGGGTCCAGTGTGATATAAACAGAGACAGGGTCTGGTGTAATAAAAACAGAGACAGGGTCTAGTGTGATATAAACAGAGACAGGATCTAGTGTAATATAAACAGAGACAGGGTCTAGTGCAATATAAACAGAGACAGGGTCTAGTGTAATATAAACAGAGACAGGGTCTAGTGTAATATAAACATAGACAGGGTCTAGTGTAATATAAACAGAGACAGGGTCAAGTGTGATATAAAACAGAGACAGGGCGCAGTGTAATATAAACAGAGACAGGGTCTAGTGTAATATAAACAGAGACAGGGTCTAGTGTAATATAAACAGAGACAGGGTCGAGTATAATATAAACAGAGAGAGGGTCTAGTGTAATATAAACAGAGACAGGGTCTAGTGTAACATAAACAGAGACCGGGTCTAGAGTAATATAAACAGAGACAGGGTCTAGTGTAATATAAACAGAGACAAGGTCTGGTGTAATATAAACAGGGACAGGATCTAGTGTAATATAAACAGACAGGGTCTAGTGTAATATATTTGGAGATGCCGGCGTTGGACTGGGGTGGACAAAAATGAGAAGCCTTGTAAAATTAAATAAATCTGTTGGACTATAACCTGGTGTTGTGCGACTTCTCATTTTAGTGTAATGTAAACAGAGACAGGGTCCAGTGTAATATACACAGAGACAGGATCCAGTGTGATATAAACAGAGACAGGGTCCAGTGTGCTATAAACAGAGACAGGGTCTGGTGTAATAAAAACAGAGACAGGGTCTAGTGTGATATAAACAGAGACAGGATCTAGTGTAATATAAACAGAGACAGGGTCTAGTGGAATATAAACAGTGACAGTGTCTAGTGTAATATAAACTGAGACAGGGCCTAGTTTAATATAAACAGAGACAGGGTCGAGTGTAATATAAACAGAGACAGGGTCTAGTGTAATATAAACAGAGACAGGGTCTAGTGTAATATAAACATAGACAGGGTCTAGTGTAATATAAACAGAGACAGGGTCAAGTGTGATATAAAACAGAGACAGGGCGCAGTGTAATATAAACAGATACAGGGTCTAGAGTAATATAAATAGAGACAGGGTCTTGTGTAATATAAACAGAGACAGGGTCTAGTGTAAGATAAACATAGACAGGGTCTAGTGTAATATAAAGAGAGACAGGGTCTCGTGTAATATAAAGAGACACAGGGTCTAATGTAATATAAACCGAGACAGGGTCTTGTGTAATATAAACAGAGACAGGGTCTAGTGTAATATAAACAGAGACAGGGTCCAGTGTAATATAAACAGAGACAGGGTCTAGTGTAATATAAACAGACAGGGTCCAGTGTAATATAAACAGAGACAGGGTCTAGTGTAATATAAACAGACAGGGTCTTGTGTAATATAAACAGAGACACGGTCTCGTGTAATATAACCAGAGACCGGGTCTAGAGTAATATAAACAGAGACAGGGTCGAGTGTAATATAAACAGAGACAGGGTCTCGTGTAATATAAACAGAGACAGGATCTAGTGTAACAGAAACAGAGACAGGGTCTCGTGTAATATAAACAGAGACAGGGTACGGTGTAATATAAACAGGGACAGGATCTGGTGTAATAAAAACAGAGTCAGGGTCTAGTGTAATATAAACTGAGACAGGGCCTAGTTTAATATAAACAGAGACAGGGTCTAGTGTAATATAAACAGAGACAGGGTCTGGTGTAATATAAACAGAGACCGGGTCTAGAGTAATATAAACAGAGACAGGGTCTAGTGTAATATAAACAGAGACAGGGTCTGGTGTAATATAAACAGGGACAGGATCTCGTGTAATATAAACAGACAGGGTCTAGTGTAATATAAACAGAGACAGGGTCCAGTGTAATATAAACAGAGACAAGGTCCAGTGTGATATAAACAGAGATAGGGTCCAGTGTGATATAAACAGAGACAGGGTCTGGTGTAATAAAAAGAGACACAGGGTCTAGTGTGATATAACAGAGACAGGATCTAGTGTAATATAAACAGAGACAGGGTCTAGTGCAATATAAACAGAGACAGGGTCTAGTGTAATATAAACATAGACAGGGTCTTGTGTAATATAAACAGAGACAGGGTCAAGTGTAATATAAACAGAGACAGGGTCAAGTGTAATATAAAACAGAGACAGGGCGCAGTGTTATATAAACAGAGACAGGGTCCAGTGTAATATAAACAGGGACAGGGTCTAGTGTAATATAAACAGAGACAGCGTCCAGTGTAATATAAACAGGGACAGGGTCTAGTGTAATATAAAAAGAGACAGGGTCTAGTGTAATATAAACAAAGACAGTGTCTAGTGTAATATAAACAGAGACAGTGTCCAGTGTAATATGAACAGAGACAGGGTCTAGTGTAATATAAACAGAGACAGGGCCTAGTGTAATATAAACAGATACAGGGTCCAGTTTAATATCAACAGAGACAGGGTCTAGTGTAACATAAACAGAGACAGGGTCGAGTGTAATATAAACAGAGACAGGGTCTAGTGTAATATAAACAGAGACAGGGTCTAGTGTAATATAAACAGAGACAGGGTCTAGTGTAATATAAACAGAGACAGGGCCCAGTGTAATATAAACAGAGACAGGGTCTAGTGTAATATAAACAGAGACAGGGTCTAGTGTAATATAAACAGAGACAGGGTCTAGTGTAATATAAACAGAGACAGGGTCTAGTGTAATCTAAACAGAGACAGGGTCTAGTGTAATATAAACAGAGACAGGGTCTAGTGTAATATAAACAGAGACAGGGCCTAGTGTAATATAAACAGAGACAGGCTCAAGTGTAATATAAAACAGAGACAGGGCCCAGTGCAATATAAACAGAGACAGGGCCTAGTGTATTATAAAGAGAGACAGAGTCTTGTGTAATATAAACAGAGACAGGGTCTAGTGTAATATAATCAGAGACAGGGCCTAGTGTCATATAATCAGAGACTGGGTCTAGTGTAATTTAATCAGAGACAGGGTCTAGTGTAATATAAACAGAGACAGTGCCCAGTGTAATATAAACAAAGACAGGGTCTAGTGTAATATAAACAGAGACAGGGCCTAGTGTAATATAAACAGAGACAGGGCCCAGTGTAATATAAACAGAGACAGGGCCTAGTGTAATATAAACAGAGACAGGTTCTCGTGTAATATAAACAGAGACAGGGTCTAGTGTAATATAACCAGAGACAGGGTCCAGTGTAATATAAACAGAGAGAGAGGGTCGAGAGTAATATAAACAGAGACAGGTCTAGTGTAATATAAACAGTGGCAGGGTCGAGTGTAATATAATGAGAGACTGGGCCTAGTGTAATATAAACAGAGACAGGGTGCAGTGTAATATAAAGAGAGAGACGGTCTAGAGTAATATAAACAGAGACAGGTCTCGTGTAATATAAACAGAGGCAGGCTCGAGTGTAATATAATGAGAGACAGGGTCTAGTGTAATATAATCAAAGACAGGGTCTAGTGTAATATAAACAGTGATAGGGTCTAGTGTAATATAAACAGAGACAGGGTCTAGTTCCAGGATATCGGGTCAGGCCCACCATGAAAAATGAGTTTGACTCCCCTGCGGTTGTTTATCTTCGAGCAGAGAAGCCCAAGAGGGGATTTGAGAGAGGTATTTAAAATCACGAAGGGTTTAGATAGAGTAAATAAAGAGAAACTGTTTCCAGTGACTGAAGGGTCGATAACCAGAGGGCACTGATTGAAGGTGATTGGCAAAAGAACCAGAGGCGACACGAGGAAAAACCTTTTTACACAACGAGTGGTTAGGATCTGGAATGCACTGCCTGATAGGCTGGTGGATATAGATTCAATAGTAGCCTTCAAAAGGGAATTGGAGAAATACTTGAAGGAGAAAACATTGCAGGGGTTTGGGGAATGAGCAGGGGAGTGGGACTAACTGGATGGCTCTTCGAAAGAGCCGGCACAGACTCGATGGGCAGAATAGCCTCCTTCTGTGTGGTACTATTCAATGATTGTATGACAATCTCTTTCTATTTTAATATTTATGATATTATTGTCGACAGCACATCCCACAGCTGGAATCTGAGCATCACCCACAGGAGTCTAGACTGATGTGAAACCATCTTTAACGGTCTACTGACTCCTGACGTAGCTGGAAAAGCTTTTGCTGTTATTACCACAATTGGGCACCATCAGCTTTTCCAAAGATCTCTGAGCTTCTCTAATGGCTGCTTTCGTCTCCCTCCATTGTGGGTGATATTTCTCCCTATTCTCCTGTAAACTGAATCCATCTTGATCTGAACTGGGTTCAATGTGAGACAGTTCGGGGAGTTAGGCATCATTCACCCCTGGACCGACACGGACAGGTTAAACCCCAGACAGCTCCTTAGTAAGGATTGCTCTGGTTCCTCACCATATATGTGTCAGGATACTGAAACCCAGCTTTCTCACAGTCCACTCCTGGAGGCCCCACTCCCTGAGCCTACAACCTTCAGCAGGGTCAGTGCTGGAGTTCCGCAGCGGGAGTGATCCCAGAGTAACTGTCGGGATCGCACCCCGTGGATGTTCCGGTTCGTGTATTTTTAGTTATCCTGGTGTCTAACACGCACACATCAATAAAACAGGGAATTCCTGGAAACACGCTGCAGGTCCTTCTTTATCTGGAGATCAAATGTCTGTTGTATAATTGTACCAGCAGTTAACAGGCTACTGTGAACTCCTCCCTCTGCTATTTTAATGCAGACTTTAACCAATTTATTTTAAACGGGTTTATTTTAAATGAGCTAACACCTGCCTTAAAATGGTAGACTCAGGACTGTCTCACACACATATTAAATCTTTCTGGAATAATTACCAGTCATTTTGAGACTGGAAACTTAACCCTGCCGTTTCACTTTCAGTCAGGAACAGATCGCAGTTTGACATCAATCTCTGATTTGACAGCATGTTTCCAGCTTTCACCGTTGTTCTTCCTGACTCTAAACACAGTTGTAAAGGAGCCTTCTGTTCCATGCCCAGGAGCTCTGACCCATGGAAGAGAGCGGCTGGGACACATTCCTTACAGGCCTCAAGATTAACCTGCACGGGGACATTGCTGTCAGTGAAGAGAGACGAGAAAGACCAAAGTGCTGTTTGCCCCTCTCAGTGTGGCCCTGAAAGACTGTGTCCAGGCTGTAGTTCTGTTCCTGCCGGACGATCCTCCCCCCAGATTGTCCTTTCTGAGCTCCATCCAGGTGATGCTAAACACTCAGGTGGGAACGACAAAATTCTACAACAATGTGTTTAAAGCAAACTGATTTATTTGACATATATCCAGAATATTAAACTCCAGCCCAGTTACAGGGGTTATTAACATCAGCAGAAACAAATCCCAACTGTCAGTGTGAACACAATTCAGTCCGGGATGTGATTAACAGCAGCAGAAACAGCAGAATCCAACACCTGCAGTCATTTGTGAACTCGCTGGTGTCTCAGCAGGCTGGATGACCGAGTGAATCCCTTCCCACACTCAGAGCAGGTGAACGTCCTCTCCCCAGTGTGAACTCGCCGGTGTTCCTGCAGATCCGTTTTTCTTTTAAATCTCTTCTCACAGTCAGAACATTTAAAAGGTCTCTCATCAGTATGAACAAGTTGGTGTCTCAGCAGCTGGGATGACCGAGTGAAACCCTTCCCACACTCGTAGCAGGTGAACGGCCTCTCCCCAGTGTGAACTCGCTGGTGTGTCAGCAGGTGGGATGACTGAGTGAATCCCTTCCCACACACGGAGCAGGTGAACGGACTCTCCCCAGTGTGAACTCGCTGGTGTGTCAGCAGGTTGGATGACTGAGTGAATCCCTTCCCACACTCGGAGCAGGTGAATGGCCTCTTCCCAGTGTGAACTCGCTGGTGTGTCAGCAGGTGGGATGAGCCACTGAATCCCTTCCCACACGCAGAGCAGGTGAACGGCCCCTCCCCAGTGTGAGTGCGCTGGTGTAAAGTGAGGTCAGATGATCTCCTGAACCCAGTGAGAGCACCTGAATGGTCTCTCGTCAGTGTGAACAACTTGATGGCACGTCAGTTCCCCGGAACTTTTATAGCACTTCCCGCAGTCCGGGCATTTAAAAAGTCTCTCGTCAGTGTGAACTCGCTGGTGTGTCAGCTGCTGGGACGAATGAGTGAATCCCTTCCCACACTCGGAGCAGCTGAACGGCCTCTCCCCGGTGTGACTGCGCCGATGAATTTCCAGCTGGGAGGGGGAAATGAATCCCTTCCCACAGTCCCCACATTTCCATGGTTTCTCAGTGGTGCGGGTGTCCTTGTGTCTCTCCAGGTTGGACGATTAGTTGAAGCCTCGTCACACACACTGAACACGTGTACAGTTTCTCCCCGCTGTGAATGGTGCGATGTTTTTTCAGGCTGTGTAACTGGTTAAAGCTCTTTCCACAGTCAGTGCACTGGAACACTCTCACTCGGGTGTGTGTGTCTCAGTACTTTTCCAGTCACACTGATGTTTGAAATCTTTTCCCACAGACAGAACAGACAAACATTTCTCCTTCCACATTCAAAGGCCGATGATATTCAGGTCCTGAGTAATCGAGTGACTCTGTCAGATCTTGACGTGATGTTTGGTTTGAGTTTCCCGTCTGCAAATCCTCCCCTTCTAATACCCTGTAAAAGGAGTTTATAAAACTCATCACTGTAAGTACATGACAGAAATTCAAAACAGACAATTCTAGTTTCCATGGAACATTCTTTCCTCTCTTGTTCCTCTGAAGCTGTAAATCCCCGACCCACACACTCTCCCTCCTCCCTGTGTTAAAAGCCAAACACATTGCACGGCTCAAGACAGTTTGTTCTCCGCTCCCAGTTTTCACCACCAACTCTGGCTGGGTTCAGTTCTACACTCACTGGTTCTCCTCCCCTGAAGGTGCTGACTCTGGCTGGGTTCAGTTCACTCACTGGGACCCTGAAGCGCTGCCCACTGTTGCTTCCTTTACAAAGATGGGCGCACATGCGCTGTAACCCCTCGCTGAAGTGGTATTGTGACGCAAAAATCCACAGCTTTCCTTTACAAAAATGGCCGCCATTAACCCGGGCCTAGTTTCTGGGAAAAAGCCTCCGAGCTGCAAACGCGGAACCTGTAGGTTCTCATTCGGGGCTTGCGGCCTACACCAGGGGTTTATAAAGCTCACCCACCGGATGCGTTACCTCCCCGAGCCCCGGTGATTCGTAATCGGCGTAAGAATCGCATTTCGACCTTTCAGCGCTTCCGCACTCGCCTGGCTCTGATCACAGTGACACTGCGCATGCTCCAAATCTAGGCGGGCGTTGCGCCTGCGCACTGGGCTCCTCCAGTGTGAATGGGGCACATTCTGCCCCGCGGGGCATCCTGGGGAACTACCCCGCCATTTAAACGCCAATTAGTGAATGGTGAATGAGTTTCTGTGATCCCATTGAGAGAAAATTCATCAATAATTCACACAGAAACCCCAGTGCACGGGCACTCTGCCATGGTTCAGTCCTGGATGTGATTAATAACAGAATCCAAACCCCTGCAGTCACCTGTGAACTCACTGGAGTCTCAGCAGGTGGGGTGAATTTCTTCCCACACACAGGATATTGAAACAGCCTCTCTCCAGTATCATTGCGCTGATCGTGCATCAGCTGCTTTGAACTTTGAAAGCTTTTCTCACTGTCAGAGTACTTAAAACAACTGTTCTCAATGTGGACACTCTGGAGTGTCAACAGGTTGGAGAACGGAGTGAATCCCTTCCCACACGTGAAGTATCGAAACGGCCTCTCTCCAGTGTGACTGTGCTGGTGTGTCAGTAAATGGGATGATCGATTGAATCACTTTCTACATACAGAGCAGTGAATGGATTCTTCCCATTACGAACATGTTAGTGTGGGAATAGATGAGATAAGTGAGTGATTCTCTTTCCACACTCAGCTGGTGTACAGCCTCTCCCCGGTGTGACTGTATCCATGAGTTTGCACCTCAGACGGGCAACTGAACCCGTTCCCACATTCCCCACATTTACACTGTAGATTCAGGTGGGCGCACGAGTCTCACAGACAAGACGATTTGTTAAAAGTGGATCCAGGCACAGAACACGTGTCCTGTTTCTCCCTGCTGTGATTGGTGCTTTTTCCTCCTATATCCAAAGGCCGATGATATTCAGGTCCTGATAATCCGGTGAATCTGTCAGATCTTGAAGCGATGTTTGGATTCAGTTTCCATCTGCAGATCCTCCCCTTCTAATACCCTCAACTGGTGTTTACAACAGGATAGAACTTCAGAACAGACAAATCTAGTTTCTATACAACATCCTTTTCCCTCCTGTCCCTCCTAAGCTGTAAATTCCCCATTCTACACACTCTCCCTCCATCCTTACTGTCTAAAATCAACATTCATTACATCATCTGGGATTTTGTGTCTCCCCTTCTCTCCAGTAGGAACTGAATCTGGCTGGGTGCACTTAGTTAACCTCTACATTTTGGTAGGAAGAACGCGGAGAAGCAATATAAACTAAAGGGTACAATTCTAAATGGGGTGCCTGAGCAGAGAGACCTGGGGGTGTATGTGTACAAATCGTTGAAGGAGGCAGGGCAGGTTGAGAAAGCGGTTAAAAAGCATACGGGATCCTGGGCTTCATAAATCGAGGCATCGAATACAAAAGCAAGGAAGTTATGATGAACTTTTATAAAACACTGGTCCGACCTCTCTGGAGTTTAGAAGAATGAGAGGTGATCTCATTGAAACATACAAGATTCTGAAGGGGATTGACAGGGTAGATGCTGAGAGGTTATTTCCCCTGGCTGGAGTGTCTAGAACTAGGGGGCACAGTCTCAGGATAGGGGTCGGCCATTTGAGACCGAGATGAGGAGGGATTTCTTCACTCAGAGGGTTGTGAATCTTAGGAATTCTCTGCCCCAGAGGGCTGTGTGAATATGAACATATGAACATATGAAATAGGAGCAGGAGTAGGCGAATCGGCCCTTCGAGCCTGCTCCGCCATTCAATAAGATCATGGCTGATCTGATCCACACCTCAAATCTAAAGAACACAAGAAGTAGGAGCAGGACCCGGCCACTCAGCCCCTGGGCCCACTACGCCACCCACAGGGCCTCGACCGATCCGAACTCAGCCTCATGTCCAATTTCCTGCCCGCTCCCCGTAACCCCTAATTCCCTTTACTTCTAGGAAACTGTCTATTTCTGTTTTAAATTTATTTAATGATGTAGCTTCCACAGCTTCCTGGGGCAGCAAATTCCACAGACCTACTACCCTCTGAGTGAAGAAGATTCTCCTCATCTCAGTTTTGAAAGAGCAGCCCCTTATTCTAAGATTATGCCCCCTAGTTCTAGTTTCACCCATCCTTGGGAACATCCTTACCGCATCCACCCGATCAAGCCCCTTCACAATCTTATATGTTTCAATAAGATCGCCTCTCATTCTTCTGAACTCCAATGAGTAGAGTCCCAATCTACTCAACCTCTCCTCGTATGTCCACCCCCTCATCCCGGGGATTAACCGAGTGAACCTTCTTTGTACTGCCTCGAGAGCAAGTATGTCTTTTCTTAAGTATGGACACCAAAACTGTATAGTATTCCAGATGCGGTCTCACCAATACCTTATATAACTGCAGCAATACCTCCCTGTTTTTATAATCTATCCCCCTAGCAATAAAAGCCAACATTCCGTTGGCCTTCTTGATCACCTGCTGCACCTGCATACTAACTTTTTGATTTTCTTGCACTAGGACCCCCAGATCCCTTTGTACTGCAGTACTTTCCAGTTTCTCGCCATTAAGATAATAACTTGCTCTCTGATTTTTCCTGCCAAAGTGCATAACCTCACATTTTCCAATATTGTATTGCATCTGCCAAATCTCTGCCTACTCACCCAGCTTGTCTATATCCCCTTGTAGGTTTTTTATGTCCTCCTCACTTTCTACTTTCCCTCCCATCTTTGTATCATCTGCAAACTTTGATATGTTACACTCGGTCCCCTCCTCCAAATCGTTAATATAGATTGTAAAGAGTTGGGGACCCAGCACCGACCCCTGCGGAACACCACTGGCTAC
Organism: Squalus acanthias; assembly: GCA_030390025.1. Taxonomy (NCBI): domain Eukaryota; kingdom Metazoa; phylum Chordata; class Chondrichthyes; order Squaliformes; family Squalidae; genus Squalus; species Squalus acanthias. Next base: position 127,623 of record JASTWF010000826.1, read on the forward strand.
TGGTTGCCAGTCCGAGAATGAACCATTTATCCCAACTCTCTGCTTCCTGTTAGATAACCAATCCTCCACCCATGCCAGAATATTCCCCCCAATCCAGTGATTTTTTATCTTGAGCAATAATCTTTTATGTGGCACCTTGTCGAATGCCTTCTGGAAGTCTAAATACACTACGTCCATTGGTTCCCCTTTATCCACCCTGTACGTTATGTCCTCAAAGAACTCAAGCAAATTTGTCAGACATGATTTCCCCTTCATAAAGCCATGCTGACTTTGTCCTATCAAATTATGTTTATCTAAATGTTCCGTTACTGTCTCCTTAATAATAGACTCCAAAATTTTACCCACCACAGATGTTAGACTAACTGGTCTATAATTTCCAGCTTTCTGCCTACTACCCTTTTTAAATAAGGGTGTTACATTAGCAGTTTTCCAATCTGCCGGGACCTTTGCTGATTCCAGGGAATTTTGGAAAATTATTACCAAAGCATCCACAATCCCTATTGCCACTTCCCTCAAGACCCTAGGATGTAAGCCATCAGGTCCAGGGGATTTATCCGCCTTGAGTCCCATTATTTTACTGAGTACCAATTCCTTAGTGATTTTAATCGTATTTAGCTCCTCCCCCCCTAGAGCCCCCTGTTTGTCCAGTGTTGGGATATTCTTAGTGTCCTCTGCCGTAAAGACTGAAACAAAATATTTGTTCAGCATTTTTGCCATCTCCATGTTTCCCACCATTAATTTCCCGGTCTCATCCTCTAAGGGACCTACGTTTGCCTTAGCCACCCTTTTTCTTTTTATATAACTATAGAAACTCTTGCTATCTGTTTTTATATTTTTTACTAATTTATTTTCATAATCTATTTTCCCTTTCTTAATCAATCCTTTAGTTACTTTTTGCTGTCTTTTGAAGACTTCCCAATCTTCTATCCTCCCACTAAGTTTGGCTACCTTATATGTCCTTGTTTTTAGTTGGATACTATCCTTAATTTCTTTACTTAGCCACGGATGGCTGTCATTTCTTTTACACCCTTTTTTCCTCAGTGGAATATATATTTTTTGAAAGTTGTAAAATAACTCCTTAAATGAACACCACTGCTCATGTACCGTCTTACCCTTTAATCTATTTTCCCAGTCCACTTTAATCAATTCCGCTCTCATACCATCATAGTCTCCTTTATTCAAGCTCAGTACGCTTGTCTGAGAACCAATCTTCTCACCCTCTAATTGGATATGGAATTCAACCATGTTATGGTCACTCATTCCAAGGGGATCCTTAACTAGGACATTATTAATTAATCCTGACTCATTACACAGGACCAGGTCCAAGGTTGCTTGCCCCCTTGTAGGATCAGTTACATACTGCTCAAGAAATCCATCCCTAATACACTCAATAAACTCTTCCTCAAGGCTGCCCTGCCCAATTTGATTTGTCCAGTTAATATGATAGTTAAAATCCCCCATAATTATAGCTGTTCCCTTATTACATGCCCCAACTATTTCCTGATTAATACTTCTTCCAGCAGAGTTGCAACTATTAGGAGGCCTATATACTACTCCCACTAGTGTTTTTTTCCCTTTATTATTCCTTATCTCCACCCAAACTGTTTCATTATCCTGATCCTTTGACCCAATATCATTTCTCTGTAATACAGTGATTCCTTCCTTTATTAACATAGCTACCCCACCTCCTCTTCCTTCCTGTCTGTCCTTCCTGATTGTTAAATACCCTGGCATATTTAATTCCCAGTCGTTGTCACCCTGCAGCCATGTTTCTGTAATGGCCACAAGATCATACCCATACGTAGTTATTTGTACCGTCAATTCGTCTATTTCGTTACGAATGCTGCGTGCATTCAGATAAAGAACTTTTAAATATGTTTTGTGACAATTTATTCCTGCTTTTACCCCCTTTACTACTTTACCTTTATCTTTATATATTCTGTCCCTTCCTGACACGCTCTGGTTTTTAATTACCCCACTGCTACTTTGCTCTATTGCCTTCTCCGTTGACATTTTTATTTTTTGCTCTCTTGAAACCTCCCCCCCACTAATTAGTTTAAAGCCCTCTCTACAGCCCTAGTTATTCGATTCGCCAGGACTCTAGTCCCAGCACTGGCCAAGTGAAGTCCGTCCCAACGGAACAGCTCTCTCCTGTCCCAGTACTGGTGCCAGTGTCCCAGGTAGCAAAACCCATTTCTCCCACACCAGTCTTTGAGCCACGCAGTTAACCCTCTGATTTTATTTACCCTAGCCAAATTTGCTCGTGGCTCAGGTAGTAATCCAGAGATTACTACCCTAGAGGTTCTGTTTTTTAATTTGGCCCCTAGCTGCTCATACTCCCTCAGCAGAACCTCATTCATTGTCCTATCTATGTCATTGGTACCAACATGGACCACGACAACTGGATCTTCCCCCTCCCACTCCAAGTTTCTCTCCAGCCCAGAGGAGATGTCCTTAACCCTGGCACCGGGCAGGCAACATAGCCTTCGGGACTCTCGCTCTTGGCTGCAAAGAACCCTATCTATCCCCTTAATGATACTATCCCCTATCACTACAACATTTCTTTTTACTCCCCCCACTTGAATGGCTCCCCGTACCACAGTGCTGTGGCCAGGTTGCTCATCCTCCCTGCAGTCCCTGCTCCCGTCCTCACAGGGAGTAAGAGCCTCGAACCTGTTGGACAAGAGCAAGGGCTGCGGCTCCTCGAACACTACCTCCTGGATCCCCGTACCTGCCTCACTCGTAGTCACACCCTCCTGTCCCTGATCATGGGCTACATCTGAATTAGTTAATCTAATTGGTGTGACTACCTCCTGGAACACAGAGTCCAGGTAACTCTCACCCTCCCTGATGTGTCGCAGTGTTTGAAGCTCGGACTCCAGCTCATCAACACGGAGCCGGAGTTCCTCGAGCAGCCAACACTTACTGCAAATGTGATCACCGTGAACATCAATGGTGTCCTCCAGCTCCCACATATTGCAGCAGTAACACATCACCTGCTCTCCCATTCTATGTAATTAATTAAATTTATTATTATTTACCCTTTAATTAATTTAAATTAAAACAATACACAAATGTTGAGTGCTGAGTCTTTGAGTATATTCAAGGCTGAGATGGATAGAATTTTGGACTCCAGGGGAATCAAGATTTATGGCGATCAGGCGGGAAAGTGGAGTTGAGGTGGATGATCAGCCATGATCTTATTGAATGGTGGAGCAGGCTCGAGGGGCCGTATGGCCTACTCCTGCTCTTATTTCTTATGTTCTTATGACCTCAACTTGAGTATTGTGTCCAATTCTGGGCACCACACTTTAGGAAGGATGTGAAGGCCTTCAAGAGGGTGCAGAAAAGATTTGTTCCAGAAAAAATGGTTCCAGGGACGAGTGACTTCAGTTACGTGGATAGACTAGAGAAGCTGGGGTTGTTCTCCTTGGAGCAGAGAAGGTTGAGAGGAGATTTGATAGAGGTGTTCAACATCATGAGGGGTCTAGACAGAGTAGAGAGAGAAAAGCTGTTCCCATTGGCGGAAGGGTCGAGAACCAGAGGGCACAGATTTAAGGTGATTGGCAGACGAACCAAAGGTGACATGAGGAAAAACTTTTTTACGCAGCGAGTGGTTAGGATCTGGAATTCACTGCCTGAAAGGGTGGTGGAGGCAGATTCAATCGTGGCTTTCAAAAGGGAATTGGATAAGTACCTGAAGGAAAAATGTTGGCAGGGCTATGAGGAAAGGCGGGGGCAGTGGGACTAGCTGAAGTGTTCTAGCAAAGAGCCGGCACGGGCTCGATGGGCCTCCTGCTGTGCTCTAACGAGTCTATGATTCGATGATTCTAGAGCCTCACCATCAGCCGACTCAGTGAGTGTCAGCAGTGACAGCAGTCCAATCCTGCCCTCAATTGGCATCCATACACTTCCCAGTTGATGTCACTGCATCTCTATCAAGAGCAGGGGCAGTGGCTGATTCTTACTCTTAGTTAGCCCAGTGGTACTGAGGATAATTATAGCCTCTGAACTGCTGCCTTGTCAGAGATCAATTAACAGCCCAGACCAAGGATTGAAGTTGGTACCTTCCTAGTCAGTAGTGCAGAGTGTTTTAAAGTGGAAGGGGGAGGGTGAGAACAGAATATTTAGAAAGAAATATCACTTCACCATTGAACGAAACCTTCGTCACTCTGCAAAATTCTGAAGACTTTCAATATTAAACAAGCAAGTCAAATGGATCATCAAAATAGTGAAACATTTCAGAAAGGCTCAAGTCACTGAAACAGACAGGTTTACAATCACTGCACAGTACAGAAGGGAGCGACTGTTAATGGGAGCTCTGTTAGTGAAGTCCGCCGACACTCCAAGATAAACAGGTCTGTCCCTTTAACTATAAATAGACAGAGAAAGGGGAGTCCCTGTCCCTTTAAATATCTGGCCCATTCCCCCAGGCAGTGGGAGGAGTAACAGCGCGCGGTCTCTTTATATCCTGACCCAGCGGGAACCCCCTCTGTGTGGGGGCGGGGCCTGGGGAACTCGCTCTGTGTGGGGGCGGGGCCTGGGGTACCCGCTCTGTGTGGGGGCGGGGCCTGGGGAACCCGCTCTGTGTGGGGGCGGGGCCTGGGGAACCCGCACTGTATGGGGGCGGGGCCTGGGGTACCCGCTCTGTGTGGAGGCGGGGCCTGTGGAACCCCCTCTGTGAAGGGACCACTTACATCGAGACACCAAATCCCGGGACAACTTACATTGAGACACCAAATCCAGGGACCACTTACTCTGAGACCCCAAATCCAGGGACCACTTACACTGTGACACCCAATCCAGGGACCACTTACACTGAGTCACCCAATCCAGGGACCACTTACACTGAGTCTATAAAATGTGAATCAGAGAGCCTCAGTATGGGGAATGGTCATGGTGGTGAAACCAGCTCCAGTGAGAGTGAAAGGCGGGTAATGAATAAAGATATGATGGTGGAATCAGATGGCGACTGGTGGGGCCGGGTGACAGGTTATTGTCACAAGCCCTTTTCAGGCAGGCCGATGATTGGATGTAACCAGAACAACACCTGGATCCGCCTGTTCTTGTCCCCAAGTCTAATGACCCTGATGTCTTTTTCTGTGAAAAATGTAGAGATGTGAAAGAAGGGAAGAAATCAGGCTCGGGCCAGAAAGAAGGTTCCTTGAATGAACAATTCATGAGGCTGTTTTCTGACTCATCTGCATGAGGTTAAAACACCATGAAATGAAAGAGAACATGTCTAGTGACACTGGCGTTGTTAATTGTGGTTTCTATCCCTAATCACTGTCTCATAGCCTAACATCCTAACCCGAACCCCAGCCCCTAAACCCGAACCAAGGATTACTGACAGGGTTCAATGGAGGAGCTAAAAACCTGATAAAGGAAGTATTTGAAACAATTATCTTGAATAAAGAAATAGTGCAAGGTATGTTAGTAACAAGAGATTAAATCAAAGAGACCATCAACATCAGCAATGACAATTACAAAGATCAGAACATTTCAAAGGCGATCATATGCAGTATGTGTGAAGGAGCTTTTACTAAATCTGATGCAAAAAGGGTTAAATGATACAGAAAATAACGGATTTCAAATCTTATGCAGGATAGTTCTATAAAGGGGTGGACACTGCAGTTCAGTCTGTGACACCCACAAGCCATGTACTCAAACGGAACAAGCTTGGGGTTAGATGTGGTAGAAAGTGAACTCGGTGAGAATCGTTATAATCTAGAGTAAGAAATGCCCCAAAATGGAACAGTCAGTAACAGAACATCAATGTGTCTCCTCTTATCACAGAGAAATCAAATATTCAATACACTGTACAATAGCAAAATACTGCGGATGCTGGAAATCTGAAATAACAACAGAAAATGCTGGAAATACTCAGTAGGTCAGGCAGCATCCATGGAGAGAGAAACAGAGTTAACATTTCAGGTCTGTGACCCTTCATCAGAACTGGCAAAATTAGAGATGTAACAGATTTTAAGCAGGTGCAGAGGCAGAGAAAGGGGATGGGGAGGAAAGAACAAAAGTGACGGTCTGTGATTGGGTGGAAGGCAGGAGTGGTTAAATGTTGCAAATGGGGATGGCAGAATCATCAACAGCTGAAAAAATTGGGGCAGGGGTTATAGTCTGAAATTGTTGAACTCAATGCTGAGTCCAGAAGGCTGTAATGTGCCTAAACAAAAGATGAGGTGCTGTTCCTCGAGCTTACGTTGAGCTTCTTTGGAACAGTGTAAGAGGCCAAGGACGGAGAGGTCAGAGTGGGAGTGGAGCGGAGAGTTAAAGTGACAAGCGACCGGAAGCTCGGGGTCACCCTTACGGACTGACCAGAAGTGTTCGGCAAAGCGGTCACCCAATCTGCGTTTGGTCTCCCTAGTGTAGAGGAGATCGCATCGTGAGCAGTGAATACAGTATACTAAATTGCAAGAAGTACATGTAAATCGCTGTTTCACCTCGAAGGGGTGTTTGGGGCCCTGGACAGTGGGAAGGGAGGAGGTAAAAGGGCAGGTGTTGCATCTCCTGCGCTTGCACGGGAAGGTACCGTGGGGAGACGAGGGGCTGTTGGGGGTGATTGAGGAGTGGACCAGGGTGTCGCGAAGGGAGCGGTCCCTTCGGAATGCTGAAAGGGGAGGGGAGGGGAAGATGCATTTGGTGGTGGGATCACGCTGGAGGTGGCGGAAATGGCAGAGGATGATCCGTTGAATGTGAAGGCTGGTAGGTTGAAACTGAGGACAAGGGGAACCCTCTCGTGGTTCTGGGAGGGAAGGGATGGGGTGAGAGCAGAAGTGCTGGAAATAGACAGATACGGTTGAGGGCCATGTCAATCACAGTAGAGGGGAATCCTCAGTTGAAGAAAAAGGAAGGCATATCAGAAGCACTCGTATGGAAGGTGGCATCGTCAGAACAGATGCGGCGGAGATGAAGAAACTGTGAGAATGGAATAGAGTCCTTATAGAAAGTGGGGTGGGAGGAAGTGTAGTCCAGTTAGCTGTGGGCTTATAGCGGATGTTTGTCGATAGCCTATCCTCAGAAATGGAGACAATGAAGTCGAGGAAGGGAAGGGAAGAGTCAGAGATGGAACATGTGAAGGTGAGTGAAGGGTGGAAATTGGAAGCAAAGTGAATTAAATTTTCTAGTTCAGGGTGAGAGCAGGAAATGGCACCAATACAGTCATCAATGTACCAGAAAAAGAGGTGAGGGAGGGGACCTGAGTAGGACTGGAACAAAGAGTGTTCCACTTATCCCATGAAAAGGCAGGCATAGCTAGGGCCCATGTGGGTTCCCATAGCAACACCTTTAATTTGGAGGAAGTGAGTGGAGTCAAAGGAGAAGTTGTTCAATGTGAGAACAAGTTCAGCCAGGTGGAGGAGGGTGGTGGTGGATGGGGACTGGTTGGGCCTCTGTTCAAGGAAGAAGTGGAGCGCCCTCAGGCCATCCTGGTGGGGGATGGAGGTGTATAGGATTGGACGTCCATAGTGAAAAGGAGACAGTTGGGGCCAGGAAACCGGAAACTGAAAGGGCATCGGAAGAGTTGCAAATGTAGGTGGGAAGAAACTGGACAAGGGGAGCAAAAATAGAGTCGAGATAGGAAGAAAAAGTTTTATTGAAGCACCAGATGAGGCAAAGGATGAAATGGAACTGTGGACCAGGACAGCTCTGAGATAGAGTGAGTCGGTGCTGCTGAAGAGAGAGGTCGAGAGTGTTCATGTGGCAATGCATGGCGTTGAGCGTGGATCGCAGGATGCGGCTAGAGCAGTGGTTCAACATTGAGTTCAACAGTTTCAGACTATAACCTCTGCCTGTATTTTTTCAGGCAGCAGGTGTTGATGATTCTGCCATCCCCATTTGCAACTTTTAACCACTCCTGCCTTCCACCCTATCAAAGATCGTCCCATTATTCTTTCCTCCCCTCCGCCTTCCCCTGCCTCTGCACCTGCTTAAAATCTGTTACATCTCTAACTTTTTCCAGTTCTGACGAAGGGTCACAGACCTGAAACGTTAACTCTGTTTCTCTCTCCACGGATGCTGCCTGACCTACTGAGTATTTCCAGCATTTTCTGTTGTTATTGAATACACTGTGTTTGAAACAAAGCTGATTTATTCAATATTTATACAGAATATTAATCACCAGCCCAGGTATAGGGGTTATTAAGATCAGCAGAAACACACTCTAACTGCCAGAATGAACATGGTTCAGTGCTCAATGCAATCTCAGTAAATATTTCCAATCACTAATGCGGACTTTCAATGGCGGGGCTTTTACCCAGCATTCCCCGCGGGAGAGAATGTGCCGCACCGGGACTACAGGAGCGCAGTGCGCAGGCGCAGTGCCGCCTGGGTTTGGAGCATGCGCGGTGCGTGTCATCGCGGAAGCCGTTGGTCGCGGAAGTCTTTGGATGCGGATCAGGTCCGGAAAAATTACTGAAAAGTCGACGGAGGGAGCGGAGGACTGGACCGGCGGTGAGCGGGCAGGCTTCATGAACAAATGCTGTAGGCCGCAAGCCCCGAATAATAACCTGAAGGTCCCGCGTTTGCAGCTTCGGGGCTTCACCCGGTCACAGGCCGAGGATAACGGCCGCCATCTTGATTCGGTGAGTAACAAAGCGCATGCGCGGTCATCTTGGTGAGGAACAGAGTGTGGGCGGGGCTTCAGTGTCTGTTCCCAACCGGGTCATAGTGCCCGGGAGAGTCAAGCATTGACTCAGTTATTTGATTCAGACTCTCCACACTTCAGATTTCTCACCATCTCTCCTGAACGCGCTGGTAAAAGCAGAGCACACGGTTGACATCCCACACAATTGTAACAGAAGAGCCCCAGAGCTAGGCCCCCCTTGAACAGTCCCAGGGCTGGAATCCGCATGTACAGTCCCAGGGTTAGAATCCCCATGTATAGTCCCAGGGTTGGAATCCCCATGTACAGTCCCAGGGTTGGAATCCCCATGTACAGTCCCAGGGTTAGAATCCCCATGTACAGTCCCAGGGTTAGAATCCCCATGTACAGTCCCAGGATAGGAATCCCCATGTACAGTCCCAGGGTTGGAATCCCCATGTACAGTCCCAGGGTTAGAATCCCCATGTACAGTCCCAGGGTCGGAATCCTCAGCAACACCGAGTGCGGGTCTCAGGCCCCGAGTCAGAGCCGCCAGGCCCGGGGCAACACCGAGTAGGAACGGCGATATATGTCCAAGGCAGGATAGTGTGTGACTTGGAGGGGAACTGGGAGGTGATGGTGTTCCCATGCACCTGCTGCCCTTGTCCTTCTAGGTGGTGGAGGTCGCGTGTTTGGGAGGTGCTGTCAAAGTTCTAGTCGAGTTGCAGATGTATAAAGTCACTCCTTCACCCCTCCCCCTCCCACCTCGCTCTCTCTCCTCCCATAGAGGCCAGGGTCTTGTGTAGGCCCAGACTGGGTGGCGAGTTCCCTTCCCTGAAGGACATTAGTGAACCAGTTGGGTTTTTACGACAATCCGGCAGCTTTCATTGTCACTTTTTTATAGTGCTGGCCCCACAAATTCCCAGATTCATTCAGCTCAATTTCACAACCTGCCTTTGTGTTTTTGTGGGTTCTCTCTCACCCTCCCTTTTTCCTGTTTCAAATTCATTTTGCAGGGTGTTCGAAGGGGAGGATTTGCAGACGGGAAATTCAAACCAAACATCACTTCAAGATCTGACAGAGTCATTCGATTCATCAGGACCTTTGAACATGGAAGCAGAAAGCACCGTTCAGAACGGGGAGAAACCGTACACGGGTTCTGTGTGTGGACGAGGCTTCAGCCGATCCTCTGGCCTGTCGAGACATAAGCGCAGTCACACTAGGGAGAGGCCATTCACCTGCTCCGAGTGTGGGAAGGGATTCAAGTGTTCATCCGACCTTCTGATACACCAGCGAGTTCACACCGGGGAGAGGCCGTTCGCCTGCTCTGAGTGTGGGAAGGGATTCAAGTGTTCATCCGACCTTCTGACACACCAGCGAGTTCACACTGGGGAGAGGCCCTTCGCCTGCTCTCAGTGTGGGAAGAGATTCAGGAGTTCATCCAGCCTGCTGAGACACCAGCGAGTTCACACCGGGGTGAGGCCGTTCACCTGCTCTGAGTGTGGGAAGAAATTCAGGTGTTCATCCAGCCTGCTGACACACCAGCGAGTTCATACTGGGGAGAGACCGTTCACCTGCTCCGTGTGTGGGAAGGGATTCACTCAGTCATCCGACCTTCTGGCACACCGGCGAGTTCACACCGGGGAGAGGCCGTTCAACTGCTCCGAGTGTGGGAAGGGATTCACTCGGTCATCCACCCTGCTGACACACCAGCGAGTTCACACTGGGGAGAGACCGTTCACCTGCTCCGTGTGTGGGAAGGGATTCACTCAGTCATCCGACCTTCTGACACACCAGCGAGTTCACACTGGGGAGAGGCCGTTCACCTGCACTGAGTGTGGGAAGGGATTCACTCAGTCATCCAACCTGCTGCAGCACCAGCGAGTTCACACTGACGAGAGACCTTTTAAATGCCCGGACTGCGGGAAGTGCTTTAAATGTTCCGGGGAACTGACGTGTCATCAACGTGTTCACACTGATGAGAGACCGTTCAGATGCTCTCACTGCGGGGCTGGGTTCAGGCGATCATCTGACCTCACTGTACACCAGCGCACTCACACTGGGGAGAGGCCGTTCACCTGCTCTGAGTGTGGGAAGGGATTCGCTCGGTCATCCCACCTGCTGACACACCAGCGAGTTCACACCGGGGAGAGGCCGTTCACCTGCTCCGAGTGTGGGAAGGGATTCGCTCGGTCATCCCACCTGCTGACACACCAGCGAGTTCACAAGTGACTGCAGGGGTTGGATTCTGCTGTTATTGCTGCTGTTAATTACATCCAGGACTGAACCATGTTCACACTGACAGCTGGGGTTTGTTTCTGCTGATGTTAATAACCCCTGTAACTGGGCTGGTGTTTAATATTCTGGATATCTGTCAAATAAATCAGCTTTGCTTTAAACACATTGTTGTGGATTTTTGTCGTTCCCACCTGAGTGTTTAGCATCGCCTGGCTGGAGCTCAGAAAGGACAATCTGGGGGGAGGATCGTACGGTGGGAACAGAACTACAGCCTGGACACAGTCCTTCAGGGCCACACTGAGAGGGGCAAACGGCACTTTGGTCTTTCTCGTCTCTCTTCACTGACAGCAATGTCCCCGTGCAGGTTAATCTTGAGGCCTGTAAGGAATGTGTCCCAGCTGCTCTCTTCCATGGGTCAGAGCTCCTGGGGACGGAACAGAAGGCTCCTTTACAACTGTGTTTAGAGTCAGGAAGAACAACGGTGAATGCTGGAAACGTGCTGTCAAATCAGAGATTGGTGTCAAACTGCGATCTGTTCCTGACTGAAAGTGAAACGGCAGGGTTAAGTTTCCAGTCTAAAAATGACTGGGAATTATTCTATGAAGGTTTAACGTGTTCGTAGAATCATAGAATGGTTCCAGCACAGAAGGTGGCCATTCGGCCCGTTGAGCCCGTGCCGGCTCTCTGCAAGAACACTTCAGCTAGTCCCACTCCCCCACCCTTCCCTCATAGTCCTGCAAATTTTTGTCCTTCAGGTACTCATCCAATTCCCTTTTGAAAGCCACGATTGAATCTGCCTCCACCACCCTTTCAGGCAGTGCATTCCCGATCCTAACCACTCACTGCGTAAAAAGTTTTTCCCCATGTCACCTTTGATTCTTCTGCCAATCACCTTAAATCTGTGTCCTCTGGTTCTCGACCCTTCCGCCAATGGGAACAGTGTCTCTCTATCTACTCTGTCCAGACCACTCATGATTTTGAACACCTCTATCAAATCTACTCTGAATCTTCTCTGCTCCAAGGAGAACAACCCCAGCTTCTCCAGTCTATCAAGGCAACTGAAGTCCCTCATTCCTGGAATCATTCTCGAAAATCTTTTATGCACCTTCTCTAAGGCCTTCACATCCTTCCTGAAGTGCGGTGCCCAGAATTGGACACAGTATTCCAGTTGGGGCCGAACCAGTGTTTCATCATCATTTCCACACTTTTATACTCTATACCTCTATTTATTAAGTCCAGGATCCCGTAAGCCTTTTTAACTGCTTTCTCAACCTGCCCTGCCACCTTCAAGGATTTGTGCACACATACCCCTAGGTCTCTCTGTTCATGCACCCACTTTAGGATTGTACCATTTAGTTTACATGTCCTCTCCTCATTCTTTCCACCAAAATGTATCACTTCACACTTTTCTGCATTAAATTTCATCTGCCACGTGTCCGCCCATTTCACCAGCCTGTCTATGTCTTCCTGCAGTCTATCACTCTCCTCCTCACTGTTCACTATACTTCCAAGTTTTGTGTCATCTGCAAATTTTGAAATTGTGCGCTGTACACCCATGTCCAAGTCATTAATATATATCAAGGAAAGCAGTGGTCCTAGAACTGACCATGGGGAACACCACTGTCTACCTCCCTCCAGTCCGAAAAACAACCGTTCACCACTACTCTCTGTTTCCTGTCACTTAGCCAATTTTGTATCCATGCTGCCACTGTTCCTTTTATTCCATGGGCTTCAACTTTGCTGGCAAGCCTATTATGTGGCACTTTGTCAAACGCCTTTTGGAAATCCATGTACACCACATCAACCACATTACCCTCATCGACTGTTTCTGTTACCTCATCAAACAACTCATTCAAGTTGGTTAAACACGATTTGCCTTTGACAAATCCGTGCTGGCTTTCATTAATTAATCCACACCTATCCAAGTGACTATTAATTTTGTCCCTGATTACTGTTTCTAAAAGCTTCCCCACTACCGAGGTTAAACTGACTGGCCTGTAGTTGCTGGGTTTATCCTTGCACCCTTTTTTGAACAAGGATGTAACATTTGCAATTCTCCAGTCCTCTGGCACCACCCCTGTATCTATGGAGGATTGGAATATTATGGCCAGTACCTCCGCGATTTCCTCCCTCAATTCCCTCAGCATTCTAGGATGTATCCCATCCACTCCTGGTGATTTATCTACTTTAGTACAGTCAGTCTTGCTAATACCTCCTCTTTATTAATTTTTATCCTATCAAATATCTCCACTACCTCCTCCTTCACTATGTCTATGGCAGCATCCTCTTCCTTGGTGAAGACAGATGCAAAGTACTCGTTTAGTTCCTCAGCCATACCCTCTGCCTCCATACGTAGGTCTCCTTTATGGTCCCTAATCGGCCCCAACCCTCCTCTTACTACCCGTTTACTATTTATATGCCTATAGAAGACTTTTGGATTACCTTTTATATTAGCAGCTATTCTATTCTCATACCTTCTCTTTGCCCCTCTTATTTTCTTTTTCACTTCTCCTCTGACCTTTCTATATTTAGCCTGATTCTCAGATGTATTTGCAACCTGACATCTGTCATACGCTCTCTTTTTCTGCTTCAAATAGACCTGATTAGGGACCACAAAAGGAGACCTATGCATGGAGGCAGAGGGCATGGCTGAGGTGCTAAATGAGTCCTTTGCATCTGTCTTTACCAAGGAAGAAGATGCTGCCAAAGACATATTGAAGGAGGAGGTAGAGGAGCTATTGGATGGGATACAAATTGATAAAGAGGAGGTACTAGAAAGGCGGGCTGCACTTAAAGTAGATAAGTCACCAGGACCGGATGGGATGCATCCTAGGTTGCCGAGGGAAGTGAAGGAAGAAATTGCAGAGGTATTGACCATAATCTTCCAATCCTCCTTAGAAACGGGTTTGATGCCAGAGGACTGGAGAATTGCAAATGTTAAACCCTTGTTCAAAAAAGGGTGTAAAGATAAACCCAGCAACTACAGGCAAGTACGTTTAAACTCAGTAGTGGGGAAGCTTTTAGAAACAATAATCAGGGACAAAAGTAACAATCACTTGGGCAAGTGTGGATTAATTAAGGAAAGCCAGCATGGATTTGTTAAAGGCAAATCGTGTTTAACCAAATTGATCAAGTTTTTTGATGAGGTAACAGAAACAGTTGATGAGGGTAATGTGGTTGATGTGGTGAACATGGACTTTCAAAAGGCGTTTGATAAAGTGCCACATAATAGGCTAGCCAGCAAAGTTGAAGCCCATGGAATAAAAGGAACAGTGGCAGCATGGATATGAAATTGGCTAAGTGACAGGAAACAGAGAGTAGTGGTGAACGGTTGTTTTTCGGACTGGAGGAAGGTATACAGTGGTGTTCTCCAGGGGTCAGTTCTAGGACCACTGCTTTTCTTGATATATATTAATGACTTGGACGTGGGTGTAAAGGCACAATTTCAAAATTTGCAGATGACACAAAACTTATAGTGAACAGTGAGGAGGAGAGTGATAGACGTCAGGAAGACAGAGACAGGCTGGTGAAATTGGCAGACACGTGTGAAGTGATACATTTTGGTAGAAAGAATGAAGAGAGGAAATATAAACTAAATGGTACAATTCTACAGCGGGTGCATGAACAGAGAGACCTAGGGGTACGAGTGCACAAATCGTTGAAGGTGGCAGGGCAGGTTGAGAAAGCAGTTAAAAATGCTTACGGGATCCTGGGCTTCATGAATAGAGGTATAGAATACAAAAGTGTGGAAATGATGATGAACCTGTATAAAACACAGGAGTATTGTGTCCAATTCAAAGCACCGCACTTTAGGAAGGATGTGAAGGCCTGAGGGAGGGTGTAGAAAAGATTGACGAGAATGTTTCCAGGGACGAGGTACTTCAGTTACGTGGATAGACTGGAGACGCTGGGGTTGTTCTCCTTAGAGCAGAGAAGATTGAGAGGAGATTTGATAGAGGTGTTCAAAATCATGAGGGGTCTGGACAGAGGTAAAAGGGCAGGTGTTGCGACTCCTGCGCTTGCACGGGAAGGTGCCGTGGGAAGGGGAGGGGGTGTCGGGGCTGACTGAGCAATGGACCAGGGTGTCACGGAGGGAGGAGTCCCTTTGGAATGCTGAAAGAGTAGGGGAAGATGTGTTTGGTGGTGGGATCACGCAGGAGGTGGCGGAAATGGCGGAGGATGATCCATTGATTGTGGAGGCTGGTGGGGTGAAAGGTGAGGACAAGGGGAACACTATGGTAGTTCTGGGAGGGAGGGGATGGGGTGAGAGCAGAATTGCAGGAGATGGAACGGACACGGCCGAGGGCCCTGTCAACCACAGTAGAGGGGAATCCTCGGTTAAAGTAAAAGGAAGACATATCGGAAGCACGAGTATGGAAATTCCCTTTTGTTCTTTGCTCCCCTCCCCGCATTCCCTGCCTCCGCACCTGCTTAAAATCGGTTACATCTCCAACATTTCCCAGTTCTGATGAAAGGTCACCGAGCTGAAACGTTAACTCTGTTTCTCTCTCCACACATGCTGCCTGACCGGCTGAATATTTCCAGTATTTCCTATTTTTATTCATTATAAGTGCAACCTCCAGCTTGTTGCATTGGGGTTTTACCAGTTTGACTTCTTCACATCAGCGACCCAGAATCACCCTGTGACGTCATCACCAAAACAATGCAGCATCATCAGTGTCACTTGGTGGCCATAGCAACAGCAGTGCGACCTCTGACCCTCAGCCACGCGGAGTGCTCGATGTGACCTCATCAGAATGGCCTGTCATTGGACCTGGGGGATTGTTAGAAGGTTCACCCCGTCCTTTCAACACAGATATTACCCACATAATCCCACATCAATCAGACATATCTATCTTTATTTAGATTAATTAATTAATGAGTGTCTGTCTGTCTGTCTAACAGAGACACGGTCTAGTACAGTAACAACTCAGGCATAGTTCAGTGTAATGTAAAGAGAAACCGGTGCTAGTATAATACAAACAGAGACTGGGTCTAGTGTAATATGAACAGAGACAGGGTCTAGTGTAATATAAACAGAGACAGGGTCTAGTGTAATATAAACAGTTCAGGGTCGAGTGTAATATAAACAGAGACAGGGTCCAGTGTAGTATAAACAGAGACAGGGTCTAGTACAAGTAATAACAGAGACAGGGTCTAGTGTAGTATAAACAGAGACAGGGTCTAGTACAAGCAATAATAGAGACAGGGTCGAGTGTAGTATAAACAGAGACATGGTCCAGTGTAAAATAAACAGAGAGAGGGTCGAGTGTAATATAAACAGAGATAGGGGCTAGAGTAATATAAACAGAGACAGGGTCTAGTGTAATATAAACAGAGAGAGGGTCTAGTGTAATACAAACAGAGATAGGGGCTAGAGTAATATAAACAGAGACAGGGTCTAGTGTAATATAAAGTGAGACAGGTTATAGTGTCAGATAAACAAAGACAGGGTCTAGTGTAATAGAAACAGAGACAGGGTCTATTGTAATATAAACAGAGACAGGGTCTATTGTAATATAAACAGAGACAGGGCCTCAAGTAATATAAGCAGAGACAGGGTCTAGTGTAATATAAACAGAGACAGGGTCTAGTGTGATATAAACAGAGACAGGGTCTAGTGTAATATAAACAGAGACAGGGTCTAGTGTAATATAAACAGAGACAGGGTCTAGTGTAATATAAACAGAGACAGGGTCTAGTGTAATATAAACAGAGACAGGGTCTAGTGTAATATAAACAGAGACAGGGTCTAGTGCAATATAAACAGAGACAGGGTCTAGTCTAATATAAACAGAGACAGGGTCCAGTGTAATATAAACAGAGACAGGGTCCAGTGTAATATAAACAGAGACAGGGTCTAGTGTAATATAAGCAGAGACAGGGTCTAGTGTAATATAAACAGAGACAGGGTCCAGTGTAATATAAACAGAGACAGGGTCTGGTGCAATATAAACAGAGACAGGGTCTAGTCTAATATAAACAGAGACAGGGTCCAGTGTAATATAAACAGAGACAGGGTCCAGTGTAATATGAACAGAGACAGGGTCTAGTGTAATATAAGCAGAGACAGGGTCTAGTGTAATATAAACAGAGACAGGGTCTAGTCTAATATAAACAGAGACAGGGTCTAGTGTAATATAAGCAGAGACAGGGTCTAGTCTAATATAAACAGAGACAGGGTCTACTGTAATATAAGCAGAGACAGGGTCTAGTCTAATATAAACAGAGACAGGGTCAAGTGTAATATAAGCAGAGACAGGGTCGAGTGTAACATAAACAGAGACAGGGTCTAGTGTAATATAAGCAGAGACAGGGTCCAGTGTAATATAAACAGAGACAGGGTCCAGTGTAATATAAACAGAGACAGGGGCTAGTGTAATATAAACAGAGACAGGGTCCAGTGTAATAAAAACAGAGACAGAGTCGAGTGTAATATAAACAGAGACAGGGTCCAGTGTAATATAAACAGAGACAGGGTCTAGTGTAATATAAATAGAAACAGGATCGAGTGTAATATAAGCAGAGACAGGGTCCAGTGTAATATAAACAGAGACAGGGTCTGGTGCAATATAAACAGAGACAGGGTCTAGTCTAATATAAGCAGAGACAGGGTCCAATGTAATATAAACAAACAGAGACAGGGTCCAGTGTAATATGAACAGAGACAGGGTCTAGTGTAATATAAGCAGAGACAGGGTCTAGTGTAATATAAACAGAGACAGGGTCTAGTCTAATATAAACAGAGACAGGGTCTAGTGTAATATAAGCAGAGACAGGGTCTAGTGTAATATAAACAGAGACAGGGTCCAGTGTAATATAAACAGAGACAGGGTCTAGTGTAATATAAACAGAGACAGGGTCTAGTGTAATATAAGCAGAGACAGGGTCTAGTGTAATATAAACAGAGACAGGGTCTAGTGTAATATAAGCAGAGACAGGGTCCAGTGTAATATAAACAGAGACAGGGTCCAGGTGTAATATAAACAGAGACAGGGTCTCGTGTAATATAAACAGAGACAGGGTCCAGTGTAATATAAGCAGAGACAGGGTCCAGTGTAATATAAACAGAGACAGGGTCTAGTCTAATATAAACAGAGACAGGGTCTAGTGTAATATAAGCAGAGACAGGGTCTAGTCTAATATAAACAGAGACAGGGTCTAGTGTAATATAAACAGAGACAGGGTCTAGTGTAATATAAGCAGAGACAGGGTCTAGTGTAATATAAACAGAGACAGGGTCTAGTGTAATATAAACAGAGACAGGGTCTAGTGTAATATAAACAGAGACAGGGTCTAGTGTAATATAAACAGAGACAGGGTCTAGTCTAATATAAACAGAGACAGGGTCTAGTGTAATATAAGCAGAGACAGGGTCTAGTGTAATATAAACAGAGACAGGGTCCAGTGTAATATAAACAGAGACAGGGTCTAGTCTAATATAAACAGAGACAGGGTCTAGTGTAATATAAGCAGAGACAGGGTCTAGTGTAATATAAACAGAGACAGGGTCCAGTGTAATATAAACAGAGACAGGGTCTAGTGTAATATAAACAGAGACAGGGTCTAGTGTAATATAAGCAGAGACAGGGTCTAGTGTAATATAAACAGAGACAGGGTCTAGTGTAATATAAACAGAGACAGGGTCCAGTGTAATATAAACAGAGACAGGGTCTGTGTAATATAAACAGAGACAGGGTCTAGTGTAATATAAACAGAGACAGGGTCTAGTGTAATATAAACAGAGACAGGGTCTAGTGTAATATAAGCAGAGACAGGGTCCAGTGTAATATAAACAGAGACAGGGTCTAGTGTAATATAAACAGAGACAGGGTCTAGTCTAATATAAACAGAGACAGGGTCTAGTGTAATATAAACAGAGACAGGGTCTAGTGTAATATAAGCAGAGACAGGGTCCAGTGTAATATAAACAGAGACAGGGTCGAGTGTAATATAAACAGAGACAGGGTCTAGTGTAATATAAGCAGAGACAGGGTCTAGTGTAATATAAACAGAGACAGGGTCTAGTGCTAATATAAACAGAGACAGGGTCTAGTGTAATATAAACAGAGACAGGGTCTAGTGTAATATAAACAGAGACAGGGTCTAGTCTAATATAAACAGAGACAGGGTCTAGTGTAATATAAGCAGAGACAGGGTCCAGTGTAATATAAACAGAGACAGGGTCCAGTGCAATATAAACAGAGACAGGGTCTAGTCTAATATAAACAGAGACAGGGTCTAGTGTAATATAAGCAGAGACAGGGTCTAGTCTAATATAAACAGAGACAGGGTCTAGTGTAATATAAGCAGAGACAGGGTCGAGTGTAATATAAACAGAGACAGGGTCTAGTGTAATATAAACAGAGACAGGGTCCAGTGTAATATAAACAGAGACAGGGTCCTAGTGTAATATAAACAGAGACAGGGTCCAGTGTAATATAAACAGAGACAGGGTCTCGTGTCATATAAACAGAGACAGGGTCTAGTGTAATATAAACAGAGACAGGGTCTAGTGTAATATAAACAGAGACAGGGTCGAGTGTAATATAAACAGAGACAGGGTCTAGTCTAATATAAACAGAGACAGGGTCTCGTGTAATATAAACAGAGACAGGGTCTAGTGTAATATAAACAGAGACAGGGTCTAGTGTAATATAAACAGAGACAGGGTCTAGTGTAATATAAACAGATACAGGGTATAGTGTAATATAAACAGAGACAGGGTCTAGTGTAATATAAACAGAGACAGGGTCTAGTGTAATATAAACAGAGACAGGGCCTAGTGTAATACAAACAGAGACAGGGCCCAGTGTAATATAAACAGAGACAGGGTCTAGTGCAACATAAACCGAGACAGGGTCTAGTGTAATATAAACAGAGACAGGGTCTAGTGTAACAAAACAGAGACAGGCTCTGGTGTAATATAAACAGAGATAGGGTCTGGTGTAAAATAAACCGAGACAGGGTCCAGTGAAATATAAACAGAGACAGGGTCTAGTATAATATAAACAGAGACAGGGTCTAGTGTAATATAAACAGAGACAGGGTCTAGTGCAATATTAGCAGAGACAGGGTCTAGTGTAATAAAAACAGAGACAGGGCCTCGTGTAATATAAGCAGAGACAGGGTCTAGTGTAATATTAGCAGAGACAGGGTCTAGTGTAATAAAAACAGAGACAGGGCCTCGTGTAATATAAGCAGAGACAGGGTCTAGTGTAATATAAACAGAGACAGGGTCTAGTGTAATATAAACAGAGACAGTGTCCAGTGTAAAAAAACAGAGACAGGGTCCAGTGTAATATAAACAGAGACAGGGTCTAGTGTAATATAAACAGAGACAGGGTCGAGTGTAATATAAGCAGAGACAGGGTCTAGTGTAATATAAACAGAGACAGGGTCTAGTCTAATATAAACAGAGACAGGGTCTAGTGTAATATAAGCAGAGACAGGGTCTAGTGTAATATAAACAGAGACAGGGTCTAGTGTAATATAAGCAGAGACAGGGTCTAGTGTAATATAAACAGAGACAGGGTCTAGTCTAATATAAACAGAGACAGGGTCTAGTGTAATATAAGCAGAGACAGGGTCCAGTGTAATATAAACAGAGACAGGGTCTAGTGTAATATAAACAGAGACAGGGTCTAGTCTAATATAAACAGAGACAGGGTCTAGTGTAATATAAGCAGAGACAGGGTCTAGTCTAATATAAACAGAGACAGGGTCTAGTGTAATATAAGCAGAGACAGGGTCGAGTGTAACATAAACAGAGACAGGGTCTAGTTTAATATAAACAGAGAAAGGGTCGAGTGCAACATGAACAGAGACAGGGTCCAGTGCAATATAAACAGAGAAAGGGTACAGTGTAATATAAACAGAGACAGGGTCTAGTGTAATATAAACAGAGACAGGGTCTAGTGTAATATAAACAGAGACAGGGTCAAGTGTAATATAAACCGAGACAGGGTGCAGTGTAATATAAACAGAGATAGGGTCGAGTGTAATATAAACACAGACAGGGTCTAGTGTAAAAAAACAGAGACAGGGTCCAGTGTAATATAATCAGAGACAGGGTCTAGTGTAATATAAACAGAGACAGGGTCTAGTGTAATATAAACAGAGACAGGGCCCAGTGTAATATAAACAGAGACAGGGTCTAGTGCAATATAAACAGAGACAGGGTCTAGTGTAATATAAACAGCGACAGGGTCTAGTGTAATATAAACAGAGACAGGGTCTACTGTAATATAAGCAGAGACAGGGTCTCGTCTAATATAAACAGAGACAGGGTCTAGTGTAATATAAGCAGAGACAGGGTCGAGTGTAACATAAACAGAGACAGGGTCTCGTGTAATATAAGCAGAGACAGGGTCCAGTGTAATATAAACAGAGACAGGGTCTGGTGCAATATAAACAGAGACAGGGTCTCGTGTAATATAAGCAGAGACAGGGTCTAGTGTAATATAAACAGAGACAGGGTCTAGTCTAATATAAACAGAGAAAGGGTCTAGTGTAATATAAGCAGAGACAGGGTCCAGTTTAATATAAACAGAGACAGGGTCCAGTGCAATATAAACAGAGACAGGGTCTAGTGTAATATAAACAGAGACAGGGTCTAGTGTAATATAAACAGAGACAGGGTCTAGTGTAATATAAACAGAGACAGGGTCTAGTGTAATATAAACAGAGACAGGGTCTAGTGTAATATAAACAGAGACAGGGTCTAGTGTAATATAAACAGAGACAGGGTCTAGTGTAATATAAACAGAGACAGGGTCTAGTGTAATATAAACAGAGACAGGGTCTAGTGTAATATAAACAGAGACAGGGTCTAGTGTAATATAAACAGAGACAGGGTCTAGTGTAATATAAACAGAGACAGGGTCTAGTGTAATATAAACAGAGACAGGGTCTAGTGTAATATAAACAGAGACAGGGTCTAGTGTAATATAAACAGAGACAGGGTCTAGTGTAATATAAACAGAGACAGGGTCTAGTGTAATATAAACAGAGACAGGGTCTAGTGTAATATAAACAGAGACAGGGTCTAGTGTAATATAAACAGAGACAGGGTCTAGTGTAATATAAACAGAGACAGGGTCTAGTGTAATATAAACAGAGACAGGGTCTAGTGTAATATAAACAGAGACAGGGTCTAGTGTAATATAAACAGAGACAGGGTCTAGTGTAATATAAACAGAGACAGGGTCTAGTGTAATATAAACAGAGACAGGGTCTAGTGTAATATAAACAGAGACAGGGTCTAGTGTAATATAAACAGAGACAGGGTCTAGTGTAATATAAACAGAGACAGGGTCTAGTGTAATATAAACAGAGACAGGGTCTAGTGTAATATAAACAGAGACAGGGTCTAGTGTAATATAAACAGAGACAGGGTCTAGTGTAATATAAACAGAGACAGGGTCTAGTGTAATATAAACAGAGACAGGGTCTAGTGTAATATAAACAGAGACAGGGTCTAGTGTAATATAAACAGAGACAGGGTCTAGTGTAATATAAACAGAGACAGGGTCTAGTGTAATATAAACAGAGACAGGGTCTAGTGTAATATAAACAGAGACAGGGTCTAGTGTAATATAAACAGAGACAGGGTCTAGTGTAATATAAACAGAGACAGGGTCTAGTGTAATATAAACAGAGACAGGGTCTAGTGTAATATAAACAGAGACAGGGTCTAGTGTAATATAAACAGAGACAGGGTCTAGTGTAATATAAACAGAGACAGGGTCTAGTGTAATATAAACAGAGACAGGGTCTAGTGTAATATAAACAGAGACAGGGTCTAGTGTAATATAAACAGAGACAGGGTCTAGTGTAATATAAACAGAGACAGGGTCTAGTGTAATATAAACAGAGACAGGGTCTAGTGTAATATAAACAGAGACAGGGTCTAGTGTAATATAAACAGAGACAGGGTCTAGTGTAATATAAACAGAGACAGGGTCTAGTGTAATATAAACAGAGACAGGGTCTAGTGTAATATAAACAGAGACAGGGTCTAGTGTAATATAAACAGAGACAGGGTCTAGTGTAATATAAACAGAGACAGGGTCTAGTGTAATATAAACAGAGACAGGGTCTAGTGTAATATAAACAGAGACAGGGTCTAGTGTAATATAAACAGAGACAGGGTCTAGTGTAATATAAACAGAGACAGGGTCTAGTGTAATATAAACAGAGACAGGGTCTAGTGTAATATAAACAGAGACAGGGTCTAGTGTAATATAAACAGAGACAGGGTCTAGTGTAATATAAACAGAGACAGGGTCTAGTGTAATATAAACAGAGACAGGGTCTAGTGTAATATAAACAGAGACAGGGTCTAGTGTAATATAAACAGAGACAGGGTCTAGTGTAATATAAACAGAGACAGGGTCTAGTGTAATATAAACAGAGACAGGGTCTAGTGTAATATAAACAGAGACAGGGTCTAGTGTAATATAAACAGAGACAGGGTCTAGTGTAATATAAACAGAGACAGGGTCTAGTGTAATATAAACAGAGACAGGGTCTAGTGTAATATAAACAGAGACAGGGTCTAGTGTAATATAAACAGAGACAGGGTCTAGTGTAATATAAACAGAGACAGGGTCTAGTGTAATATAAACAGAGACAGGGTCTAGTGTAATATAAACAGAGACAGGGTCTAGTGTAATATAAACAGAGACAGGGTCTAGTGTAATATAAACAGAGACAGGGTCTAGTGTAATATAAACAGAGACAGGGTCTAGTGTAATATAAACAGAGACAGGGTCTAGTGTAATATAAACAGAGACAGGGTCTAGTGTAATATAAACAGAGACAGGGTCTAGTGTAATATAAACAGAGACAGGGTCTAGTGTAATATAAACAGAGACAGGGTCTAGTGTAATATAAACAGAGACAGGGTCTAGTGTAATATAAACAGAGACAGGGTCTAGTGTAATATAAACAGAGACAGGGTCTAGTGTAATATAAACAGAGACAGGGTCTAGTGTAATATAAACAGAGACAGGGTCTAGTGTAATATAAACAGAGACAGGGTCTAGTGTAATATAAACAGAGACAGGGTCTAGTGTAATATAAACAGAGACAGGGTCTAGTGTAATATAAACAGAGACAGGGTCTAGTGTAATATAAACAGAGACAGGGTCTAGTGTAATATAAACAGAGACAGGGTCTAGTGTAATATAAACAGAGACAGGGTCTAGTGTAATATAAACAGAGACAGGGTCTAGTGTAATATAAACAGAGACAGGGTCTAGTGTAATATAAACAGAGACAGGGTCTAGTGTAATATAAACAGAGACAGGGTCTAGTGTAATATAAACAGAGACAGGGTCTAGTGTAATATAAACAGAGACAGGGTCTAGTGTAATATAAACAGAGACAGGGTCTAGTGTAATATAAACAGAGACAGGGTCTAGTGTAATATAAACAGAGACAGGGTCTAGTGTAATATAAACAGAGACAGGGTCTAGTGTAATATAAACAGAGACAGGGTCTAGTGTAATATAAACAGAGACAGGGTCTAGTGTAATATAAACAGAGACAGGGTCTAGTGTAATATAAACAGAGACAGGGTCTAGTGTAATATAAACAGAGACAGGGTCTAGTGTAATATAAACAGAGACAGGGTCTAGTGTAATATAAACAGAGACAGGGTCTAGTGTAATATAAACAGAGACAGGGTCTAGTGTAATATAAACAGAGACAGGGTCTAGTGTAATATAAACAGAGACAGGGTCTAGTGTAATATAAACAGAGACAGGGTCTAGTGTAATATAAACAGAGACAGGGTCTAGTGTAATATAAACAGAGACAGGGTCTAGTGTAATATAAACAGAGACAGGGTCTAGTGTAATATAAACAGAGACAGGGTCTAGTGTAATATAAACAGAGACAGGGTCTAGTGTAATATAAACAGAGACAGGGTCTAGTGTAATATAAACAGAGACAGGGTCTAGTGTAATATAAACAGAGACAGGGTCTAGTGTAATATAAACAGAGACAGGGTCTAGTGTAATATAAACAGAGACAGGGTCTAGTGTAATATAAACAGAGACAGGGTCTAGTGTAATATAAACAGAGACAGGGTCTAGTGTAATATAAACAGAGACAGGGTCTAGTGTAATATAAACAGAGACAGGGTCTAGTGTAATATAAACAGAGACAGGGTCTAGTGTAATATAAACAGAGACAGGGTCTAGTGTAATATAAACAGAGACAGGGTCTAGTGTAATATAAACAGAGACAGGGTCTAGTGTAATATAAACAGAGACAGGGTCTAGTGTAATATAAACAGAGACAGGGTCTAGTGTAATATAAACAGAGACAGGGTCTAGTGTAATATAAACAGAGACAGGGTCTAGTGTAATATAAACAGAGACAGGGTCTAGTGTAATATAAACAGAGACAGGGTCTAGTGTAATATAAACAGAGACAGGGTCTAGTGTAATATAAACAGAGACAGGGTCTAGTGTAATATAAACAGAGACAGGGTCTAGTGTAATATAAACAGAGACAGGGTCTAGTGTAATATAAACAGAGACAGGGTCTAGTGTAATATAAACAGAGACAGGGTCTAGTGTAATATAAACAGAGACAGGGTCTAGTGTAATATAAACAGAGACAGGGTCTAGTGTAATATAAACAGAGACAGGGTCTAGTGTAATATAAACAGAGACAGGGTCTAGTGTAATATAAACAGAGACAGGGTCTAGTGTAATATAAACAGAGACAGGGTCTAGTGTAATATAAACAGAGACAGGGTCTAGTGTAATATAAACAGAGACAGGGTCTAGTGTAATATAAACAGAGACAGGGTCTAGTGTAATATAAACAGAGACAGGGTCTAGTGTAATATAAACAGAGACAGGGTCTAGTGTAATATAAACAGAGACAGGGTCTAGTGTAATATAAACAGAGACAGGGTCTAGTGTAATATAAACAGAGACAGGGTCTAGTGTAATATAAACAGAGACAGGGTCTAGTGTAATATAAACAGAGACAGGGTCTAGTGTAATATAAACAGAGACAGGGTCTAGTGTAATATAAACAGAGACAGGGTCTAGTGTAATATAAACAGAGACAGGGTCTAGTGTAATATAAACAGAGACAGGGTCTAGTGTAATATAAACAGAGACAGGGTCTAGTGTAATATAAACAGAGACAGGGTCTAGTGTAATATAAACAGAGACAGGGTCTAGTGTAATATAAACAGAGACAGGGTCTAGTGTAATATAAACAGAGACAGGGTCTAGTGTAATATAAACAGAGACAGGGTCTAGTGTAATATAAACAGAGACAGGGTCTAGTGTAATATAAACAGAGACAGGGTCTAGTGTAATATAAACAGAGACAGGGTCTAGTGTAATATAAACAGAGACAGGGTCTAGTGTAATATAAACAGAGACAGGGTCTAGTGTAATATAAACAGAGACAGGGTCTAGTGTAATATAAACAGAGACAGGGTCTAGTGTAATATAAACAGAGACAGGGTCTAGTGTAATATAAACAGAGACAGGGTCTAGTGTAATATAAACAGAGACAGGGTCTAGTGTAATATAAACAGAGACAGGGTCTAGTGTAATATAAACAGAGACAGGGTCTAGTGTAATATAAACAGAGACAGGGTCTAGTGTAATATAAACAGAGACAGGGTCTAGTGTAATATAAACAGAGACAGGGTCTAGTGTAATATAAACAGAGACAGGGTCTAGTGTAATATAAACAGAGACAGGGTCTAGTGTAATATAAACAGAGACAGGGTCTAGTGTAATATAAACAGAGACAGGGTCTAGTGTAATATAAACAGAGACAGGGTCTAGTGTAATATAAACAGAGACAGGGTCTAGTGTAATATAAACAGAGACAGGGTCTAGTGTAATATAAACAGAGACAGGGTCTAGTGTAATATAAACAGAGACAGGGTCTAGTGTAATATAAACAGAGACAGGGTCTAGTGTAATATAAACAGAGACAGGGTCTAGTGTAATATAAACAGAGACAGGGTCTAGTGTAATATAAACAGAGACAGGGTCTAGTGTAATATAAACAGAGACAGGGTCTAGTGTAATATAAACAGAGACAGGGTCTAGTGTAATATAAACAGAGACAGGGTCTAGTGTAATATAAACAGAGACAGGGTCTAGTGTAATATAAACAGAGACAGGGTCTAGTGTAATATAAACAGAGACAGGGTCTAGTGTAATATAAACAGAGACAGGGTCTAGTGTAATATAAACAGAGACAGGGTCTAGTGTAATATAAACAGAGACAGGGTCTAGTGTAATATAAACAGAGACAGGGTCTAGTGTAATATAAACAGAGACAGGGTCTAGTGTAATATAAACAGAGACAGGGTCTAGTGTAATATAAACAGAGACAGGGTCTAGTGTAATATAAACAGAGACAGGGTCTAGTGTAATATAAACAGAGACAGGGTCTAGTGTAATATAAACAGAGACAGGGTCTAGTGTAATATAAACAGAGACAGGGTCTAGTGTAATATAAACAGAGACAGGGTCTAGTGTAATATAAACAGAGACAGGGTCTAGTGTAATATAAACAGAGACAGGGTCTAGTGTAATATAAACAGAGACAGGGTCTAGTGTAATATAAACAGAGACAGGGTCTAGTGTAATATAAACAGAGACAGGGTCTAGTGTAATATAAACAGAGACAGGGTCTAGTGTAATATAAACAGAGACAGGGTCTAGTGTAATATAAACAGAGACAGGGTCTAGTGTAATATAAACAGAGACAGGGTCTAGTGTAATATAAACAGAGACAGGGTCTAGTGTAATATAAACAGAGACAGGGTCTAGTGTAATATAAACAGAGACAGGGTCTAGTGTAATATAAACAGAGACAGGGTCTAGTGTAATATAAACAGAGACAGGGTCTAGTGTAATATAAACAGAGACAGGGTCTAGTGTAATATAAACAGAGACAGGGTCTAGTGTAATATAAACAGAGACAGGGTCTAGTGTAATATAAACAGAGACAGGGTCTAGTGTAATATAAACAGAGACAGGGTCTAGTGTAATATAAACAGAGACAGGGTCTAGTGTAATATAAACAGAGACAGGGTCTAGTGTAATATAAACAGAGACAGGGTCTAGTGTAATATAAACAGAGACAGGGTCTAGTGTAATATAAACAGAGACAGGGTCTAGTGTAATATAAACAGAGACAGGGTCTAGTGTAATATAAACAGAGACAGGGTCTAGTGTAATATAAACAGAGACAGGGTCTAGTGTAATATAAACAGAGACAGGGTCTAGTGTAATATAAACAGAGACAGGGTCTAGTGTAATATAAACAGAGACAGGGTCTAGTGTAATATAAACAGAGACAGGGTCTAGTGTAATATAAACAGAGACAGGGTCTAGTGTAATATAAACAGAGACAGGGTCTAGTGTAATATAAACAGAGACAGGGTCTAGTGTAATATAAACAGAGACAGGGTCTAGTGTAATATAAACAGAGACAGGGTCTAGTGTAATATAAACAGAGACAGGGTCTAGTGTAATATAAACAGAGACAGGGTCTAGTGTAATATAAACAGAGACAGGGTCTAGTGTAATATAAACAGAGACAGGGTCTAGTGTAATATAAACAGAGACAGGGTCTAGTGTAATATAAACAGAGACAGGGTCTAGTGTAATATAAACAGAGACAGGGTCTAGTGTAATATAAACAGAGACAGGGTCTAGTGTAATATAAACAGAGACAGGGTCTAGTGTAATATAAACAGAGACAGGGTCTAGTGTAATATAAACAGAGACAGGGTCTAGTGTAATATAAACAGAGACAGGGTCTAGTGTAATATAAACAGAGACAGGGTCTAGTGTAATATAAACAGAGACAGGGTCTAGTGTAATATAAACAGAGACAGGGTCTAGTGTAATATAAACAGAGACAGGGTCTAGTGTAATATAAACAGAGACAGGGTCTAGTGTAATATAAACAGAGACAGGGTCTAGTGTAATATAAACAGAGACAGGGTCTAGTGTAATATAAACAGAGACAGGGTCTAGTGTAATATAAACAGAGACAGGGTCTAGTGTAATATAAACAGAGACAGGGTCTAGTGTAATATAAACAGAGACAGGGTCTAGTGTAATATAAACAGAGACAGGGTCTAGTGTAATATAAACAGAGACAGGGTCTAGTGTAATATAAACAGAGACAGGGTCTAGTGTAATATAAACAGAGACAGGGTCTAGTGTAATATAAACAGAGACAGGGTCTAGTGTAATATAAACAGAGACAGGGTCTAGTGTAATATAAACAGAGACAGGGTCTAGTGTAATATAAACAGAGACAGGGTCTAGTGTAATATAAACAGAGACAGGGTCTAGTGTAATATAAACAGAGACAGGGTCTAGTGTAATATAAACAGAGACAGGGTCTAGTGTAATATAAACAGAGACAGGGTCTAGTGTAATATAAACAGAGACAGGGTCTAGTGTAATATAAACAGAGACAGGGTCTAGTGTAATATAAACAGAGACAGGGTCTAGTGTAATATAAACAGAGACAGGGTCTAGTGTAATATAAACAGAGACAGGGTCTAGTGTAATATAAACAGAGACAGGGTCTAGTGTAATATAAACAGAGACAGGGTCTAGTGTAATATAAACAGAGACAGGGTCTAGTGTAATATAAACAGAGACAGGGTCTAGTGTAATATAAACAGAGACAGGGTCTAGTGTAATATAAACAGAGACAGGGTCTAGTGTAATATAAACAGAGACAGGGTCTAGTGTAATATAAACAGAGACAGGGTCTAGTGTAATATAAACAGAGACAGGGTCTAGTGTAATATAAACAGAGACAGGGTCTAGTGTAATATAAACAGAGACAGGGTCTAGTGTAATATAAACAGAGACAGGGTCTAGTGTAATATAAACAGAGACAGGGTCTAGTGTAATATAAACAGAGACAGGGTCTAGTGTAATATAAACAGAGACAGGGTCTAGTGTAATATAAACAGAGACAGGGTCTAGTGTAATATAAACAGAGACAGGGTCTAGTGTAATATAAACAGAGACAGGGTCTAGTGTAATATAAACAGAGACAGGGTCTAGTGTAATATAAACAGAGACAGGGTCTAGTGTAATATAAACAGAGACAGGGTCTAGTGTAATATAAACAGAGACAGGGTCTAGTGTAATATAAACAGAGACAGGGTCTAGTGTAATATAAACAGAGACAGGGTCTAGTGTAATATAAACAGAGACAGGGTCTAGTGTAATATAAACAGAGACAGGGTCTAGTGTAATATAAACAGAGACAGGGTCTAGTGTAATATAAACAGAGACAGGGTCTAGTGTAATATAAACAGAGACAGGGTCTAGTGTAATATAAACAGAGACAGGGTCTAGTGTAATATAAACAGAGACAGGGTCTAGTGTAATATAAACAGAGACAGGGTCTAGTGTAATATAAACAGAGACAGGGTCTAGTGTAATATAAACAGAGACAGGGTCTAGTGTAATATAAACAGAGACAGGGTCTAGTGTAATATAAACAGAGACAGGGTCTAGTGTAATATAAACAGAGACAGGGTCTAGTGTAATATAAACAGAGACAGGGTCTAGTGTAATATAAACAGAGACAGGGTCTAGTGTAATATAAACAGAGACAGGGTCTAGTGTAATATAAACAGAGACAGGGTCTAGTGTAATATAAACAGAGACAGGGTCTAGTGTAATATAAACAGAGACAGGGTCTAGTGTAATATAAACAGAGACAGGGTCTAGTGTAATATAAACAGAGACAGGGTCTAGTGTAATATAAACAGAGACAGGGTCTAGTGTAATATAAACAGAGACAGGGTCTAGTGTAATATAAACAGAGACAGGGTCTAGTGTAATATAAACAGAGACAGGGTCTAGTGTAATATAAACAGAGACAGGGTCTAGTGTAATATAAACAGAGACAGGGTCTAGTGTAATATAAACAGAGACAGGGTCTAGTGTAATATAAACAGAGACAGGGTCTAGTGTAATATAAACAGAGACAGGGTCTAGTGTAATATAAACAGAGACAGGGTCTAGTGTAATATAAACAGAGACAGGGTCTAGTGTAATATAAACAGAGACAGGGTCTAGTGTAATATAAACAGAGACAGGGTCTAGTGTAATATAAACAGAGACAGGGTCTAGTGTAATATAAACAGAGACAGGGTCTAGTGTAATATAAACAGAGACAGGGTCTAGTGTAATATAAACAGAGACAGGGTCTAGTGTAATATAAACAGAGACAGGGTCTAGTGTAATATAAACAGAGACAGGGTCTAGTGTAATATAAACAGAGACAGGGTCTAGTGTAATATAAACAGAGACAGGGTCTAGTGTAATATAAACAGAGACAGGGTCTAGTGTAATATAAACAGAGACAGGGTCTAGTGTAATATAAACAGAGACAGGGTCTAGTGTAATATAAACAGAGACAGGGTCTAGTGTAATATAAACAGAGACAGGGTCTAGTGTAATATAAACAGAGACAGGGTCTAGTGTAATATAAACAGAGACAGGGTCTAGTGTAATATAAACAGAGACAGGGTCTAGTGTAATATAAACAGAGACAGGGTCTAGTGTAATATAAACAGAGACAGGGTCTAGTGTAATATAAACAGAGACAGGGTCTAGTGTAATATAAACAGAGACAGGGTCTAGTGTAATATAAACAGAGACAGGGTCTAGTGTAATATAAACAGAGACAGGGTCTAGTGTAATATAAACAGAGACAGGGTCTAGTGTAATATAAACAGAGACAGGGTCTAGTGTAATATAAACAGAGACAGGGTCTAGTGTAATATAAACAGAGACAGGGTCTAGTGTAATATAAACAGAGACAGGGTCTAGTGTAATATAAACAGAGACAGGGTCTAGTGTAATATAAACAGAGACAGGGTCTAGTGTAATATAAACAGAGACAGGGTCTAGTGTAATATAAACAGAGACAGGGTCTAGTGTAATATAAACAGAGACAGGGTCTAGTGTAATATAAACAGAGACAGGGTCTAGTGTAATATAAACAGAGACAGGGTCTAGTGTAATATAAACAGAGACAGGGTCTAGTGTAATATAAACAGAGACAGGGTCTAGTGTAATATAAACAGAGACAGGGTCTAGTGTAATATAAACAGAGACAGGGTCTAGTGTAATATAAACAGAGACAGGGTCTAGTGTAATATAAACAGAGACAGGGTCTAGTGTAATATAAACAGAGACAGGGTCTAGTGTAATATAAACAGAGACAGGGTCTAGTGTAATATAAACAGAGACAGGGTCTAGTGTAATATAAACAGAGACAGGGTCTAGTGTAATATAAACAGAGACAGGGTCTAGTGTAATATAAACAGAGACAGGGTCTAGTGTAATATAAACAGAGACAGGGTCTAGTGTAATATAAACAGAGACAGGGTCTAGTGTAATATAAACAGAGACAGGGTCTAGTGTAATATAAACAGAGACAGGGTCTAGTGTAATATAAACAGAGACAGGGTCTAGTGTAATATAAACAGAGACAGGGTCTAGTGTAATATAAACAGAGACAGGGTCTAGTGTAATATAAACAGAGACAGGGTCTAGTGTAATATAAACAGAGACAGGGTCTAGTGTAATATAAACAGAGACAGGGTCTAGTGTAATATAAACAGAGACAGGGTCTAGTGTAATATAAACAGAGACAGGGTCTAGTGTAATATAAACAGAGACAGGGTCTAGTGTAATATAAACAGAGACAGGGTCTAGTGTAATATAAACAGAGACAGGGTCTAGTGTAATATAAACAGAGACAGGGTCTAGTGTAATATAAACAGAGACAGGGTCTAGTGTAATATAAACAGAGACAGGGTCTAGTGTAATATAAACAGAGACAGGGTCTAGTGTAATATAAACAGAGACAGGGTCTAGTGTAATATAAACAGAGACAGGGTCTAGTGTAATATAAACAGAGACAGGGTCTAGTGTAATATAAACAGAGACAGGGTCTAGTGTAATATAAACAGAGACAGGGTCTAGTGTAATATAAACAGAGACAGGGTCTAGTGTAATATAAACAGAGACAGGGTCTAGTGTAATATAAACAGAGACAGGGTCTAGTGTAATATAAACAGAGACAGGGTCTAGTGTAATATAAACAGAGACAGGGTCTAGTGTAATATAAACAGAGACAGGGTCTAGTGTAATATAAACAGAGACAGGGTCTAGTGTAATATAAACAGAGACAGGGTCTAGTGTAATATAAACAGAGACAGGGTCTAGTGTAATATAAACAGAGACAGGGTCTAGTGTAATATAAACAGAGACAGGGTCTAGTGTAATATAAACAGAGACAGGGTCTAGTGTAATATAAACAGAGACAGGGTCTAGTGTAATATAAACAGAGACAGGGTCTAGTGTAATATAAACAGAGACAGGGTCTAGTGTAATATAAACAGAGACAGGGTCTAGTGTAATATAAACAGAGACAGGGTCTAGTGTAATATAAACAGAGACAGGGTCTAGTGTAATATAAACAGAGACAGGGTCTAGTGTAATATAAACAGAGACAGGGTCTAGTGTAATATAAACAGAGACAGGGTCTAGTGTAATATAAACAGAGACAGGGTCTAGTGTAATATAAACAGAGACAGGGTCTAGTGTAATATAAACAGAGACAGGGTCTAGTGTAATATAAACAGAGACAGGGTCTAGTGTAATATAAACAGAGACAGGGTCTAGTGTAATATAAACAGAGACAGGGTCTAGTGTAATATAAACAGAGACAGGGTCTAGTGTAATATAAACAGAGACAGGGTCTAGTGTAATATAAACAGAGACAGGGTCTAGTGTAATATAAACAGAGACAGGGTCTAGTGTAATATAAACAGAGACAGGGTCTAGTGTAATATAAACAGAGACAGGGTCTAGTGTAATATAAACAGAGACAGGGTCTAGTGTAATATAAACAGAGACAGGGTCTAGTGTAATATAAACAGAGACAGGGTCTAGTGTAATATAAACAGAGACAGGGTCTAGTGTAATATAAACAGAGACAGGGTCTAGTGTAATATAAACAGAGACAGGGTCTAGTGTAATATAAACAGAGACAGGGTCTAGTGTAATATAAACAGAGACAGGGTCTAGTGTAATATAAACAGAGACAGGGTCTAGTGTAATATAAACAGAGACAGGGTCTAGTGTAATATAAACAGAGACAGGGTCTAGTGTAATATAAACAGAGACAGGGTCTAGTGTAATATAAACAGAGACAGGGTCTAGTGTAATATAAACAGAGACAGGGTCTAGTGTAATATAAACAGAGACAGGGTCTAGTGTAATATAAACAGAGACAGGGTCTAGTGTAATATAAACAGAGACAGGGTCTAGTGTAATATAAACAGAGACAGGGTCTAGTGTAATATAAACAGAGACAGGGTCTAGTGTAATATAAACAGAGACAGGGTCTAGTGTAATATAAACAGAGACAGGGTCTAGTGTAATATAAACAGAGACAGGGTCTAGTGTAATATAAACAGAGACAGGGTCTAGTGTAATATAAACAGAGACAGGGTCTAGTGTAATATAAACAGAGACAGGGTCTAGTGTAATATAAACAGAGACAGGGTCTAGTGTAATATAAACAGAGACAGGGTCTAGTGTAATATAAACAGAGACAGGGTCTAGTGTAATATAAACAGAGACAGGGTCTAGTGTAATATAAACAGAGACAGGGTCTAGTGTAATATAAACAGAGACAGGGTCTAGTGTAATATAAACAGAGACAGGGTCTAGTGTAATATAAACAGAGACAGGGTCTAGTGTAATATAAACAGAGACAGGGTCTAGTGTAATATAAACAGAGACAGGGTCTAGTGTAATATAAACAGAGACAGGGTCTAGTGTAATATAAACAGAGACAGGGTCTAGTGTAATATAAACAGAGACAGGGTCTAGTGTAATATAAACAGAGACAGGGTCTAGTGTAATATAAACAGAGACAGGGTCTAGTGTAATATAAACAGAGACAGGGTCTAGTGTAATATAAACAGAGACAGGGTCTAGTGTAATATAAACAGAGACAGGGTCTAGTGTAATATAAACAGAGACAGGGTCTAGTGTAATATAAACAGAGACAGGGTCTAGTGTAATATAAACAGAGACAGGGTCTAGTGTAATATAAACAGAGACAGGGTCTAGTGTAATATAAACAGAGACAGGGTCTAGTGTAATATAAACAGAGACAGGGTCTAGTGTAATATAAACAGAGACAGGGTCTAGTGTAATATAAACAGAGACAGGGTCTAGTGTAATATAAACAGAGACAGGGTCTAGTGTAATATAAACAGAGACAGGGTCTAGTGTAATATAAACAGAGACAGGGTCTAGTGTAATATAAACAGAGACAGGGTCTAGTGTAATATAAACAGAGACAGGGTCTAGTGTAATATAAACAGAGACAGGGTCTAGTGTAATATAAACAGAGACAGGGTCTAGTGTAATATAAACAGAGACAGGGTCTAGTGTAATATAAACAGAGACAGGGTCTAGTGTAATATAAACAGAGACAGGGTCTAGTGTAATATAAACAGAGACAGGGTCTAGTGTAATATAAACAGAGACAGGGTCTAGTGTAATATAAACAGAGACAGGGTCTAGTGTAATATAAACAGAGACAGGGTCTAGTGTAATATAAACAGAGACAGGGTCTAGTGTAATATAAACAGAGACAGGGTCTAGTGTAATATAAACAGAGACAGGGTCTAGTGTAATATAAACAGAGACAGGGTCTAGTGTAATATAAACAGAGACAGGGTCTAGTGTAATATAAACAGAGACAGGGTCTAGTGTAATATAAACAGAGACAGGGTCTAGTGTAATATAAACAGAGACAGGGTCTAGTGTAATATAAACAGAGACAGGGTCTAGTGTAATATAAACAGAGACAGGGTCTAGTGTAATATAAACAGAGACAGGGTCTAGTGTAATATAAACAGAGACAGGGTCTAGTGTAATATAAACAGAGACAGGGTCTAGTGTAATATAAACAGAGACAGGGTCTAGTGTAATATAAACAGAGACAGGGTCTAGTGTAATATAAACAGAGACAGGGTCTAGTGTAATATAAACAGAGACAGGGTCTAGTGTAATATAAACAGAGACAGGGTCTAGTGTAATATAAACAGAGACAGGGTCTAGTGTAATATAAACAGAGACAGGGTCTAGTGTAATATAAACAGAGACAGGGTCTAGTGTAATATAAACAGAGACAGGGTCTAGTGTAATATAAACAGAGACAGGGTCTAGTGTAATATAAACAGAGACAGGGTCTAGTGTAATATAAACAGAGACAGGGTCTAGTGTAATATAAACAGAGACAGGGTCTAGTGTAATATAAACAGAGACAGGGTCTAGTGTAATATAAACAGAGACAGGGTCTAGTGTAATATAAACAGAGACAGGGTCTAGTGTAATATAAACAGAGACAGGGTCTAGTGTAATATAAACAGAGACAGGGTCTAGTGTAATATAAACAGAGACAGGGTCTAGTGTAATATAAACAGAGACAGGGTCTAGTGTAATATAAACAGAGACAGGGTCTAGTGTAATATAAACAGAGACAGGGTCTAGTGTAATATAAACAGAGACAGGGTCTAGTGTAATATAAACAGAGACAGGGTCTAGTGTAATATAAACAGAGACAGGGTCTAGTGTAATATAAACAGAGACAGGGTCTAGTGTAATATAAACAGAGACAGGGTCTAGTGTAATATAAACAGAGACAGGGTCTAGTGTAATATAAACAGAGACAGGGTCTAGTGTAATATAAACAGAGACAGGGTCTAGTGTAATATAAACAGAGACAGGGTCTAGTGTAATATAAACAGAGACAGGGTCTAGTGTAATATAAACAGAGACAGGGTCTAGTGTAATATAAACAGAGACAGGGTCTAGTGTAATATAAACAGAGACAGGGTCTAGTGTAATATAAACAGAGACAGGGTCTAGTGTAATATAAACAGAGACAGGGTCTAGTGTAATATAAACAGAGACAGGGTCTAGTGTAATATAAACAGAGACAGGGTCTAGTGTAATATAAACAGAGACAGGGTCTAGTGTAATATAAACAGAGACAGGGTCTAGTGTAATATAAACAGAGACAGGGTCTAGTGTAATATAAACAGAGACAGGGTCTAGTGTAATATAAACAGAGACAGGGTCTAGTGTAATATAAACAGAGACAGGGTCTAGTGTAATATAAACAGAGACAGGGTCTAGTGTAATATAAACAGAGACAGGGTCTAGTGTAATATAAACAGAGACAGGGTCTAGTGTAATATAAACAGAGACAGGGTCTAGTGTAATATAAACAGAGACAGGGTCTAGTGTAATATAAACAGAGACAGGGTCTAGTGTAATATAAACAGAGACAGGGTCTAGTGTAATATAAACAGAGACAGGGTCTAGTGTAATATAAACAGAGACAGGGTCTAGTGTAATATAAACAGAGACAGGGTCTAGTGTAATATAAACAGAGACAGGGTCTAGTGTAATATAAACAGAGACAGGGTCTAGTGTAATATAAACAGAGACAGGGTCTAGTGTAATATAAACAGAGACAGGGTCTAGTGTAATATAAACAGAGACAGGGTCTAGTGTAATATAAACAGAGACAGGGTCTAGTGTAATATAAACAGAGACAGGGTCTAGTGTAATATAAACAGAGACAGGGTCTAGTGTAATATAAACAGAGACAGGGTCTAGTGTAATATAAACAGAGACAGGGTCTAGTGTAATATAAACAGAGACAGGGTCTAGTGTAATATAAACAGAGACAGGGTCTAGTGTAATATAAACAGAGACAGGGTCTAGTGTAATATAAACAGAGACAGGGTCTAGTGTAATATAAACAGAGACAGGGTCTAGTGTAATATAAACAGAGACAGGGTCTAGTGTAATATAAACAGAGACAGGGTCTAGTGTAATATAAACAGAGACAGGGTCTAGTGTAATATAAACAGAGACAGGGTCTAGTGTAATATAAACAGAGACAGGGTCTAGTGTAATATAAACAGAGACAGGGTCTAGTGTAATATAAACAGAGACAGGGTCTAGTGTAATATAAACAGAGACAGGGTCTAGTGTAATATAAACAGAGACAGGGTCTAGTGTAATATAAACAGAGACAGGGTCTAGTGTAATATAAACAGAGACAGGGTCTAGTGTAATATAAACAGAGACAGGGTCTAGTGTAATATAAACAGAGACAGGGTCTAGTGTAATATAAACAGAGACAGGGTCTAGTGTAATATAAACAGAGACAGGGTCTAGTGTAATATAAACAGAGACAGGGTCTAGTGTAATATAAACAGAGACAGGGTCTAGTGTAATATAAACAGAGACAGGGTCTAGTGTAATATAAACAGAGACAGGGTCTAGTGTAATATAAACAGAGACAGGGTCTAGTGTAATATAAACAGAGACAGGGTCTAGTGTAATATAAACAGAGACAGGGTCTAGTGTAATATAAACAGAGACAGGGTCTAGTGTAATATAAACAGAGACAGGGTCTAGTGTAATATAAACAGAGACAGGGTCTAGTGTAATATAAACAGAGACAGGGTCTAGTGTAATATAAACAGAGACAGGGTCTAGTGTAATATAAACAGAGACAGGGTCTAGTGTAATATAAACAGAGACAGGGTCTAGTGTAATATAAACAGAGACAGGGTCTAGTGTAATATAAACAGAGACAGGGTCTAGTGTAATATAAACAGAGACAGGGTCTAGTGTAATATAAACAGAGACAGGGTCTAGTGTAATATAAACAGAGACAGGGTCTAGTGTAATATAAACAGAGACAGGGTCTAGTGTAATATAAACAGAGACAGGGTCTAGTGTAATATAAACAGAGACAGGGTCTAGTGTAATATAAACAGAGACAGGGTCTAGTGTAATATAAACAGAGACAGGGTCTAGTGTAATATAAACAGAGACAGGGTCTAGTGTAATATAAACAGAGACAGGGTCTAGTGTAATATAAACAGAGACAGGGTCTAGTGTAATATAAACAGAGACAGGGTCTAGTGTAATATAAACAGAGACAGGGTCTAGTGTAATATAAACAGAGACAGGGTCTAGTGTAATATAAACAGAGACAGGGTCTAGTGTAATATAAACAGAGACAGGGTCTAGTGTAATATAAACAGAGACAGGGTCTAGTGTAATATAAACAGAGACAGGGTCTAGTGTAATATAAACAGAGACAGGGTCTAGTGTAATATAAACAGAGACAGGGTCTAGTGTAATATAAACAGAGACAGGGTCTAGTGTAATATAAACAGAGACAGGGTCTAGTGTAATATAAACAGAGACAGGGTCTAGTGTAATATAAACAGAGACAGGGTCTAGTGTAATATAAACAGAGACAGGGTCTAGTGTAATATAAACAGAGACAGGGTCTAGTGTAATATAAACAGAGACAGGGTCTAGTGTAATATAAACAGAGACAGGGTCTAGTGTAATATAAACAGAGACAGGGTCTAGTGTAATATAAACAGAGACAGGGTCTAGTGTAATATAAACAGAGACAGGGTCTAGTGTAATATAAACAGAGACAGGGTCTAGTGTAATATAAACAGAGACAGGGTCTAGTGTAATATAAACAGAGACAGGGTCTAGTGTAATATAAACAGAGACAGGGTCTAGTGTAATATAAACAGAGACAGGGTCTAGTGTAATATAAACAGAGACAGGGTCTAGTGTAATATAAACAGAGACAGGGTCTAGTGTAATATAAACAGAGACAGGGTCTAGTGTAATATAAACAGAGACAGGGTCTAGTGTAATATAAACAGAGACAGGGTCTAGTGTAATATAAACAGAGACAGGGTCTAGTGTAATATAAACAGAGACAGGGTCTAGTGTAATATAAACAGAGACAGGGTCTAGTGTAATATAAACAGAGACAGGGTCTAGTGTAATATAAACAGAGACAGGGTCTAGTGTAATATAAACAGAGACAGGGTCTAGTGTAATATAAACAGAGACAGGGTCTAGTGTAATATAAACAGAGACAGGGTCTAGTGTAATATAAACAGAGACAGGGTCTAGTGTAATATAAACAGAGACAGGGTCTAGTGTAATATAAACAGAGACAGGGTCTAGTGTAATATAAACAGAGACAGGGTCTAGTGTAATATAAACAGAGACAGGGTCTAGTGTAATATAAACAGAGACAGGGTCTAGTGTAATATAAACAGAGACAGGGTCTAGTGTAATATAAACAGAGACAGGGTCTAGTGTAATATAAACAGAGACAGGGTCTAGTGTAATATAAACAGAGACAGGGTCTAGTGTAATATAAACAGAGACAGGGTCTAGTGTAATATAAACAGAGACAGGGTCTAGTGTAATATAAACAGAGACAGGGTCTAGTGTAATATAAACAGAGACAGGGTCTAGTGTAATATAAACAGAGACAGGGTCTAGTGTAATATAAACAGAGACAGGGTCTAGTGTAATATAAACAGAGACAGGGTCTAGTGTAATATAAACAGAGACAGGGTCTAGTGTAATATAAACAGAGACAGGGTCTAGTGTAATATAAACAGAGACAGGGTCTAGTGTAATATAAACAGAGACAGGGTCTAGTGTAATATAAACAGAGACAGGGTCTAGTGTAATATAAACAGAGACAGGGTCTAGTGTAATATAAACAGAGACAGGGTCTAGTGTAATATAAACAGAGACAGGGTCTAGTGTAATATAAACAGAGACAGGGTCTAGTGTAATATAAACAGAGACAGGGTCTAGTGTAATATAAACAGAGACAGGGTCTAGTGTAATATAAACAGAGACAGGGTCTAGTGTAATATAAACAGAGACAGGGTCTAGTGTAATATAAACAGAGACAGGGTCTAGTGTAATATAAACAGAGACAGGGTCTAGTGTAATATAAACAGAGACAGGGTCTAGTGTAATATAAACAGAGACAGGGTCTAGTGTAATATAAACAGAGACAGGGTCTAGTGTAATATAAACAGAGACAGGGTCTAGTGTAATATAAACAGAGACAGGGTCTAGTGTAATATAAACAGAGACAGGGTCTAGTGTAATATAAACAGAGACAGGGTCTAGTGTAATATAAACAGAGACAGGGTCTAGTGTAATATAAACAGAGACAGGGTCTAGTGTAATATAAACAGAGACAGGGTCTAGTGTAATATAAACAGAGACAGGGTCTAGTGTAATATAAACAGAGACAGGGTCTAGTGTAATATAAACAGAGACAGGGTCTAGTGTAATATAAACAGAGACAGGGTCTAGTGTAATATAAACAGAGACAGGGTCTAGTGTAATATAAACAGAGACAGGGTCTAGTGTAATATAAACAGAGACAGGGTCTAGTGTAATATAAACAGAGACAGGGTCTAGTGTAATATAAACAGAGACAGGGTCTAGTGTAATATAAACAGAGACAGGGTCTAGTGTAATATAAACAGAGACAGGGTCTAGTGTAATATAAACAGAGACAGGGTCTAGTGTAATATAAACAGAGACAGGGTCTAGTGTAATATAAACAGAGACAGGGTCTAGTGTAATATAAACAGAGACAGGGTCTAGTGTAATATAAACAGAGACAGGGTCTAGTGTAATATAAACAGAGACAGGGTCTAGTGTAATATAAACAGAGACAGGGTCTAGTGTAATATAAACAGAGACAGGGTCTAGTGTAATATAAACAGAGACAGGGTCTAGTGTAATATAAACAGAGACAGGGTCTAGTGTAATATAAACAGAGACAGGGTCTAGTGTAATATAAACAGAGACAGGGTCTAGTGTAATATAAACAGAGACAGGGTCTAGTGTAATATAAACAGAGACAGGGTCTAGTGTAATATAAACAGAGACAGGGTCTAGTGTAATATAAACAGAGACAGGGTCTAGTGTAATATAAACAGAGACAGGGTCTAGTGTAATATAAACAGAGACAGGGTCTAGTGTAATATAAACAGAGACAGGGTCTAGTGTAATATAAACAGAGACAGGGTCTAGTGTAATATAAACAGAGACAGGGTCTAGTGTAATATAAACAGAGACAGGGTCTAGTGTAATATAAACAGAGACAGGGTCTAGTGTAATATAAACAGAGACAGGGTCTAGTGTAATATAAACAGAGACAGGGTCTAGTGTAATATAAACAGAGACAGGGTCTAGTGTAATATAAACAGAGACAGGGTCTAGTGTAATATAAACAGAGACAGGGTCTAGTGTAATATAAACAGAGACAGGGTCTAGTGTAATATAAACAGAGACAGGGTCTAGTGTAATATAAACAGAGACAGGGTCTAGTGTAATATAAACAGAGACAGGGTCTAGTGTAATATAAACAGAGACAGGGTCTAGTGTAATATAAACAGAGACAGGGTCTAGTGTAATATAAACAGAGACAGGGTCTAGTGTAATATAAACAGAGACAGGGTCTAGTGTAATATAAACAGAGACAGGGTCTAGTGTAATATAAACAGAGACAGGGTCTAGTGTAATATAAACAGAGACAGGGTCTAGTGTAATATAAACAGAGACAGGGTCTAGTGTAATATAAACAGAGACAGGGTCTAGTGTAATATAAACAGAGACAGGGTCTAGTGTAATATAAACAGAGACAGGGTCTAGTGTAATATAAACAGAGACAGGGTCTAGTGTAATATAAACAGAGACAGGGTCTAGTGTAATATAAACAGAGACAGGGTCTAGTGTAATATAAACAGAGACAGGGTCTAGTGTAATATAAACAGAGACAGGGTCTAGTGTAATATAAACAGAGACAGGGTCTAGTGTAATATAAACAGAGACAGGGTCTAGTGTAATATAAACAGAGACAGGGTCTAGTGTAATATAAACAGAGACAGGGTCTAGTGTAATATAAACAGAGACAGGGTCTAGTGTAATATAAACAGAGACAGGGTCTAGTGTAATATAAACAGAGACAGGGTCTAGTGTAATATAAACAGAGACAGGGTCTAGTGTAATATAAACAGAGACAGGGTCTAGTGTAATATAAACAGAGACAGGGTCTAGTGTAATATAAACAGAGACAGGGTCTAGTGTAATATAAACAGAGACAGGGTCTAGTGTAATATAAACAGAGACAGGGTCTAGTGTAATATAAACAGAGACAGGGTCTAGTGTAATATAAACAGAGACAGGGTCTAGTGTAATATAAACAGAGACAGGGTCTAGTGTAATATAAACAGAGACAGGGTCTAGTGTAATATAAACAGAGACAGGGTCTAGTGTAATATAAACAGAGACAGGGTCTAGTGTAATATAAACAGAGACAGGGTCTAGTGTAATATAAACAGAGACAGGGTCTAGTGTAATATAAACAGAGACAGGGTCTAGTGTAATATAAACAGAGACAGGGTCTAGTGTAATATAAACAGAGACAGGGTCTAGTGTAATATAAACAGAGACAGGGTCTAGTGTAATATAAACAGAGACAGGGTCTAGTGTAATATAAACAGAGACAGGGTCTAGTGTAATATAAACAGAGACAGGGTCTAGTGTAATATAAACAGAGACAGGGTCTAGTGTAATATAAACAGAGACAGGGTCTAGTGTAATATAAACAGAGACAGGGTCTAGTGTAATATAAACAGAGACAGGGTCTAGTGTAATATAAACAGAGACAGGGTCTAGTGTAATATAAACAGAGACAGGGTCTAGTGTAATATAAACAGAGACAGGGTCTAGTGTAATATAAACAGAGACAGGGTCTAGTGTAATATAAACAGAGACAGGGTCTAGTGTAATATAAACAGAGACAGGGTCTAGTGTAATATAAACAGAGACAGGGTCTAGTGTAATATAAACAGAGACAGGGTCTAGTGTAATATAAACAGAGACAGGGTCTAGTGTAAT
Organism: Squalus acanthias; assembly: GCA_030390025.1. NCBI lineage: Eukaryota > Metazoa > Chordata > Chondrichthyes > Squaliformes > Squalidae > Squalus > Squalus acanthias. The sequence continues at coordinate 171,381 of JASTWF010000826.1, forward strand.
ATAAACAGAGACAGGGTCTAGTGTAATATAAACAGAGACAGGGTCTAGTGTAATATAAACAGAGACAGGGTCTAGTGTAATATAAACAGAGACAGGGTCTAGTGTAATATAAACAGAGACAGGGTCTAGTGTAATATAAACAGAGACAGGGTCTAGTGTAATATAAACAGAGACAGGGTCTAGTGTAATATAAACAGAGACAGGGTCTAGTGTAATATAAACAGAGACAGGGTCTAGTGTAATATAAACAGAGACAGGGTCTAGTGTAATATAAACAGAGACAGGGTCTAGTGTAATATAAACAGAGACAGGGTCTAGTGTAATATAAACAGAGACAGGGTCTAGTGTAATATAAACAGAGACAGGGTCTAGTGTAATATAAACAGAGACAGGGTCTAGTGTAATATAAACAGAGACAGGGTCTAGTGTAATATAAACAGAGACAGGGTCTAGTGTAATATAAACAGAGACAGGGTCTAGTGTAATATAAACAGAGACAGGGTCTAGTGTAATATAAACAGAGACAGGGTCTAGTGTAATATAAACAGAGACAGGGTCTAGTGTAATATAAACAGAGACAGGGTCTAGTGTAATATAAACAGAGACAGGGTCTAGTGTAATATAAACAGAGACAGGGTCTAGTGTAATATAAACAGAGACAGGGTCTAGTGTAATATAAACAGAGACAGGGTCTAGTGTAATATAAACAGAGACAGGGTCTAGTGTAATATAAACAGAGACAGGGTCTAGTGTAATATAAACAGAGACAGGGTCTAGTGTAATATAAACAGAGACAGGGTCTAGTGTAATATAAACAGAGACAGGGTCTAGTGTAATATAAACAGAGACAGGGTCTAGTGTAATATAAACAGAGACAGGGTCTAGTGTAATATAAACAGAGACAGGGTCTAGTGTAATATAAACAGAGACAGGGTCTAGTGTAATATAAACAGAGACAGGGTCTAGTGTAATATAAACAGAGACAGGGTCTAGTGTAATATAAACAGAGACAGGGTCTAGTGTAATATAAACAGAGACAGGGTCTAGTGTAATATAAACAGAGACAGGGTCTAGTGTAATATAAACAGAGACAGGGTCTAGTGTAATATAAACAGAGACAGGGTCTAGTGTAATATAAACAGAGACAGGGTCTAGTGTAATATAAACAGAGACAGGGTCTAGTGTAATATAAACAGAGACAGGGTCTAGTGTAATATAAACAGAGACAGGGTCTAGTGTAATATAAACAGAGACAGGGTCTAGTGTAATATAAACAGAGACAGGGTCTAGTGTAATATAAACAGAGACAGGGTCTAGTGTAATATAAACAGAGACAGGGTCTAGTGTAATATAAACAGAGACAGGGTCTAGTGTAATATAAACAGAGACAGGGTCTAGTGTAATATAAACAGAGACAGGGTCTAGTGTAATATAAACAGAGACAGGGTCTAGTGTAATATAAACAGAGACAGGGTCTAGTGTAATATAAACAGAGACAGGGTCTAGTGTAATATAAACAGAGACAGGGTCTAGTGTAATATAAACAGAGACAGGGTCTAGTGTAATATAAACAGAGACAGGGTCTAGTGTAATATAAACAGAGACAGGGTCTAGTGTAATATAAACAGAGACAGGGTCTAGTGTAATATAAACAGAGACAGGGTCTAGTGTAATATAAACAGAGACAGGGTCTAGTGTAATATAAACAGAGACAGGGTCTAGTGTAATATAAACAGAGACAGGGTCTAGTGTAATATAAACAGAGACAGGGTCTAGTGTAATATAAACAGAGACAGGGTCTAGTGTAATATAAACAGAGACAGGGTCTAGTGTAATATAAACAGAGACAGGGTCTAGTGTAATATAAACAGAGACAGGGTCTAGTGTAATATAAACAGAGACAGGGTCTAGTGTAATATAAACAGAGACAGGGTCTAGTGTAATATAAACAGAGACAGGGTCTAGTGTAATATAAACAGAGACAGGGTCTAGTGTAATATAAACAGAGACAGGGTCTAGTGTAATATAAACAGAGACAGGGTCTAGTGTAATATAAACAGAGACAGGGTCTAGTGTAATATAAACAGAGACAGGGTCTAGTGTAATATAAACAGAGACAGGGTCTAGTGTAATATAAACAGAGACAGGGTCTAGTGTAATATAAACAGAGACAGGGTCTAGTGTAATATAAACAGAGACAGGGTCTAGTGTAATATAAACAGAGACAGGGTCTAGTGTAATATAAACAGAGACAGGGTCTAGTGTAATATAAACAGAGACAGGGTCTAGTGTAATATAAACAGAGACAGGGTCTAGTGTAATATAAACAGAGACAGGGTCTAGTGTAATATAAACAGAGACAGGGTCTAGTGTAATATAAACAGAGACAGGGTCTAGTGTAATATAAACAGAGACAGGGTCTAGTGTAATATAAACAGAGACAGGGTCTAGTGTAATATAAACAGAGACAGGGTCTAGTGTAATATAAACAGAGACAGGGTCTAGTGTAATATAAACAGAGACAGGGTCTAGTGTAATATAAACAGAGACAGGGTCTAGTGTAATATAAACAGAGACAGGGTCTAGTGTAATATAAACAGAGACAGGGTCTAGTGTAATATAAACAGAGACAGGGTCTAGTGTAATATAAACAGAGACAGGGTCTAGTGTAATATAAACAGAGACAGGGTCTAGTGTAATATAAACAGAGACAGGGTCTAGTGTAATATAAACAGAGACAGGGTCTAGTGTAATATAAACAGAGACAGGGTCTAGTGTAATATAAACAGAGACAGGGTCTAGTGTAATATAAACAGAGACAGGGTCTAGTGTAATATAAACAGAGACAGGGTCTAGTGTAATATAAACAGAGACAGGGTCTAGTGTAATATAAACAGAGACAGGGTCTAGTGTAATATAAACAGAGACAGGGTCTAGTGTAATATAAACAGAGACAGGGTCTAGTGTAATATAAACAGAGACAGGGTCTAGTGTAATATAAACAGAGACAGGGTCTAGTGTAATATAAACAGAGACAGGGTCTAGTGTAATATAAACAGAGACAGGGTCTAGTGTAATATAAACAGAGACAGGGTCTAGTGTAATATAAACAGAGACAGGGTCTAGTGTAATATAAACAGAGACAGGGTCTAGTGTAATATAAACAGAGACAGGGTCTAGTGTAATATAAACAGAGACAGGGTCTAGTGTAATATAAACAGAGACAGGGTCTAGTGTAATATAAACAGAGACAGGGTCTAGTGTAATATAAACAGAGACAGGGTCTAGTGTAATATAAACAGAGACAGGGTCTAGTGTAATATAAACAGAGACAGGGTCTAGTGTAATATAAACAGAGACAGGGTCTAGTGTAATATAAACAGAGACAGGGTCTAGTGTAATATAAACAGAGACAGGGTCTAGTGTAATATAAACAGAGACAGGGTCTAGTGTAATATAAACAGAGACAGGGTCTAGTGTAATATAAACAGAGACAGGGTCTAGTGTAATATAAACAGAGACAGGGTCTAGTGTAATATAAACAGAGACAGGGTCTAGTGTAATATAAACAGAGACAGGGTCTAGTGTAATATAAACAGAGACAGGGTCTAGTGTAATATAAACAGAGACAGGGTCTAGTGTAATATAAACAGAGACAGGGTCTAGTGTAATATAAACAGAGACAGGGTCTAGTGTAATATAAACAGAGACAGGTCTAGTGTAATATAAACAGAGACAGGGTCTAGTGTAATATAAACAGAGACAGGGTCTAGTGTAATATAAACAGAGACAGGTCTAGTGTAATATAAACAGAGACAGGGTCTAGTGTAATATAAACAGAGACAGGGTCTAGTGTAATATAAACAGAGACAGGGTCTAGTGTAATATAAACAGAGACAGGGTCTAGTGTAATATAAACAGAGACAGGGTCTAGTGTAATATAAACAGAGACAGGGTCTAGTGTAATATAAACAGAGACAGGGTCTAGTGTAATATAAACAGAGACAGGGTCCAGTGTAATATAAACAGAGACAGGGTCTAGTGTAATATAACAGAGACAGGGTCTAGTGTAATATAAACAGAGACAGGGTCTAGTGTAATATAAACAGAGACAGGGTCTAGTGTAATATAAACAGAGACAGGGTCTAGTGTAATATAAACAGAGACAGGGTCTAGTGTAATATAAACAGAGACAGGGTCTAGTGTAATATAAACAGAGACAGGGTCTAGTGTAATATAAACAGAGACAGGGTCTAGTGTAATATAAACAGAGACAGGGTCTAGTGTAATATAAACAGAGACAGGGTCTAGTGTAATATAAACAGAGACAGGGTCTAGTGTAATATAAACAGAGACAGGGTCTAGTGTAATATAAACAGAGACAGGGTCTAGTGTAATATAAACAGAGACAGGGTCTAGTGTAATATAAACAGAGACAGGGTCTAGTGTAATATAAACAGAGACAGGGTCTAGTGTAATATAAACAGAGACAGGGTCTAGTGTAATATAAACAGAGACAGGGTCTAGTGTAATATAAACAGAGACAGGGTCTAGTGTAATATAAACAGAGACAGGGTCTAGTGTAATATAAACAGAGACAGGGTCTAGTGTAATATAAACAGAGACAGGGTCTAGTGTAATATAAACAGAGACAGGGTCTAGTGTAATATAAACAGAGACAGGGTCTAGTGTAATATAAACAGAGACAGGGTCTAGTGTAATATAAACAGAGACAGGGTCTAGTGTAATATAAACAGAGACAGGGTCTAGTGTAATATAAACAGAGACAGGGTCTAGTGTAATATAAACAGAGACAGGGTCCAGTGTAATATAAACAGAGACAGGGTTTAGTGTAATATAAACAGAGACAGGGTCTAGTGTAATATAAACAGAGACAGGGTCTAGTGTAATATAAACAGAGACAGGGTCTAGTGTAATATAAACAGAGACAGGGTCTAGTGTAATATAAACAGAGACAGGGTCTAGTGTAATATAAACAGAGACAGGGTCTAGTGTAATATAAACAGAGACAGGGTCTAGTGTAATATAAACAGAGACAGGGTCTAGTGTAATATAAACAGAGACAGGGTCTAGTGTAATATAAACAGAGACAGGGTCCTAGTGTAATATAAACAGAGACAGGGTCAGTGTAATATAAACAGAGACAGGGTCTAGTGTAATATAAACAGAGACAGGGTCTAGTGTAATATAAACAGAGACAGGGTCTAGTGTAATATAAACAGAGACAGGGGTCTAGTGTAATATAAACAGAGACAGGGTCTAGTGTAATATAAACAGAGACAGGGTCTAGTGTAATATAACAGAGACAGGGTCTAGTGTAATATAAACAGAGACAGGGTCTAGTGTAATATAAACAGAGACAGGGTCTAGTGCAGTAATAAAAGAGACAGGGTCTAGTGTAATATAAACAGAGACAGGGTCTAGTGTAATATAAACAGAGACAGGGTCTAGTGTAATATAAACAGAGACAGGGTCTAGTGTAATATAAACAGAGACAGGGTCTAGTGTAATATAAACAGAGACAGGGTCTAGTGTAATATAAACAGAGACAGGGTCTAGTGTAATATAAACAGAGACAGGGTCTAGTGTAATATAAACAGAGACAGGGTCTAGTGTAATATAAACAGAGACAGGGTCTAGTGTAATATAAACAGAGAACAGGTCTAGTGTAATATAAACAGAGACAGGGTCTAGTGTAATATAAACAGAGACAGGGTCTAGTGTAATATAAACAGAGACAGGGTCTAGTGTAATATAAACAGAGACAGGGTCTAGTGTAATATAAACAGAGACAGGGTCTAGTGTAATATAAACAGAGACAGGGTCTAGTGTAATATAAACAGAGACAGGGCCTAGTGTAATATAAACAGAGACAGGGTCTAGTGTAATATAAACAGAGACAGGGTCTAGTGTAATATAAACAGAGACAGGGTCTAGTGTAATATAAACAGAGACAGGGTCTAGTGTAATATAAAACAGAGACAGGTCTAGTGTATATATAAACAGAGACAGTCTAGTGTAATATAAACAGAGACAGGTCTAGTGTAATATAAACAGAGACAGGGCCTAGTGTAATATAAACAGAGACAGGGTCTAGTGTAATATAAACAGAGACAGGGTCTAGTGTAATATAAACAGAGACAGGGTCTAGTGTAATATAAACAGAGACAGGGTCTAGTGTAATATAAACAGAGACAGGGTCTAGTGTAATATAAACAGAGACAGGGTCTAGTGTAATATAAACAGAGACAGGGTCTAGTGTAATATAAACAGAGACAGGGTCTAGTGTAATATAAACAGAGACAGGGTCTAGTGTAATATAAACAGAGACAGGGTCTAGTGTAATATAAACAGAGACAGGTCTAGTGTAATATAAACAGAGACAGGGTCTAGTGTAATATAAACAGAGACAGGGTCTAGTGTAATATAAACAGAGACAGGGTCTAGTGTAATATAAACAGAGACAGGGTCTAGTGTAATATAAACAGAGACAGGGTCTAGTGTAATATAAACAGAGACAGGGTCTAGTGTAATATAAACAGAGACAGGGCCTAGTGTAATATAAACAGAGACAGGGTCTAGTGTAATATAAACAGAGACAGGGTCTAGTGTAATATAAACAGAGACAGGGTCTAGTGTAATATAAACAGAGACAGGGCTAGTGTAATATAAACAGAGACAGGGTCTAGTGTAATATAAACAGAGACAGGGTTAGTGTAATATAAACAGAGACAGGGTCTAGTGTAATATAAACAGAGACAGGGCCTAGTGTAATATAAACAGAGACAGGGCCCAGTGTAATATAAACAGAGACAGGGTCTAGTGTTAATAAAACAGAGACAGGGTCTAGTGTAATATAAACAGAGACAGGGTCTAGTGTAATATAAACAGAGACAGGGTCTAGTGTAATATAAACAGAGACAGGGTTGTGTAATATAAACAGAGACAGGGTCTAGTGTAATATAAACAGAGACAGGGTCTAGTGTAATATAAACAGAGACAGGGTCTAGTGTAATATAAACAGAGACAGGGTCTAGTGTAATATAAACAGAGACAGGGTCTAGTGTAATATAAACAGAGACAGGGCTAGTGTAATATAAACAGAGACAGGGTCTAGTGTAATATAAACAGAGAGACATGGTTCTAGTGTAATATAAACAGAGACAGGGTCTAGTGTAATATAAACAGAGACAGGGTCTAGTGTAATATAAACAGAGACAGTCTAGTGTAATATAAACAGAGACAGGGTCTAGTGTAATATAAACAGAGACAGGGTCTAGTGTAATATAAACAGAGACAGGGTCTAGTGTAATATAAACAGAGACAGGGTCTAGTGTAATATAAACAGAGACAGGGTCTAGTGTAATATAAACAGAGACAGGGTCTCAGTGTAATATAAAACAGAGACAGGGTCTAGTGTAATATAAACAGAGACAGGGTCTAGTGTAATATAAACAGAGACAGGGTCTAGTGTAATATAAACAGAGACAGGGTCTAGTGTAATATAAACAGAGACAGGGTCTAGTGTAATATAAACAGAGACAGGGTCTAGTGTAATATAAACAGAGACAGGGTCTAGTGTAATATAAACAGAGACAGGGTCTAGTGTAATATAAACAGAGACAGGGTCTAGTGTAATAAAACAGAGACAGGGTCTAGTGTAATATAAACAGAGACAGGGTCTAGTGTAATATAAACAGAGACAGGGTCTAGTGTAATATAAACAGAGACAGGGTCTAGTGTAATATAAACAGAGACAGGGTCTAGTGTAATATAAACAGAGACAGGGTCTAGTGTAATATAAACAGAGACAGGGTCTAGTGTAATATAAACAGAGACAGGGTCTAGTGTAATATAAACAGAGACAGGGTCTAGTGTAATATAAACAGAGACAGGGTCTAGTGTAATATAAACAGAGACAGGGTCTAGTGTAATATAAACAGAGACAGGGTCTAGTGTAATATAAACAGAGACAGGGTCTAGTGTAATATAAACAGAGACAGGGTCTAGTGTAATATAAACAGAGACAGGGTCTAGTGTAATATAAACAGAGACAGGGTCTAGTGTAATATAAACAGAGACAGGGTCTAGTGTAATATAAACAGAGACAGGGTCTAGTGTAATATAAACAGAGACAGGGTCTAGTGTAATATAAACAGAGACAGGGTCTAGTGTAATATAAACAGAGACAGGGTCTAGTGTAATATAAACAGAGACAGGGTCTAGTGTAATATACAGAGACAGGGTCTAGTGTAATATAAACAGAGACAGGGCCCAGTGTAATATAAACAGAGACAGGGTCTAGTGTAATATAAACAGGACAGGGTCTAGTGTAATATAAACAGAGACAGGGTCTAGTGTAATATAAACAGAGACAGGGTCTAGTGTAATATAAACAGAGACAGGGTCTAGTGTAATATAAACAGAGACAGGGTCTAGTGTAATATAAACAGAGACAGGGTCTAGTTAATATAAACAGAGACAGGGTCTAGTGTAATATAAACAGAGACAGGGCCTAGTGTAATATAAACAGAGACAGGGTCTAGTGTAATATAAACAGAGACAGGGTCTAGTGTAATATAAACAGAGACAGGGTCTAGTGTAATATAAACAGAGACAGGGTCGTGTAATATAAACAGAGACAGGGTCTAGTGTATATAAACAGAGACAGGTCTAGTGTAATATAAACAGAGACAGGGCCTAGTGTAATATAAACAGAGACAGGGCCTAGTGTAATATAAACAGAGACAGGGTCTAGTGTAATATAAACAGAGACAGGGTCTAGTGTAATATAAACAGAGACAGGGCCTAGTAGTGTAATATAAACAGAGACAGGGTCTAGTGTAATATAAACAGAGAGACAGGGTCTAGTGTAATATAAACAGAGACAGGGTCTAGTGTAATATAAACAGAGACAGGGTCTAGTGTAAATAAACAGAGACAGGGTCTAGTGTAATATAAACAGAGACAGGGTCTAGTGTAATATAAACAGAGACAGGGTCTAGTGTAATATAAACAGAGACAGGGTCTAGTGTAATATAAACAGAGACAGGGTCTAGTGTAATATAAACAGAGACAGGGTCTAGTGTAATATAAACAGAGACAGGGCCTAGTGTAATATAAACAGAGACAGGGTCTAGTGTAATATAAACAGAGACAGGGTCTAGTAATATAAAACAGAGACAGGGTCTAGTGTAATATAAACAGAGACAGGGTCTAGTGTAATATAAACAGAGACAGGGTCTAGTGTAATATAAACAGAGACAGGGTCTAGTGTAATATAAACAGAGACAGGGTCTAGTGTAATATAAACAGAGACAGTGTCTAGTGTAATATAAACAGAGACAGGGTCTAGTATTACCTAGTGTAATTAACAGAGACAGGGTCTAGTGTAATATAAACAGAGACAGGGTCTAGTGTAATATAAACAGAGACAGTTCTAGTGTAATATAAACAGAGACAGGGTCTAGTGTAATATAAACAGAGACAGGGTCTAGTGTAATATAACAGAGACAGGGCCTAGTGTAATTATAAACAGAGACAGGGTCTAGTGTAATATAAACAGAGACAGGGTCTAGTGTAATATAAACAGAGACAGGGTCTAGTGTAATATAAACAGAGACAGGGGTCTAGTGTAATATAACAGAGACAGGGTCTAGTGTAATATAAACAGAGACAGGGTCTAGTGTAATATAAACAGAGACAGGGTCTAGTGTAATATAAACAGAGACAGGGTCTAGTGTAATATAAACAGAGACAGGGTCTAGTGTAATATAAACAGAGACAGGGTCTAGTGTAATATAAACAGAGACAGGGTCTAGTGTAATATAAACAGAGACAGGGTCTAGTGTAATATAACAGAGACAGGGCCTCTAGTGTAATATAAACAGAGACAGGGTCTAGTGTAATATAAAAGAGACAGGGTCTAGTGTAATATAAACAGAGACAGGGTCTAGTGTAATATAAACAGAGACAGGGTCTAGTGTAATATAAACAGAGACAGGGTCTAGTGTAATATAAACAGAGACAGGGTCTAGTGTAATATAAACAGAGACAGGGTCTAGTGTAATATAAACAGAGACAGGTCTAGTGTATATAAACAGAGACAGGGCCTAGTGTAATATAAACAGAGACAGGGCCTAGTGTAATATAAACAGAGACAGGGTCTAGTGTAATATAAACAGAGACAGGGTTAGTGTAATATAAACAGAGACAGGGTCTAGTGTAATATAAACAGAGACAGGGCCTAGTGTAATATAAACAGAGACAGGGTCTAGTGTAATATAAACAGAGACAGGGTCTAGTGTAATATAAACAGAGACAGGGTCTAGTGTAATATAAACAGAGACAGTGTCTAGTGTAATATAAAGAGACAGGGTCTAGTGTAATATAAACAGAGACAGGGTCTAGTGTAATATAAACAGAGACAGGGTCTAGTGTAATATAAACACAGAGACAGGGTCTAGTGTAATATAAACAGAGACAGGGCCTAGTGTATATAAACAGGAGAAGGTCTAGTGTAATATAAACAGAGACAGGGTCTAGTGTAATATAAACAGAGACAGGGTCTAGTGTAATATAAAGAGAGACAGGCCCTAGTGTAATATAAACAGAGACAGGGTCTAGTGTAATATAAACAGAGACAGGGTCTAGTGTAATATAAACAGAGACAGGGTCTAGTGTAATATAACAGAGACAGGGTTTGTGTAATATAAACAGAGACAGGGTCTAGTGTAATATAAACAGAGACACGGGCTAGTGTAATATAAACAGAGACAGGGTCTAGTGTAATATAAACAGAGACAGGGTCTAGTGTAATATAAACAGAGACAGGGTCTCGTGTAATATAAAACAGAGACAGGGCCTAGTGTAATATAAACAGAGAGGGTCTAGTGTAATATAAACAGAGACAGGGTCTAGTGTAATATAAACAGAGACAGGGTCTAGTGTAATATAAACAGAGACAGGGTCTAGTGTAATATAAACAGAGACAGGGTCTAGTGTAATATAAACAGAGACAGGGTCTAGAGTAATATAAACAGAGACAGGGTCTAGTGTAATATAAACAGAGACAGGGTCTAGTGTAATATAAACAGAGACAGGGTCTAGTGTAATATAAACAGAGACGGGGTCTAGTGTAATATAAACAGAGACAGGGTCTAGTGTAAAATAAACAGAGACAGGGTCTAGTGTAATTAAACAGAGACAGGGCCTAGTGTAATATAAACAGAGACAGGGTCTAGTGTAATAAACAGAGACAGGGTCTAGTGTAATATAAACAGAGACAGGCTTAGTGTAATATAAACAGCCTGACATCGGTGTGGGTAAAATGACAGGAATCATTATTAAAGATTTCATAACAGACCATTTGGAAGTGGCGACATG